>CCBP010000118.1:298636-355206 GCA_000765035.1 Trametes cinnabarina | reverse complement strand
CGCAGCCTGTCCACCGCGTGTGCACGTCGCACGCGCGCTGGCCGACGCCGTCGTCGCGCCCGTAGACGAGCAGCGCGACGCCGACGTTGACGACCTTCGCTATGAGCGTGTATCGCTCGTTGTTCGGTGCATGCTTCTCTATTTGGGAGAGGATGAGCGCGTTGCGGCTCTCGAGCACCGGGTTGGAGAGCCCGGACACTAGGAAGGCGTGTACCGGGTACAGTCAGGCAGCGTTCGAGCGGATATTGGTCCAGACAAGTTACTCACACCCAAGATGCAGAGGAAGCAGCTCCTGGAATCCAACCGCAACTATGTCGGGAGCACGTCGCTCACGCGCGAGAAAGCTGGATACCTGGAGAGTAGGCGCGAGCCAGTCAACGAGGTCTTGGGGGAGCCCGCGCTCGGCCTGGAGGTTGGTGTTGTAGGAGGCGATTTGCACGAGAGGGCGTGCGTTGTCTGCAGACATCACGGGCAGCCGCAAAGAACTAGCAGAGGAGAAGCCAGACCCTCTCCGTAGGTGAGCGTACAGGGTATATGAGGGAGAGAGGCAGGAGTGAGTGCCATCTGCTGAGCGAGTGCTCGGCTGGTCTCAGGGAGTTCCCCATACAGGCGCTCTCGGTTGGCTCTGCCATCACTGCAAGATGTTCGTAGTCCACCGCAAAAAATCATCTCGCTTTCACGTACACGAGGAATACTATAGCGGGGCCGTGACCGTCATCTGGCAACTCCTCTGACCGCACGATACCTATCGAAGCGTCCGAGTTTACGCGCTCTGAATTTGAAGCACCAGGGCGTGCCTCCTCAATCAGGCAAGCACTGTCGTTCTGAGCGCTGAACGCATGTGGCTAACACGAACTCAAAGGAGATCTTCTCGGTCGCCAGCAATGGTTTATACCTACTCACGAGAGCTGAAACGTTATTGAGTGATCTCTTATAAGGGCTACTTCAGTGAGCGATCTACAGAAGGGGTTTTTGGCCCCATCTGCGCTCGCGGGAAACAGAAACTAGTCTCCTCGTCGCTTGAATTCTATAGGTCGTACCAGTATTTCACCAATGCGATATCGTCACAGAGGGCAAGAAGAGATGATGCAATCTGCTAATGCTACACTATAAACATATGCTATGCTACACTACAAACTTCAAGCACGTCCCAAGTGGACGTGATGGACGTTGCGGAGCACAGCCGCTGATTACTCGATAATAACTGTGGTATTGAACATATCGACGCTCGGTGTCGCCCCGGCCTATGAACAAGCAGATATGTTACTCATCCATTTTATGACGACACGCATTCAAGTGCTTACCCCTAGGAGGTAGAAGTGGGCAACGCTCAGTACGGCCGGTCCACTGGCCATCGATGGCGGAACCTGCACCGTATAGTTCTGGAAGACGTCGGAGCCGTTTGGTCGCAGCTGCGGGCTAAAGTCGCCAGAGAAGAGGACGTCGCCTAGAATTTGCGCGCTCGCAAGGGTCGCGCACGGCGTTGTGCCGCAGCTTTCCAGCCCGATCGCGACCGAGACGTCGTACGACGGGCTGAGACTGTCCTGGAACCACGACGCATCGGTCACGACTAAGGAAACGGACGAACTCGCGTGGGACTCACGGCTTTGTCTATATCCACCACGAAGCTGTCTCCTGGAGATAGCGTCGTGTTCACGGTGGGCGAGACGATCTTGACCCTTTGGGCAAGGGTCACTGCCGTTAGAGAGAGGATAGCGAAAACGCGCTTCATGATGTTCAGAGAACCTTGATGATACGGAAGGACTGAGAGTGCAGGAGTCACCACTGTTGTGGTTGAGTTGGTCGGGTCGCCGGTACGGTAAGCAGTAGAGGCATGTTTGTGGTGCATATATACTCGTGCAGGTCACCGGTGGAGCGGAGGAGCAAGTTCTTCCGGCATGCAAGCCGATGCCTTTGTTCAAGTTGAACGGCCTCAACTCTCCACTCGAACTGCAAGTTTGTCAAACGTCTATGAGGAGCTCGTTACTCGAAGGCCGGTTCCGTGAATCCACATGTTCGCCCTCTCCTAATCGCTCTCTGCTATGATGGGAGTAGTATAAGTCTAAGTGATCGGAAGAGGTTGCTCAAGGATTTGGCATGTCGTGCACATACTAAGGGGCGCCCTCCAAACTTGGGAGAATACTACCGGCCGCCGAGGACCAGTCTTTCGAAGGGGACGTCACATCGACTGCCGAGAACTCCTCTGAAGAATCGCCCAATGCCGGAGCTCGAGCATGTGCAGTGCGGACGTGGACACGACCATTATTACGTAGTAGCAGCATGCGGGAGGGGAGCCGGCAGTCAAACCTGTGCCATTGCATGTCAGCCGACTGCAGCCAACATCTTGTAGGCACCTTAACCAACGCTTCCCAGGAGCCAATCGTCTCCACTGCATCCTGCACCTGCCATATTGGAGCCAGCAATGATAGCGCCACGAACAGCGTGCTGCGTCGGTTTGATAGAAACGAGGAGTTGAACTTCCCGCCTCGCTCTCGGCGCCAACTTCCTATACACCTACCTCCGCACAGCGCTGGCGAGAACTGCAATGTACCCAAACGAATCACGGCCTTAGAAAATCGGTACAAATTATTCATTCCTTCACGGGGTATGAAGCATACGACCCATTTCGAGCACATCCCTCTGCTGCACGCAACCTTAGGAACAAGTGCAGGTGGTGTCGTCCGGGACCTGACCGAAAGGGCAGCTTCCGTCTGTGAATAGAATATGTCAATACCCCGAGCCGCTGGCCAGCAAGAAGAGGACACCCACCCGCGCCGAACGCGAACAGCCCAACCCCCACGCTGCCGAAGATACCCGCATTCAGACCGTCCAGCTGTCCATTCACCACACCCGCGAGCTCCGCGTTCCGCGGAGCCCGCTGACAAAACGGCGTCGACGGCAGGACGCCGCTGATGTCCAGCACGTTCCGCGGGTGCTGCCGGTACGCGACCGCATTCGCGATGAGGGCGGCGGAGTTGGTGACCCCGGGGGACTTCGCGAAGTCGATCATCGCGTCGGCGTTGTCTTGCTGGGCGCAGGGGTCCGCGTGGGCAAGAAGGGCGTTGATGCCGTTGACCCCGGCAAGCTGGACGCATGGCTCGTTCGTGAAGATGTCTCCACCGCTGACGAGCTGAGGAGTAGGTGAGCACCAGGTAAGCATGCGGAGGTGGAGAGAACACGTACGCATAGGTCTTGCCAAGCCTGTGCAACAGCAGGCAGGTCATCCTGAGCAATGCGTCTGCTGAGGGTCCCGTTGCTTGCTACATCTGTCGGTAGCGCCGACACCGCTGAGCTACCTGTCACGCTCGGAGTGGCGGTCGCATTGCTCGCGATCGTAGAGATTATGGTGTTGTTCGACAACGACGACGACCCAGAAGGTGGCAGAGTGGTGAAGGCCGTGGAAGCAATAGTTGAGGTAGGGAGAGAAGTCGTCTGGGCCCCGGACGCGAGCGCCAGGCAAGCAGGGGGCACCACCGGTATGTCAAAGGAGACAGAAGTGGAGGTTGGCTGCGCTGCGCTGCTGGTGGGCGAGTCGGTCCCAGTGGCCCTGTCGCCAGTTGCCGTGGACGATGGCGAGGCGGATGAGTCTGTGACCACCGTGGAAGATGCATCGCTACTGCCATCATCGGTGGCGCTCGCAATTGAGGGATCCGTCTGCGATGCGCCGTTGGCATTGTCCGTAGAAGCCGGATCGGACGAGGTGTCGGTGGTGCTGGCGGTTGGAATCGCAGCGGTTGAGTTGACGTCGCTGACTGAGTCAGTGGGAGCGACCGGCGAGGATGTTGCGACAGGCGAAAGTGCAGTAGAAAAGAGGCCCTCCGATGTGAGTGTACCAGCTGAAACATCAGCTAAAGTACTGTGACACAATCAGCGTGCGTGCTCGTCTTCGAGAACACGAACAGACTCACAAAGCTATAGGAAGGGCTTGTACAGTTATGCACATAGCAAGAAGGGCAAAGAATGAAGCAGGCCGCATGTCGCTGAACAGACTATGAGGTATTGAATAGGGTAAAGAAGACAGCGTCGAACTCAAAGTGGAAGTGCTCGAGGTCAAATGTGAGATGAAGAGTGAAGAGCACCTGGCCCGTTGAGCAACCAGCACCGCACTGAAGCCCCTCTTATAGGCTCACCACCACGCCGATGCATCATAGACTAGACATTGAGCGGTGAGCAGCCCGACATCTCAGAGCATGAGGTTGCCTACATGCCCTTCTATTCACAGGCTGTGAATGCTGTCTGTCGCACCTCATGTCGCGCCTCCTTGTCTTGTCCGAGGTGAGCCCATCCTCAATGCCAGGTCTACTGAGTGATTGAACGGCTTCACGCTGTCGAAATGTCAAAACCGGCGTCGGCGCTTGGTATTCCTCCTGCCGAGCATAAGTTATATACATCCGGCCACGTACCACGTACCTCTCAAGCCCAGTGTTGTTGAGAGTAAAGAATGTGATATTGATTAGTGTAAAATAGAGACATCTATTCCCGAGGGACGAAGGGATCGGTGACACGAGTAGAGGGCGCGACAATCATGGGTGGCAGAGCCTTTGCAAGCTCCTTCGTCCCAGCAGGGAACGGGAGGCCGGTCAGGCCCTTAGGGAGGATCTTTTCGAAAAGACCCTTCGCGCTGTTGTGCTGCGCAAGCTGGCTCATCTTCTTCTTGGCATCTCGAATCATGACATGCGCGTCGTCCACGCCAGGGACGCAGCCACGAACGTAGATGAGGTCCAGGTCGGAGTCGACGCGGACGACGTACAGGTTCTGCGTGGTGATGCGCTCGCCGCCCATACGACCAGCCATCTTCTTTCCGGGCCATACACGACCGGGGTCCTAATGGATAGCTATGTGAAAAGTGCTCGAGAATAGGAGAGGACGACGATGGCGGACCTGATGGGCACCTATGGCACCTGCCGAACGATGCGAGATAGACACACCGTGGCTTGCGCGCAGACCCTTGAAGTTCCATCTCTTCATGGTACCTTGGAAACCCTTCCCGATCCTGACTACAGGTGAGCGGTGCACCAAAGACAGGCGTAGAGGAGAGTTACGCACGACTTAGCGATCACGTCAACGTATTGACCCGGCACGAAGTGGATGGCAGACAGTGTGGTACCTAACACACGTCGTGTGGGGATGAGCACGCCCGTCAGTCAACGCTGTGCACTCACCGACAGGTACATGAGCGTCGGGCGTGACTGGGAACTCCTTTACGATACGCTTCGGCGGTACGCCAGCCTTCGCAAAGTGTCCAAGCATCTGCTTGGTCGTATTCTTCGGTGATCTGTCCGACGCAGCGACTTGCACTGCGTGGTACTCAGACTGGTCTGCACGGACGGTCTTGATGTTCGCAGTGACCTGACAGTTCTCCAGCTACAAGCAACATCCAGTCTCATTCCGCATACTCCTCCAAGAACGATGGACACACCTGAAGGACCGTCACAGGGAACCGCACTCCGAAGTTGTCCCACATCACCATCATGCCCCGTTTCCGCGCGATGAGACCCGTCCGTACAGAGTTTGGTGTCCACTGGCTGGTCGATGCGGCCGAAGACTCCGCTTCCGCAGTCGCATTGCTGACCACAGTGGTATGGAATGCCCTACATCGAGGAAGGGCGGGACGAGCCCCGAAGCACCAGAGTCTGAGCATGGTTGAGGACAGCAGCGGAGGTGGAGGCGCCGGCCGGCCAGAGTCGCGTACGGGAATTTTGAGACACCCTGGTACAGGGACCCGGGACACCTCCCTATATTCCTCGCTTAGGCTGCGGCCCGGCCTTGAAAGCGAGAGCAAGGCTCTCCCCTCAACTGTTTCCTCTCGCCTGACCACTGTTCAAGTCCAATGGAATGGATGTGTGGCCCAACCACTCTAATGAACCTACGGCCGCTCCAGAGAAGAGCAAGGGAAAGGGAAAGGCGAAGGTCGAGCGCGCAGAAGGCCCATGGCGCTATCCCATCTTAGAAGACGGTTCCCTTGGTGCGGCTACTTTGAAGAAGAAGGGCAATCAGTTCGAGTGGACCTTTGCCTCAGAGGGACACTCTGGTACTTATAATCAGTACGCTGAGGTTATATTCCACTCACGTTGTGTTGTATTGTTCCAGACTATCAGTTGGTCGCACCTGAAGGACCTGTAGAAGTGTTCCCGCCGACCCGTCCGAGGCCATGGCGAGGCCCGAAAGCCACTGAATTGCAGCGCGCTGAGCAGGGTGTATGACTAACCTAATACAGATACTACATGATACTCTGACTGACCGCCGATCAACGACCAGGCTCGTTTCCTCCGCACATTCTACCCGGACATCGACGTACAAGCCGAGCTCATCCGCGATGAGATAGCGGAAGACAGCCGTACCACTCGGAGACTGGACCGCGACGATCCGTATGCTGGAAACATGGTCGACGTGACATCTTTCCACGTTTCACGGAAAAATATGGCATACGTGGCTTTCCCTATGGGCGAGACCAACTGTCAATTGAGTCAGCAATTGTCCACGAGCTCTTCGCATCTAGTCCACTCATACAATATAATTCAGACATGTCACCACTTATCTTGCATCCGAAGGGCAAGGTGGATGTAAAGCCTCTTGCCACACCCGTGTATATGTTCGACACCCCTATTCGGCAGCTTGTATCTTCCCCTCAATCGGTAGAGGTCGGTAAAAGCAAGCAAGGTCAGCACATTCAGCGTCCACATTGCTCATAGGGTGAAAGTTCACTTGTGCTAGTCCCAACGCTGGGCGTAAGGACTATGGGGTCTACTACCTTCCTCCAGATTAGACTTGCTGTCAACAAGACTACGTTCGCCCTCGAACCTGCCCCTCTGCTGACGGTGCAGCGATCGGATATTGACGACAGGCACGCCGTTGATATTGCGGTCTCTCCGACCAGTCCCGCGACAGGCTACGTCGTCAATGATGTTGGTGCAATATACCGCTGCAGTGCCAATGAAGGCAGGAGAAATATGCAAGTCTCAGCTGTCAGTGTCATCGTGTATCACGGCTGACGATATATCGGCAGTGACCAGATTTACACAGGTACAACCTCACAGCGTGCATTGCACCGGATAGCGACTTCCGAGACAAGAGATACAATCATATCCTTGTGTGACAAGTCGGCGTCGCTCATCGACTTAAGGGTATGTACCTTCATCGCGATTTAACGGCCATACTGATGCAATGCACCAGGCCGCCCAACAACCACTCCAAATGCATCTGGTGACTCGACCAGAGGTCGTCCTGACTTCTGTCGAAAGCTACGGAGATGATCGAATCATCCGACTGGTATCCAGCGACGAAGTCTTGTGGATTGATGAGCGCAATTCTCGCAGACCTCTACTCGCCATCCGGCATGGAAGAGAGTTTGATACTACACTGCGGTCGTTCACTCGTACCGCGTTCAGCTGTAATATCCCTTGTACATCCTCAAAGGAGAATGAAACTGATGCATGGGTTCACAGCGCCGCTGACTTTCCTAACATCTCGGCGGAACTCCCTAGTAACCGTCTACGACGTCTCTCGGGCAAATGACGGCCTGGTCTACCTGCACGAACCGCCTCGCGCACTCCCACCCGTGATTCGCCCAGACGGGCCTCATCTAGGCTACGCGTTCTATCAGCAACCTACGCTTTCAGGGAGCAAACATATCAGCATTTTCCAGCTCTCGGAGCGCGGAGGCATGTCGCTCCTTGACCTACAACGAATGCATGGCGACACCGTTCCAGAAACCCCTTCTTCGGGGCGAAGACATGCAGATTGGCCGGAAGAGGTGAAGAAATTGGAGACACGCGCTGAAGCCGGACCAGACCTAGGGTCCCTTGCTGGCAAGGCCCACATCGTCGTGGATCTCCAGCCTGCCTATGAAAGTAAGCTTATGATCACAGGCAACGTCGTCGCGTATTGACCTTTGTACCAGGGTTGTTCCTGGATCAGCAAGAACCGGACTCAGCCGCCCAGGCTGAAGCGGTCTATGAGACACTCGAGCGCATGCCATTGATATGGCAAGACACAGACGTGCCTGTGGAGCATAGCTTGACGACGTAAGTCACCAACTCACACCCCTGCGGCCGCTGCTCATCTAGGCATAGCTTCGACGTCGTCCTGCGTTGTGGACCAGAGCCTGTGGATGCTTCACGGAATGATTGGTTTACTGGAAGTACGCTCGACTCCGTAGCAGGTCATCGCGCCCTAGTCCAAGGACAGATTCCACGAGAACAGCTGATTCGCACTACACCATGGCATCTTGACCTCTCCTCGTTTGTCCGTCGCACGGTTCCGGATCTCAAGGACGATGTACAGAAGACCTTGGAGGGTCTGTCGCGGTATGATCTAGCCGTGGGACCGAATCGCCCAGCGACATCCTATCGCCGAGAAAACGAGGCTCGCTCCCAGCTGGCCCTCGATCTAACCTTGGCTTCCGACGTGTTCGTGCCCAAGCGTCCAGGCAAAGACAGCGTTACGACGTTCGACGAAGACATGCTCAACATATCTCGCTCTACGGAGGCCATGTCCCTCGGAGAGCTAGAACCGCCGCCGGTGCATTTTGGGTTCCTTCGACCGATCCCCAAGGAGGATCCCAATGGTCAGCCTATCGCAATCGAGGACTCCATGGCGCCCACAAAACCAGTCACTTCGTTGGGAGTGCGCCTCTTGCTGCAAGAATGGGATGTCGGCACGGATCCCTACCAGTATGTCTATCGCGATCCGTACGACCAAACGGTCGCGCCGCCAGCGAGAGCGCAGCGTCCCGCAAAGCCGTCTGTGCCTACACAACAGGCTACTCAACCGGTAGTGGAGACTGGCCTCCGACCTCCAGCTCAATCTCAACGTCCGCCTGCAATTGCGTCTTCCCAACCGAGGGCTCCTCCTGCCATAGGAGCGAGCGAGCCGAGTGTGCCACGCAAACCGCTTGTTGCCGCGCGTTCTCACGACGTCCTCGTACCACCATCTTCCCTGCGTGTCCTACCTAGCGGTAGTCAGCCATCAGAGAGCATACCTCCTCCACCTTCACAAGAGTTTATGGCGAGTACGCAGGTGCTGCCTGGACCGCATGGCGGACGACCAGCTCCCGCGAAAAGGAAGCCCGTTAAGAAACGGTTGGGTGGATTCTGATGGGCTGAGGGTGTGCCCTACGTGGGTCGTGGTTGCGCAGGGTTATCTCATGGGCACTTCGCAGATCGGCTTCGACGCCTTCTTGGAGTCGCGCTTGGCTACCTGACTCGGATTGACGGTTGCAATATTTATCCAAGTGCCGTGATGTATCATAGCTCGTACAAGCTGTAGCATAGGGTCGGTCGGCGATGGTAGATAGATGGTGCACACTGCACAGTGCGACACAGAAGCTGTATGTCACCAAAGGGATGTCCGGGGAATCGACGGAACGAGGGAGGCGGAGCAGCCGTGACGAGCGTTCCGCGTGAGGAGAGTGCGAGCAGGCTAACGGTGGCCTGTTTCGGGCAAGCCTTGGCTCGCTTCCTTCTCGTCCTCGTCCTGCATCTGCCCCTCTCGCTCCTTGAATTTGCCGTCGTCCTTAGCCTTGGCTCGCGTTGAATAAAATTGCGCTCGTGCTGCAGCACGCAACTGGACTGTTGCCCGGCCAGTGACAGCATCCTATGAGCGAGAAAAGGTGCGTACCAATCACGTCTGCTTTTCGTTCTTCTCGCGCGACGTGACTAACCCCTACCATCCCCAGGCCACCGAGCTATTTGTTTGACTCGGCTGCGCTCAATGAGTCTCTCAAAAGTACCGCTGCGTCCGAATCGGTCGTTCACGAATGCTGTGATTGACCATGCTGCTGCGCAGGTAATAAGGCGGTCGTATGCGCGTTGTCCGCGAGTTACATCTCGACCTTTGCGGGATACCCTGTGAGTCCTTCGCGCGGATCACCTATCGTCACCAACTCATCGACATCACAGCTGGATTCCATCAAGTCGAGACTCCAGACAACGCGCCAACGTGTTTCCATCCCGAGGCTCGCCCTAACCGTCTACAAGGAGGAGGGTATCATCGGATTCTACCGCGGGTTATGGATTCCGCTTATGACAATCTCCTTCGTTCGTAAGTAGAACAGCATCTTGTCATACGTGCCTACTTAGATTGTGTGCTTCGCAGGCGCTGCGTCCTTCACCATATACACTAGGACCAAGGAGTTCTTCCACGAGCGTCATTGGCTTGCACGCAACAGCATCTTCGATATCGCTGCGACTGGTGGTATCAGGTACTGCACGTTGGGGGTGGTTGAGTGAGGTGTATGATTGACCCTGATTGCTTAGTGGGGCATTGTCAGGTTCGCTGATTTCGTTCGGGAGCGCACGTAAGTTGCTCCGACCCACTCGACTGCCATTCACAGAAATTCATACTGATTACAGCGTTCGAACTGGTCAAGGTAAGTTGGAGAAGATATATGCGATAACAGCGATGCCCAATTCCTGCTCGAGTGTAGGTTCGGCGCCAGCTTGAATATACCATAGCCGCGAGCAAGGGGGTGCGCCTCGTAAAGGCTCCCAGCACGATGGAAGCCGTACGCGACATATTCCGCACGAACGGAATTCTCGGGCTGTACACAGGCTTCCGCTTACACTTTGGTACGCTCGCGAGCTCATAAGGCGACGAATGCTCTCACTGATAAGCGACATAGTGAGAGACACCATGGGCACTGCGCTGTACTTCTT
Organism: Trametes cinnabarina; assembly: GCA_000765035.1. NCBI lineage: Eukaryota > Fungi > Basidiomycota > Agaricomycetes > Polyporales > Polyporaceae > Trametes > Trametes cinnabarina. Next base: position 344,551 of record CCBP010000118.1, on the reverse strand, counting down.
CGAGTACGACGGCTTCCGCTACATCATGGGACGTAACGCGTCAGGTGCGCAGGGTGATACTCCACCCTGGCTGCCTATACCTGTGTCTCTGGTCCCGTTCATGTGCGGCTCGCTCGCTGGAGTCTCATCATGGGCACTGATCTATCCACTCGACGTGTAAGTTATTGCGGCTGTGGACGCAGCGCGGGATCATTGCTGAAAGCTTTGAATAGGGTCAAGACCAAAGTGCAACAACGGGCGTTGGCCGGCGAGAAGCGCAGAGGCGTCATGGAGACTTTCCACCGGCTCATCCGAGGTAATGTCTGCGCTCCATTGACATAGCACGAGCGTGCTGACGTATGTGGGTAGGCCCGGATCCCAACGCACCGAAACCCATTCTCCTCGGCCTTGCGAGACTGTATCGCGGGCTTGGAGTAAGCGCTCTGCGGAGTGTGACTACGCACGGACTGCTTTGGACGCTCTTTGACCTCACAGGGTCGTATATCGACCGTCTTCCGGGCAGGGATGAAGCCCAACAATCATAGATCGAGTCTAATGCCGCAACCAACTGATAGAATCATGCTTGTAATGTGTATATTGCGATGCCAACACAATGCCCCTTATCACTGCGCCATACTTTGAGAGCGAGTAGATGAGTGGCTTCAGGTGGCCTTATATTAAGATCCTTGAGCATAGACAATTCGTGAACATAATACAGAGCTACAGCATATTGATACAGGGCGATAGCAGAGGTTCAGCAAAACGAAATCTTAGCATGGCGAATGTGGGTCCTAGGTATCGGAGACCCTGAGAAAGATGCGGCCTTATTCACGTATGGCATATGGATGCCGGACCAGCTCCTCATACAGGTCTGTAGGTAAGTCCCTGACCAGTGTTACTGCGATTCCGATAACAGGTAGTGCCTCCAATGGCGGGAATGTACGCAGAAGTCGCATGGGGCTGTAGGGCATCTGCTGTGAGCAAGGGTAGGTTCATAATGAACATGACACGCACCTGGGAGAGTTCATGACTTCGTCGCGCATCAGAAGAAGCTGGGCAATTACGCAAAGGACATTGAGGTGGACGCCGAACGCAAGGAGGAAGTCCCACAGTTGGAGAACCTGATCCAGCGGCGGTGTGCATGCGCATAGGGTCAGGACAGCTGAGCGCAAACATACTATGAGAGAGAGTACGCTGGTGATACAAGGGGTGACGTACATGGAAAGGCGTAGATTTCGGCAGAGAGGTTCTTCGATCGTAGATGAGCGTACAACTCAGGGTCGACGATTTTGAGGCAGCGGTCCAGCAGCTGGACACCGAATTAACAAACTATCTCAGCAGGCAAACGAGCAAACCTACCTTGAGTCCGTAGTGTACGCCTTCGAGGGTGGGTTGAACATATAGCGGACATGATTCTTCAATGAACTTGGCGAAGCAGTAGAATGCCTCCAGCTCCGAGGGCATGGTATACAGGAATGGCGCGGCCAGCACGTTCATTCCTTGCACATACGTGAAGCCCAGCTGGTCATTCTCTTGTCGATCTGAATGTCTGCTCGTAAGAGCGACGTGATAACGGAACGGCGAAAGGGCGCACCGTGGTTCCGCCACACAAAGGCATCCAACAGCCGCACAAGCATATCCTCGCTCACGCGTTCTTTGAAACCGCGGTCGGTAGCGAGTGTCCTAGGGAGACATAAGGAGGAGCCAGGATGCCAGAAGGGGTGATCACGTACCTGAAAGTATCGTTACGGATCTTCTCGCGGACCTCGCAAGGGCCGCGACCGACATACTCCAGGAAGGCCTCCGAGGATACGTCTCGTACGCGCAACAGTATCTTCCATATTCTTGGGCGCAGGGTGGGATCCTTGATTCGATGGCTTCAACGCCCTTCGCTCAGAAGTCGTCGCGCGTGAGGACATACCACGTCGGATGGAATGCCGTCTACCAGGATCAATCGCCGCAATTTCTTTGTGGCTTCTTCCATATCGGCGGCTGAGCGCGCTCTTGACGCGCTTCTGTATTTATCCAAGATCTTGTTGAATGAATGCGCGGCAGCTGCCGCAGGAGAGTCTGTCGGAGGAGGCATGAGGACTGGAGGGGATGGTAGTGGCGAGAGAGCGAGAGCAGCGCGTCGCGAGATGCTGCAGTTGGCCTCTTCAGCGCGCGCTTTCAACGTTCAACGTTCAACGTTCAAACGTTCAACGCTCAACGCTCAGCCACAGCTCCCTTTTCCCTACGCTGAATCAGTGAATCTTGGATTGTGCCATGCATGTCCTTGCGTCTTACTTCTATTGCTGCTAGTGCTTGAACGTCATGGATGTACCATTCTCAGCGTCGGGCGCGATGAGCAGGGCTCACTATGCCTTGGTGCGCAAGATAGAGGCTGCTACTCCTCAGGCTGCGGATCAGCTGCTCTTGGCCGAAGTCGACAGGATCCGGCACCATCTCGCACGCTCGACGTTGACACTGGTAAGCTCTGCGGGACATTAGCGTTTGTTTACATATAACCTTTTGTAAAGAAACAGTGCAAAGAGAACCTAATCCTGTTGCTGTACTGCGCTATGACCGTGAACCCTGGCGTGCATGTCGATCTCCAATTCGCCCTTCCTCATGCCATAAATCTGGCTGAGGCAGGACAGACCGTACAAGACAAGCGCACAGGTACGCTGGCGGAGGGTGGATGTGCGTTCTTATGCCTATGGCGTTGCCCCAGGATACTTGTTTTGCGCCGAGGTCATGCCCGCCGAGCATGAGCTTCAGCTCATGTTAGTCAACTCAGTTCGCAAGGTATGAACAATCATCAGATCATCTCATCGTCTATCAGAAGCATACAAACCATCATCAGGACCTAGAGAGTCCAGCTGTTTCACGCATATGCATTGCACTAGATACCCTTATACAAGCACCCTCGAAGGACGTCATACCCGCAGTACAGTCACGTCTGCACGATCTGCTATCTCACAATTTGTCAGTGGGCTACTCCTCATATATTTTCGTAGGCGATGATTCTAAGCTTTGTACAGTGTGGACATCAGACGGCGTGTTCTGCATGCCTTTGACAAACTCTCCGAGCATGACGGAGATATATTGAGAGATATAGTGGGTAAGGTGCGGAAGCGACTTAGTGATCACGAGCCGGCTGTAGTCATCGCTGCACTAAGCTTGTGCGAAACCATGGTAAAAGTGAGCAGAGATGGGCATTGTCCGTCAAAGTCGTGTACTGATCCTACTCCTGCAGGCCGGACTGATAGCGGCCGACAAGTTGCATCGAGTGACTTCGGATTTGCTCTCCACCGCTTGGTCACAGAAACCTGACCCGAGGCATGCGCATTTACTGGTTAGGCTAATTAGGCTGATTTCCAAAGTCACGTACGTAGACCATGCAAGGTGGGATAAGGAGCCTCTGCTGAATATCTCCCATGTTCAGTCCATCCACTCAAGATATTCAGCGACTGTTGGACATCGTCCAATATTATGCTCCGCTCGGTCCCGCTGCTTATGGTGCGATTGTTGATTAGTGAATGCGAAGTTAGTGTCTGATACTGTCTCTAGCCATCGTGCACGAGTGCTTTCGTGCTGTTTCTTGCCTGACCGCAGATCAACTCCTTGAAGTACAAACGACCGCAGGAACCTCATTCATTCAAGAGGTTCGACATCTATTGATATCTGAGGAACCGAACAGTCTCTATCTGTTCATCCACTGTCTCGCTTCGCTCGATCCGAAGCTATGGGCGGGGACGAATTCGGGCATTCCAGCGGTACTGGAGGAATGGGAGGTCGAACGGGTCATGAAGTTGTTGGAGAGTGAAGACAAGTCCATTCGCAAGCAGGTCAGGAACTGCCTATCGCATGTAATATCCGACTTATTCTCTTCAACAGACCTTGCGCACATTGTGGCGCGTAGAACAGGGCATCGTAGAGTCATACTACGCTCGGGCTCTGCAAGGAGATCTACCCATCACTCCCGACAACTTTCTCCCTCGTCTTCTCGAGATGCTGGATGTCATTTGTGGCAATAATGGAGAGGCCTATGCACATCAACTGCAAAATGTACTCAAATCTATGGAAGGTGACACACCTTTGAACAAACGACCAGTTCTGCAGGATGCTGTGGAGGAAGTGCTCAGGCGCATACACATGGGTAATGGCTTCCAGCCCATCGCATTTGGTCAGATACTAACCACTACCGATCCAACGTAGGAGATAGTGCTTGGAAGAGTAGCTGCATTGGTGTTCTGTTTGCTGCAGTGATCGACTCGGACAGCGACATTGGACCGACACTGATGGTAATTCTCACCGCGTTGTTATGCGAGTATACAGAGCTCTCCCCTATATCGCCAACGGAACTGCTTCGCGGCATAGCTTCAAGGATGGCTGCATATTCCCGTGAGTGAAGTCTGTGTCCTGTTAGCCACTTCGAATAGGAGCTGATTCCTTCCAGCTGCCGTACAGGACGTTTGTATAGTCACTTTGCTTCGGCTCTCCATTGCGTGCGAGGACATTCCGTTAGAAGTCATAGAGGCGGTCAATCGACTCCGTGACCAGGGCGGCAGACATATCCAGCGAGTGGGTAGTCTTTGTTATACATTGTTAAATCATGCGAACTGAGCTCTGGAGTAGCGGTGTGACTTGTTCACTGGCCTTGCGCGTTCCAAGGACACGCTTCGACGAGTCATCGCCAGTGCACCGACTTCATCAGTACGTTGACGCGAGACTTTTGAAGATGCGACCAATCTAACCCGCGATCAGCTACCCGATTTCGTCATCGCATTGGAGACATATGCGGCTGATCAACGGAGAGCAACATCCAAATCTCCGTCGACCCTCCCTCGCTCTCCAGTATTGTCATCACGATCCCCGGAACCTTCCTCATCTTCTAGAGCATCGCCGACCCCGAGCAAACTCCGTTATGCAGCATACGAGCCGCCGAGGCCGACCCATAGGATCAGGCGCGTGAGCAGCGGTAGTTCGCGTCATTCGGACGACGGCAGCGCCAGGAGCCTTAGCCACGCAAGAACTAACGAAGATCCTATGGCGATGACTTTGACCCCTGGCGACCTCACGATTGCAGCGCAGACGTCTGATCTGCGCTCAATATCCAGCGTATGTACTCGGATACGCAAGCGTTGGTCGGTATGATTGTACTCAACATGTATCTATTGCAGGGCTCTCCGCCCGCGAATCTCTCACCTCTGCCTGTGGTGCAGATACTGGATGAGGATGCGTCGGTATGTAGTGACTGTGGACATTCCCCTCGATACTGCCGCACTAAAGCAGTTTGACTCTAGGCTCCCGACCTCATCGCACTGGATTCTCCCTTCATGTCGGAGCCTCCCTCCATAGCCGGCACTTTGAGTACTTGTATAACGGAACACGACTTTGAGTCGACATGGAACTCGCTAGAGTCGTCACCCTCCCGCGGCTGGTGCGAAGCGTCCATAGATACGGTGCTTCGGAAGCTGCAAGGCTTGCACCGTCGTCTGAAAGTCACCGAGCGCGACAGGCCTCCATTTGAAGGTATCTCAGGCTTCGTTCGGTTCTGGAACCATTATACTGACGGAATGATAGGTGATCTGAAGATCGTCGTATGCACTCAGCAGACAAGCAACCCTTCCGCCGAGGGGCTTGCTGCTCTGCGGTTGAAGGAAAGCGACGACGACAGCTGCCTCTGGTGGCTCCGCTGCGAAGACGAGGAGCTCCGGAACATCATCAAGGCAACTCTCAGGTAGTTGAGTCGGTGACGGCTACGATCGTGGAGCAGCATTGAAGCCTCGAGTTGGCAGTATGCGACGTATCTGTACATTTCATTGCATGCGGCAGCTATCTATCGTGTCTGAACGTAGTCATCGATCTTGAGCAGCAGGCAAACGGTCTCCGTGGAAAGCTCGATGGCGCTCGTCGATACGAGCAGAGGTTGTACGACCTCCTCCTCCAAGATGTTTGAGATGAGACCCTTTCCGCGTGTCAACCATGTGCCCGTATGATCAGCAGCAAAACCCTCATACCTTGCGGACGTTGATACCAGCGTTGCGCTCGCCAAGTGCATGCCGGTTGCGCAGCTCCGTAACGATCGCAATTGGGTTGAGGCCAGCGTTCTCGGCAAGCGTCGTAGGAATGACCTCAAGGGCATCGGCGTACGCTTGGAAGCAGTATGCCTCCATGCCCTTGAGGGTATGGGCGTATTGTGACAGAAGTCGCGAGACATGGATCTCCGGCGCACCACCGCCAGCAATCAGTGCTCTGAACAAAGAATGTAAGCATAGCTTCGACGGGAAGCTAGTAATGTTGCGTACCTCTTCTTGACAAGACAGCGGACTACACAGAGGGCATCGTGGAGACTGCGCTCACATTCTTCGAGGACGAGGCTGTTGCTGCCCATAGCAAGGATGCTGACGGTGCGACCCCGGTTCTTCACGCCAGTGATCCGAACCACCTTTGCGCCCGCATGCGTTGTCTCCTCAACCAGGTCGGCATAGCCAAGCTTGTCTTCGGTGAACGCCTCGATGTCCGCGACCGGCTTGCAACCCAAACTCTTCGACAGGAACTCGATCTCGTCACGCTCGACGTCCTTCACCACGAGAATGTTGAGACGCTTGAGGAAGGTCAAGGAAATGTCATCGACGGCATCGCGGAGAATGGACTTTTGAATGAGGAGGACGTTGCAGTTGGCCTTCTTGATCTTCTTGCACATGTTAAGGAGATATTGCCGGCCTTCCTTAATGACTTTGTCCATTTGGCGATAATCATTGATGACGACAGTGTTGTCCATCTGAGCATGCATGGTTTAGTATTAGCCAGGAACAGTGCTGGGAGGATCGGGCATACGTCTGGCTTAGGTGCACTCAGCTGGAACTGAATTAGGCCGATCTTCGCCTTCTCGATGCGGGTAGGACCGCCGACAGTTGTTACGACATTCTGGTTCAAAACGACACCGTCGACAAGCTCCGTGTCTTCGATAGTGCCGCCAACCTTCTTCACAATGCGGATGTCACGAAGATCAACGTTCGAAGAATCGTGCGTTGCGAGGCGCGTGACGGCCGCGACAGCGATGGGAGCCAGCGTGGAGGAATATTGGGACACGATCTGGTAAGGCAAGTTAGTCGAAACAGAAGTCCATACGTGTACATGCAATATTCTCACTTTGGAGTTCAAGGAGGTTGTGGCGGCACGAAGGAGGGAGGTTTTGTCTTCGAGGTTGATGGGAGTGGAGATTTCGGTCAAGTACTCAACCGCCTTCGCAGACGCTTTCTGAAATGACTCTGCGATGATAGTCGGGTGAATGCCTTTCTGCAGCATCTTTTCGGCAGCACCAAGAAGACTCCCGGCTAGCACAACGACGGAAGTAGTGCCGTCACCAGCCTCAACGTCTTGTGCGGCGCTGAGATCGACAAGCTGATCCAGCGGTCAGAAGCGATGCACGGGGACAACGTGAATAACGCTCACCATCTTGGCAGCGGGGTGCAACGCCTGGATACTCTTAAGAATGGTCGCACCGTCGTTTGTGATGATGAGCTCTCCCTTGGAGGTTTGGATCTGTGGAAATCAAGGTAAAGAACGCGTAAGAGACGCCGAGTCTTCAGCACGCACCATCTTGTCCATACCCCTAGGACCCAGAGATGTCCGCACAGCGTCACTAATCGCTTTTCAATGGTCGCAAGAAGAGTTAGTTGTAACGCGACGGCAAAATATGCGACAATGGGTTACCCTTTGCAGCGACCATATTAGACCGGCGCACTTCCATAGGTTTGCCCTGCGAGAACTTGAATAACAATCAACATTCAAGGAGGGACCTATTCTCATACCTTGTCATTGAACGCTTGAGGGCCTACAGCAGCAGCAGGGGCAGTAGGAGCAGCAATGGCGGCCATGGCGGATGAGACGGTGAGAGGATGAGGAGGGAGGCGAGGAGATCGAATGCAGTCGAAAGCGCTCAATTGCTAGGCGCGTCGTTTCTTTGGCGCCCATATCATGTTACACACGTGAAGGTACTAGCGCCCAGGATTACGCGTTTGGGCACCGCGTCTCGTCCACTGCGGCTCCTTCACTCCTTCACTTCCACTCTCATCTCATCTCACACAGCTCAGCATGGATTTTGTAAGTCCTATAAGCTGTTGCGGCAGAAGATAAGACTCAATTGATTGCTGTAGGATCCCTTTGGCGGAGGTGGACCGGCAGGGCTATTCGCTCAGTTTGCCCAGTAAGTGCCCCGCACCAAGCCATTGTCACTGCTTATATTGACATCACTCACAGAGGCCTAGGTGGCATGGGTCTCCGTCGCATGGGTACGACCCAACCCCAGGGCGTACGATGAGTATTTCAAGGCATACAGTGTCGCCCTGCTTCCTGGGAAACCAAGAGACAATGTCAGCTATGGCGGGAAGAGTACGTCTACCCAGGCCTCACCAGGACACATTGCTCACCTGAACCAGTCATCATGCCTCCCTCCGCTCTCGCGAACCTGTCGCAAATGGAGCTTGAATCGCCTTGGATGTTTAAGCTCCGTAATCCCGCCAACCCTGCCGCCTCGACCCACTGTGGTGTTCTTGAGTTCATTGCTGAAGAAGGTTGCGTCCACTTGCCCTATTGGATGATGAAGACCTTGCGATTAAATGAAGGTGATCCCATCCGTATTACTGGGGCCGAGCTCCCGAAGGGCAAGATGGTCAAGTTGCAGGCGCAGACCGTGGATTTCCTTGAAATCTCGGATCCCAAGGCCGTGTAAGTCATAGAGTTCTGCATGACCCATCAACCTAATTTACGGGTATACAGCCTCGAACAAGCTCTGCGTAATTTCTCGGCTTTGACACAGGGTGACATCATCGAGATCTCCTACAACTCCATTGTCTTCGGCCTCCTCGTAATGGAGACACAACCAGGCAACGAAGGCATCAGCGTCCTCGACACCGATCTAGAAGTAGATTTTGCGGCCCCTGTTGGCTATGTTGAGCCCGAGCGACCGAAAGCTGCGCCTCCATCCACCATGGCGTCGAAACTGAACATTGACCTAAGCTCGTCGACTCCTGGTTCGTCCCGCCCTTCATCGGCCATGGGAGGTGCCCTCGCAGGTGCCGCTCCCAGGAGTGGTGTCATAAGTAAAGGCGGAGATCATTGGGAGAGCTTTAAGGGCAAGGGCGAGACGCTGTCTGGTCGCAAGACCAAGGGTAAGGGCATCAGCCATCGAAAGCCTGAAGAGGCTCCCGAAGGCAGCAAGATCATTCGCACGGAGTATGTTCACGCATGTATTGGACCATGCGCTGGCAAGCTGACACGTCCCTGTTTAGCAAACAACGAATCATCACGAATGACAGTCTTGACGGTGACGTCTACGTCCCTGCTCCGCTGAACCTACCTTTCGGCAAGCTATTCTTCGGCTTCAACGTAGCGCCTTACGTGCCTCCCAATTCCGAATCCACAGGATCTCAACCCCAGGTATGTGGCAATAAACTCGTACCCTGAATTGTCCTGACATATCTGCGCTTGATGCAGGCGAATACGTTCTCGGGCTCCGGACACACGCTCTCGGGTCGTTCGCAATCGACCTCGCAATCACAGTCTTCGAACAAGGGCAAAGAACGAGAGCAGCCATCGTCAACGTCATGGGGCTCTGGAGGCCAGACCCTTGGCAGTTCGCGTCCCGGGCAACCGGCAGGAAGCTCGCAAAGGGGCGCGGGAGGCGCCTCCGTACCAATCCTCCCTCAACGACGCGGTCAACAGCAAGAGGAGAGGTCGCGGAGTCCGACGCCGGACTTCGGTGTCGACGATGAGGATGATGTGATGTATTACAGTGATTGAAGAGCGGTGGGACGAGCACGCGGACTGTCCCTGGCCGGGATTATCGCTCTTGGACTGCATGCATGATTGCTCTCTCCCTCTTGACTGTTCTCTTCCTTACCAACCATGGCTTACGTGACGACGGCAACACGTGCGCGGATCTTGTTGACACAGCAGAGCACATACACTTGTAAGATTGATTTTGTACGACAATAGACCGTGTTTGCTACATTGTGGATGGTATCAACTTAAGCTAGGCCACAGGTTGCTGCATACAATGTTCAAAGCATAACCACACCGACACCCCTTCCAGCGGGTGTATCTCCCACCGCGGTCATGCCCGCTAGAGGAGCGGTGCGCCAGTTGTATAGGTAGAAGTTGAGCAGACCATCGCCCTGACCGAACTGCGGCGCGTGCAGACTGAGTATATGCAGCCAAGCGGAAGTGTACTAACCCCGTACCTTCAGATCCTGCAGGATGCAGACGTTGTCCATGAGCGTGAGCGCATTGAACACGTCGAAGTCGGCGCTTTTCGCGATGACGAGCGCGTCGTTGATGAGCTCCTCGAGGCGCTTCTTGAGACGGCCGCTCTCCTCCGCGCCGGGCTCGAATGCGGTCTCCGTGCCGTAGTAGAAGAGGTACGCGGCGTTCAGGAGGTTGTACTTGTCGCTGTTCATGATAGTGGACGGCAGGGAGTAAAACGAGACGAAGTCGGTAACCTTGTGCGTCTTCGGGTTCTGGGCGACAAGTGGACATATTTCAGTTTCCAAAATGAGTTTTACTAAGCATGACCGACCTCAACGACATACGTCCAGACGACCTGCCCTTCGCGCCTGTGTTTCCAGCTATCCGCGCCACGAGGACCCTCGCCCAAGCCGCTCAAGAATTGGTGGCGGACTTCCTCCTCGCTCATCACCGGCACCATCTGGAAGCGCTGCATGTACCGGTTGAACAGGTTCGCAACCTGCGGGACGTCGCGATCCTCCATCTCGCGCAGGCCGTGCTCGAGCAACCGTGGGCGGTCGGGCACCTTGTGCAGACGGATCATGCGCGCGAGAGTCATGTTCGGTGGTACACCGGTAAACCGTACGGTCACGAGCTTGGGGATGTTGAGGCAGCGATGGTAATATCTGGGAGATTCGAATTAGCGGTTCATCGAAAGGTAGATGATACTAGAGCCTACCGGCAAGTTGATACAGGCGTAGGCAGGAGGACGCCGCCCGTGTAGAGGGCCTGGAAGACACCCTTCAAGTGACATTGCCTAGTGACCTCCTTGATGAGTACCGGGGTCAACCGCTTGGAGCGCAGCTTCTTGTGTACACAGAGGAAGTTAACTTCGCTCGCATCAAACTGACTGAAGAAAGCAACATGAGAACTGCATCGAGAGTATAGCAAGATGAACGCTTACTTTTCGCGGACACGCACTCGGATAGGCACTGCGGAGATGAAGGCCACGAGCTTCTTCGTGGAGGAGACTCGGACACCGATATGCCAATCCTTATGATACCCTGGGGGCTTAAGGGCCCTATCACAGAATTAAAACCAGCACAATGGTAGCAACACCATAAATGGAAGCATACCATGATAGGAACTCTGCGGAGTATTGGAACCGAAATGATGCATCGTCGTCTTCGACGTAGTTCGCGGACAGAAGCTCGTACAACTCTCGCAGCTATGTGGAATGTCAGCAAAGCCGTTAAAGGGATGGAGAGGTCTATGCTTGCCTGCGCGGAGTCGTTGAGATCCAGTATAGACCACATGAACTCTTTAGGGAGTGGATACGGCTCCTGGCGGACCTCTTCAACTGGCTTTGAAGGTTCAATAGGTCCATCGACTTCTGGAGGCGCCTCCCCTGCCCGCAAGTATCAGCACAAATTGAAACAATCGGATATATGGTCAATTACCTATTTGAGGTACTGGTTGTGTCCCCCAGAACTATACGCAACTCAGGTTGATGGGGAGTTGTTGAAGCTGAAGGTCGCCGGTGCTCACCTTGTGTCCTCCCATGTCTTTCTTGTTTTTCCCTCCAATACCAGCCTTGCCCTGGATGACATCCTTTATCTTCATCTGTTCCAAAGCCATTCTGACTGTCTCTGGGTCGGCATGTGCGGCGGCCTCACCGCCCTCCGCGCGGACCTTGTCGAGAACGATCTTGACCAAATCCTCGGGGATCGCGTCCTTGCCTCCGCCGCGGAGCGCATTAAGGGCCTTGAGAGCCTTAGAACGCTTCTTCTTTTTCTTCTTGCTCGACGTGGATGGTGTGGCTGCCTGGACAGTAGAAGAACCTGGGGCGTCCTGCTCCTGCTCGTCCTCTGAGCCCTCGGAGCCAGAGTGATCGTCCTCTTGCTCCCCGTCTGCCGAGATCGGCGGCTCGGGGTCAACAACCTCCTTCTCTTTTGCTTTCTGCTGCGATGTGGATGGCTCCGACATATCTGCGTGGACGTGATAGATGATAGAGGTATGGGTATGAAAGGAAAGGGAAGGGTGTGCACTGTGTATGACGTGCGTGTTAGTAGCTCAAGCTTGGGGACACCTGGGCGCTTCCGACTCTCACTTCACCACACCCATCTGAAACCGTACTTGCATAGGACCTCGGGACACCCGAACTCTTATTGCACACATATGCTCTTCAGTCTATAATATTTAGGAACTGTTGGTTTGATTCTTCTCGGTCCTACGATTTAATGGCCACCACCGCTATCCCAGCAGGTTTTCGCGCGCTGCCACTCCCAATAACGCAGCTCTCCCTCGCTGCGGTGCTCAAGTGTGGCCAATCCTTCCGCTGGAGTATCCTGCCTCTCCCACCGTCAGAACGACATGGCTTGGACAACGAATATAGGCTCTGTCTACGAGACCGCGTGGTTTGCCTTCGCCAGTCTCCAGATGCCCTATTCTACCGCTCGGTCTTTCCCCCTGGCGTCCCTGGTGAAATGGAAACTCGCGAGGCTGAGACCTTGGCTTGGATCCGAGACTATTTTCAACTCGAAATAGACCTTGTGGAACTCTACCGGCAGTGGGGTACAGCGGATCCTGTATTTGACCGGTTACAAGCTCGTTTCGAGGGCATAAGGATGCTCAGGCAGGACCCGTTCGAGAACCTCATATCGTGCGTCTTTCTTCCAACGCCGTCAGGTCTCGACCGATGTTCATGCTGTTAACTAGCTTTATATGCTCCTCGAATAACAATATCTCGCGTATCACGAAGATGGTCAAGTCTCTGTGTCAGCATTACTCCCCTGCTCTGGTCACACTGCCGCATCCGTCCGGACCCACATTGCCCGAAGAAACATATCACCCCTTTCCTCCTCCATCAGCCCTGGCAAGATCAGAAGTGAGCGCGAAATTGCGCTCTCTCGGCTTCGGGTATCGCGCAGACTTCATACAACGGACTGCAGCAATGCTGGTTGAGACACATGGTGTTGGCTGGGATGCGAAGAAGCTCATGGAGCCTTCGGAGGAATGGCTCATGACGTTACGGAGTCTGAGCACGTCCGAGGCGCGAGCAGAACTGCTCAAGTTTGTTGGTGTCGGGCGAAAGGTTGCAGATTGTATCTTATTGATGAGTTTAGACAAGGTACGTCCCCCGTTTCTGACTCACTGGCCTGCTATAGTGAAACCTGACTCCGTCTCAGAAAGAAGTCATACCCGTGGATACCCATGTATATCAGATTGCTATCAAGTATTACGGCCTCAATTCTCCCTCGAAGGCGGCAAATATGACTCCGAGATTGTACGATGATGTCAGCACCAAGCTCGCAGCGGTCTGGGGCGACTATGCAGGCTGGGCTCATTCGGTAGGTTTGGCAATCAATGTCTGTATCGCCAGCTCACTCACTCATCCCGGCGTTAGGTTCTCTTCACATCGGATCTGAAGTCGTTTGCATCCCACGGCCTCTCATCGACGCCACCCGCCCCTCCTTTGACGCGAGATAGTGCAGGCAGCTCACTGGAGAGCACGTCGCCAGTCTCCACTCCTTTCGAAACACCGCTTTCCACTATGAAGCGGAAGAGAGCTACCTCCACCAAGAAGCCTACAGTACGTCCGACTGCCTTCCTCGAGGTCGCAGATTCATTGTCCGCGCTCGCCGCGGACGAATCGGGCTATAGTCTGGCGGAGCGCGTGAAGCGGCGGCGAAGAAAGGGTGGCATATCGTCTCTGGACACATTTTGCCCGGCGTCTGGATGACTGCTCTTATACAAGTACAGTATGTTGTCGCAATGAGCGATCAACGTCGATCAAGGTGGACCAGAGTTAACGTCTGCAACCGCATGATCGTTATGCTCTTGCGCACGCCTATTGTCGTTCAGAGAAGTTGTTCAGGCCTGAAGGCCCGAAGACCTTCATATGCGGATCAAACCACTGCGATACATCTCTGACTTCCCTGTTGATCAAGGGCTCAAGCTCACTATGCTGCGTGCTGCCAATACTTACTTCGTCACTGCATAATCTAATATTACAACGCAAGAATGATATCAGATGCGCTTTCTATCAATTACTACAATCAAGAGGGTTGCAATATCGATCGCTCTGGTGAGAACCTTAGGTAGAATGGCTGTGAAGAACGAACAGCGGCTTCGAGGGCAAAGGTCCTTAGCCAAGCAGTTGAAGTGCCGCAAGCTCAAGCTTGCCTGCTGCACTCACTATTCTTAACAATATACGCAGTTCAGCACCTTCGCCATCAGCCAAGTCATCTGGAGTATGTTGCAGCATCATGATTCCATTGATACTGAGCGGTGTTTGCAATATCCTGCTCGCGGACGCAGATGCCGTAGAGTGCAACGTGCGATGCCTTCCGACCAGTGACAGATCCCAGACAAGCGACAGATCCAACATACGTGACAACAAAGCGGCGCATACTGCCTGTCGCAGGGGCGGCAGTTAAGTTCAATACATGGTTGCTGCCTAGTTGCTCAGGCTGCTGCCATAACACTTAAGAGAGCGCCTTCGTGGATACATAAACTCTGGAACTTGTCCTCACTATCGACACTTACCCGATCATTCTTGCAGCTTCAGCTTCCTCAGGACTCACCTTCCATCTCACCGATCTTTGCAAGGCGCCACAGACTGCATGAAGCTCGCATTTGTCTTTCTCGCTCTCGCTGGCTCTGCTTTAGCTCAGTCACGGAGCTTCTCCATTTTTGCACCCCAGGCAAACACTACTGCAACGGCTGAAGGCAACCTTGTCGTACTGGTAAGTATTATCGCAGATACCCTGCTATACCGGTGTAACCTCAATGTACCAGCCGGAACTCTCTAGCCCGGCATCAGGAAAAGCCGTGATCGCCATCTTGACTTACGCAGTCTACATATATAGCCGCCAGCGTCGTATAGACATTCCCCCAGTATAGTAGCTCACAGAGCTTCCTCAGCCATCTTTTTACATCATGATTTAGGCTGGTATGGTTAAACTGTGCTTTTATGAGACGTACCCGAGGACGCCATGTATTCAATGTACTCTGCAAAAGATACTACTTAATACTACTTGAGTAGTACTATATAGAATTGATTCGGTAATACTATCCTTCGCAAGATTCACCATATAAATTTACGACTTGATCGGCGCTTATCTCAGATCTCAGGGAGGGCAGTTTGTTCCTGCTGATTTTGGTGCTATCGACTTGCACCGTCACAGTGCATAGGAGGTAGACTGGAGTGTAGACAGGCGTTCAGTAGCGCGTGACATCAGACACGTGGCGTGACGTCACGCGACATGAAATAGACGTCTAACACAGTAGCGCTCAGACTGTCATACTACTACCACTGATTCCCCACACTTTACCGTCTCACTCCGCACCGCCCTGTCAGTGCATTGTGTTCAGCTCCTTATGTCTCTCAAGATCAGGATAGGGAAGCAGAGCCTTGTACGTTGCATCATATGTGTTATCACTCAAACCTCACCTTCAATGGCAGACGTCGGAGTCCCGGCCGACCAAACGGCGCATACAGAGAATCGAATCCGAGGATGAGGACGACGCCGAGACACACGAACCATCATACAGCGGCTCCGCAGAGGGCTCACAGCGGAAGAAGCTCCGAACTGCAGGCCGTAGCGCGTCGCGGGGATCCAGATATGACGACGATGCGGAGGACGTTGACGTAGACATAGACGGCGACATCGAAGACACCCGCTTCCTCCCCGATCCTCCGCCTGCTGCGTCTCGTCCCGTATCTCCTGCGTCTGGGGCGAAGCGAAGACTCTTGACTTCTGTCGCGTCTTCAAACAAAGCGCACTCAAAAGAGTCGAAATTCTCCAAGGGCAAGTCGTCAACCAAGAAGCCCCGAAGGCAGGTGGTCTGGACCGACGATGAGGACGAGGAGTTCGATGATCCTGAGGTTATGGTGACGGACGACGAAGACTTTGACTCTGAGCCTGACTACTCGTCGAGCAAGAAGGGCCACAAGGCGAAGGGTACAAAGGCAGGGTCAGGTAAAGCCGGCGCAAAGGGCAAAACCGGGAAGGAGAAGGATGACAAAGAGATTTCTTTCCGCGACGAGCGCAAGCTCGCTGCGCTACACCCAGAACCAACCAGACGACCTTCAGAGCCTGCGAGAAGTAGCTCCGCGCTCGGTGTTGATCCCTCAGTCGACCTGAATATCCCTGTGAAGCGGAAGCTGCCCACGATTAAGAAGAACAAGCCTTCTACCGCGGGCTCCACCGCCTCTTCTACTCCATCTGCAGCCAAGGCCACGACCGGGGCACGGGAGACAAGAAGGAAACGCTGACGCCTGCGTTGACGAGCAATCAAGTGGGCTCACGCAAACCTGCAGGCGCCTCGGCTGATTTGAACTTGCTCGATTCATCTGTGTATTCGGAGCTGTTCAAGAGCAAAGTAAGTACAATCCTGGACCGTTCATGTGCAGGTATTTACCAAAACAAACCTGTCATAGCCGGGTACCGCTACGCCCAACTCAGGTTTGAACAGAAAGCAGAAAGAGGAGGAGCGCAGGCGCGAGCTGAATAGGATGCGCGACGAGGCTCGCGCGAAGCGCGAGGCGGAGGCTGTGGGTTTACCGATGTGTTGTATTTGCGGAACGATTGCTCACATGGCGCGCAGAAGAATTCGTTCGATCTCCAGGCTGCTCCAGAGAAGATTGAGCGTTTCGTCCTATTACGGCTTCGACATTCGACTGCTCGATACCCTAACGTTCTTGGCGCAGCCTTCAAAGCTCTCGCAGAAACAAACCCACCATCATGACTTCGAAGCCTCAGGCATAGGAGGTCGACGTCACGTTGCTTGACAAGTTGGCACTCCCTTTTGCTTACTACTCGAGTAGTTGTGAGCACTTTGTGCCTTGTAGTAAGTGCCGAGAGCCATCAAGCCATACGGCGCTCACGCTATGCAGTACATACAGTACTTGCTGTACAGACACGTATAGGATATAGACAGGCGTGAATCTGTGTACAAGATGTTCATTTGCTGGCGCTCGTGTGTCGAATGCATGATCGCGCACTCACTCGTGGTCAGAGCGGACTTCAGGATTGTTCGCACCTGGGCTCTCACAGCGCCTCAGTACTCAGTATCGCTGCCCTGTAGGAGAAACTATTTGAATCCGATGATATCCGTAGTACTGCTTACAGCGCGATATTGGTAATTGAGCCATTTCCTGAGCAGTACTAGTGCTATCACGCCGGAATACCTCAGAACCCGTGCGACGCGCCATGCCTCGATGATATAAGGATAAATTGGATAAATCAACTGCAATCATAGGTACACTCGTGGACCCATGACGCCTACGGGACACTCACTATCCGTATCTCTTCAGACATCACGCCGCATCAGCCGCTAGAGCTGACTATGCATGCAGAAGGTATGTCGTTTCCAGTCATTGCTGCTTCCCTCAGCTATTAAAGGTCTCTGCATAGCTCTGCATTCACAGGCTGGGAAGCGGAGGCTTCGCGTCCCCTTCCTTTGTTTTAAACAACGCCGTAGGTACTACAAAGCTGCTCCGCTCAAGGCACCATCTTCGGAGGCCGAGCCATTCAATTTCCATGTCGCACAACAGGATGAACAGCGAAGGCTTCACTGTGCCAGGTCGGCCGTACGAGCTATCAGTCCCACCTTCTCTCCTGGACGAATCGCTATGCAAGCTTCGCTACCTCTGCTCGAGCCAAGCCATAGCGCCTACCCCTGAAGATATTCAATGCTTCCAATCTCTGCGCCTAGCTTCTTCCCAGACTTTCGAGGCTGAGGCAGAACCTCGGGAGATATTCACATGGGATATTCATGAAAATCTTACCATTAATGCCGCTGCCGTGCAAGCTAAACATGATCCACTCCTTCATTGACGGTGACCTTCGCGCTGACGTGCTAGGCTTAGAGGCACTATACTACATGCAGGCAAACAAGTTGGAAGTCGGCGCCGGCACAGGAGACCCCTACGTTGAAGCCATTCATCGTTACCGTGCAGACGTGCAATCCAGGTACTCAACTTTGATATGTACTCTAGCATAAATGATATCCTACGCTGATACGAAGGACCGTTACGGTTCCGTTACTCTCGCCACTCACCGAACCTTGCGGCGCATGGACCGGTGGCCAAGTATTGAGTTATCTGCTGTGTCCCCCTCAACGTGCATTCCACACATCTCGCACAAATCAGAATGGGACAGCAGTTAGTAGCCGCCTTGCGAGTCAAGTCGATGCCTTCGAACTGCATAGGAGGCATCCGACGCTTCATGTCAGCCGTGGTCCACCCGCCGACTTTCCCTTCATCGATTTCTATCGCGACAAGGACGACGATCGTCATACCTTCGCCTACATTGCGGCGTTCGAGGATAAGCGAATCTTCCAGGTGCGAAGGGAGGATGGGATGCTCCGTTGCCTCAAGTTCACTCAGCGATGCTCCGTCGATTCCTACCGTGCTGCCTATGCTGTGGGTCTTGCACCGACACTAGTACTGATCGCAGTAAATACAGTCTACGACTGGACGGTGGTCGTTATGGACGACCTGTCAGAGTGGTATTCGAACCTGTGGGATCTGAAGAGGTGGAAGGAAGAACGGGAGAACGGGAGAAGCGGGCGAAGACGCAGCGTGTGCGTCCGCACGCGATTCGGAAGCCGATACTGCTGCTCGAAGAGATGCGAGAGAAGGTGTTGACCGGTCTTTCCCGACTGCACGAGAATGGAGTCGTCCACGGCGATGTGCGTGACGTCAACGTGCTCGTGCGCAACGAAGACGCGCCGTCCGAGTCCGACCGCGACGTATTGCTCATTGACTGGGATTGGTCAGATCCCACCGCTACTGTTCAAAATCCAGCAGCTGCCAGTTCTGCAGTCGAGCGACCTGACGACAATAAGGGCGGCATCAGAATGGCTGCTCGCCTTGACATCTTTGGATATAGGATGTGGTACATCTCTGATGTTTGTCCCTATCGCTTGTACGCTGTCCGCAATGCTGTAGTCTACCCGCAAGTATAATCATATTTACTCAAGCATTGCGATATCGGCACTGATCCGATACAGCAGCATGTAGCCCACGCTTCAACCGAACATGGTACAGAATAACTCACAAGACCTAAATGCTCTTCAACCTTTAGCAAACACTGTCGCGAGGTCATCATGCATCAATGTTCGGCTGATTGGGCATATACTACTGGCCCTTGATGATATCTGCGGCCTGATATCTGGTGAGTGTGCACTTTGGTAGGAAGCGACGCAGACATACCTTCTCCGCAGTGGCGTATACAGTGGCCTGAGTATGAGCCGACAATTCCTATAGCGCGAAAGGTCAGTGTGTGGCCAATTGAGCTCGGGTTTATGCTCTAGATCACCTACCAACGGGATGACGGATGCGTCGACCTGTCGTTCCCAGTCAGCAACATGCAATCGCCTCCTGATGATGGGTCTCACAACTCGGACGTTCACGGTACCGTACACCTTCAACTCAGGGTCCACTACGCCTCCGTCTTCCTGAGGGAGCATGGAGGCGGTTCCGAGGGGGTGATACACGCAGCCGCAATTGTCCTTGATATATTCCTCGAGCGCTGCGTCGGAGGCGGCCACCTCCGGACGCGGCGTCACTATCTTGCGTACTACGTCTCCGAAGGGGCTCGTTTTGTAGAGCTTGTCGAGCGTGAATTTGAACGCGTTGAGCAGCATCTCAAGGTCCAGAGGGTTCGAGAAGTAGTCTGCCAGCACCGTTATGGCAGGCGTACAAGGTGCGCAGACTGCGACTTACTCGGATCAATGGCCGGTGCTGCCGTAGGGTCCGCTGCCGAGACAAAGGATGCAGGAGGGAAGCAACCATAGAGGAATAGCGGACGCCTGGCTCACGTTCAAGTGTCGAACCTGGGAAGAAGCCCGGGAACGGAAGTAGCCTAAAGGAGTCATTCCCCTCATTTCTAACGATGCCAAAGAGAACTTACTCGGATTCTGCAGATTCGGGATTGAGGAACCAGTCAATCTGGATCTCCAGTTGCTTCCTTAGCCCGTGTGGCGCCTCCTTCGCTATTGCGAGCGCTCTCTGCTTCCATTCAGCAAGCTGAGCCTCAGTTGCGAAGGCTCTGGCAGGGAGGTAGCCAAACACGGCAGCAAGTCCCGAGGAGAGATAGCCACGATGCACTTTGCTGTACCGAGCATAGTTAGTATGAGATATCTTGGAGGGACAGGTGGGATACGTACTAAAGCTCTTGCTGACGTGCCATCACCTCGGGGACGAGCGCGTCGTCCACTGTTTCGATGCTGGGATCGATCTCGTATACAGAGTAGACATAGACGTGGTCCTGCAACGATGTGAGCGGTTCACTCCGTGGAGGACGATAAATCACCATGCCTCTGCGTGTATAGTAGAGATCAGCAGTGAGATGTTGGCATTGCATGGGGGACCAGGCAACTCACGAAGATTCTCTCCTACATTTGGCAGGTCCAGGAGAACCTTGATTCCATGCTTGCTCAGAATATCCTTGTTCCCGATACCTACGAGGAGTCGTGCATCTCAAAACGCGGTCTTGATATGCTGCCGAAAGAAAGGGAATTACCGGAGAGCTCGAGTAACTGTGGCGTCTGAAATGCACCTGTCGAGCGAGAGAAATTGCGTGAGAGGGTTAGGAA
Organism: Trametes cinnabarina; assembly: GCA_000765035.1. Lineage (NCBI taxonomy): Eukaryota > Fungi > Basidiomycota > Agaricomycetes > Polyporales > Polyporaceae > Trametes > Trametes cinnabarina. The sequence continues at coordinate 323,749 of CCBP010000118.1, read as the reverse complement.
GACTTTTAGTGCTTGTCTCAAGCTCAACCGACCTGCAGCAAGGACGACTTCCTTCCGGGCCGTAGCGCTATAACGCTTGTCGACATTGATGAATTCTACCCCTATTACACGGAGAGGGGACGTGTCCTCTCGGAAGATGATTTTGGCAACCTTGGAGTTGGTCAAGAGGACTAAGTTTTGTCGACCTGCGATCGGCAAGTAGTAGCCCTGTGAATGATTCAGTTCCTCTCATTAGCTGGAACCGGCGGGGAAGGCTGACACTGGCAGAGTAGGATCGGGTCGCATCTGAGTCGACGGTCATATAACTCGTGACACCACCCATGTTCACGCCACTATCCTGTTGATGCGTCGTGTTCTCAGCCTTTGATCAAGTGCATCACGCAACACCATACCGGATCTGCATTCTTAGGTATCCCGATCTTCTCCAAGGTCTCGAGGAAAGGCTTATGGAGGGGATTGAACCAAGTAGGGTATTGCTTGATGATCGGACCAGCGTCTCCATGGTACGTCGCATCGGCCGCGACGAGACCATGTTCTTTAGCAAGTTCAGAAGGAAGCAGAGTAGTCTCCGTCTGCATGGCCTATTTTGAGACTCGGCGACCTGCCAGAACGGCACGAATCACACCTTTTTCAAATACTTCAGAAACTCACTCCAGTTCCAACCGGGGTTGCCCAATGCTTCGATTGCTGTGACAATGGTTTGGATTCGTCGGGCACAGCAGCGGGCTATAAGTACTCACCGTCGTATTCGCGTGCGGCAGCCCTTCACTGTACTTCAATTCATTTTCTGCATCCGCGGGACAGAGTCATAACCCACCTGCTGTACCCAAGTAGGTTGAGCTAGCAACGGCTCAGCTAGCTGCATACCAATTATGTCATCCTGATCAGAAACATACCATGGACGAGCCACCAACGGCCTTTCCGCTGAAATTGGACATGTAAGTCACATCACCGTAGTCGGGTAGCTATTCAAGGCTCTATATATGAATTACCGTGGCTGGAAGACGGGCCGATTGTTCGCATACTTCTGCGGCACCGACATGAATGCCCAGTCATATCGAGGGTTACCCAGGATGCTACCGCCAAGACCTACGGAGATGTCAGAAAGCTAGCAAGGGTTGTCTGTGCACTAAGGTAGATACTGACCCGGGATATTGATAGCGTTCACATCGGGATCCCAATTGCCAGCTTCAATCACGCCGACAACTTTCGAGGGGTCCTCCGACAATCTATAAAAACCCTTTGAATGCCAATGGGTGCGTGGAAATGCATATTTCCGGACACACCTAGCTGCGATGACAAGACCGGCAGTGCCTCCACCGACAACAATGTAGTCGAACTCTGTCGAGGCGAATCCCTCAGGAGTGGTAGTGACAGTGGTCATCGTAGCGTGAGGTTGTGTCCTGGGGAAACGTTCCGGTGTCGTCTGTCAATGGCGCAGGTTAACAAAGACACAGTACCGTTCACGACGTTGCTTATTTATATGCATTGCAATATCGGGTGGATGATCGACCTATCTGTGATCGATCGTCAGCCCCGGGGTGTTACGGCTACTGCTGATGAAATTCTCCACCCGCCTATGTACAAGCGTTCTGAACACGACGTTTCAGGCTGTTGTGAACACGCATAGCTCTTGACACGCATACCATCCCTGCACCGAACATGCTGCAGCACAATGAGGCGCCGTATATAAACACCATACCGGTCATCGCGGCTATTGGACACCGCTCTACCATTACTTTGGCAAGGACTTGCAGATATTTGCCACAACCGCGCATAACAACGGAGAGGAGCAATATCTGATTGCACTCTGGTACGACCTCGTGACGAGTACATAGAAGAATGATCGCAGACATACCTATGTGTCTCCCGGGAAGATGAACGGACCGGAGGGAGAGAACGGCCATGCCTGACAGATTTGACGGTGCGGTGTCTGCCGGCTAGGTGAGGTCGTCAATAAGGCTTCAAGACATTCTCCTCCACAAAATCACATGTCGGTCAATGTTTAGTGAGACAACGGCGTTGCGGCAGGGTTCAGGCAGTTTACACGAGTGAGCATGCGATTATGGGAGTCAGGAGTTGACCGGAGCCTGCTAGGAGCCTGTGGATCTATCATGGCATGCGTAGACTGTAAATAAGCCGCCCGGAGGATGATCTAGGAAAACCACGTCAACATCATGCGCAAAATCGCCTCGCACTTCACAAACAACAACCGCATTCACCTGGAAGGCCGTTGGCGTTGTAGTAATATTCATTTGGCGACTCACCTTCACAGCGCTTCTAGGGGTTTGACTGGGGCACGTCCTACATGCCATTCCAAAAATCGTCATGGTGTAAGAGGGACATCTGAAGCCAACATTTCATCTATCGCCTTGGCAGTCTTGTCGATCTGCGCCAGGCAGGCATCAAACCATTCCCGAGGACACTTCGTACCCTTCGCACCCTTCGCAGCATCTCCTTTAGCAGCAGCATCTCCACCGTTAAGGCTCAAAGCGGCTATCCTATTCGCTATCTCCGAGCCCGCCGGAAATATGGATTCGGCAAACACTGATGCATGCATCTGCGTCATGGCATCGGCGAACGTTGCGACGGCAGATCGGAGTGCAGGCGGCTTCTGTGGTGCGTACAGTGTAGCAACAAGTTCCTCTAACGCCAGAACGACGGCATGAGAACGGGATGGCAGTGCGTCCAGAGCAGCGATGAGAGCGCCTGATCCTGGCTGGGATATCGAGGTGTGGGAGAGTATGTCGGACACAATGCGCTTGTGCAGAAGTGTGCCGAACCGAACGAGAGGCTGGACCTTCAGAAATTGTCTGTATAAGCGACTACCTCATCGGATCGGGGTGGTCGTACCTTCTTCACGCGTTGCAGCTCAACCTCAGTCAATTTCTTGGTCGAGCCAAAGCCCAGCTCATTCCATTCATCGTCCAAGTCATCGTCCAGCGTCCCGTCGTCCCCTTCTTCCGCGCTGTCCTCCACCATCGCGTTGATATCTGCGAAGGAATCTTCCAACATTCCCCGATCATCCTTCAAGCGCGTCTTCACAGCAGCAAGGTTATCCGTGGGAAGCTCACGTCGGGCTTTTTCCACAAGATCATGCACCGTGCCCGTTCGTACCAAATACTCCTCCCCAGAGTTGTCGATAAAATCAGTCGATAGAGAATTGACAGCATCGCAAATGTCGCGTGCCGACCTGCGAGCAAATGACGATAGAGTAGAACCATAGAGATCGAAGAGGGTGGCGCAGGTGGCAAGGGAGGTGACGGCCGTTCCAAGGTCGCTTATAGGACCCAGGGCAGCGGTCGGTGCAGGAGCAGTTGGTCGCAGAACCAGTGTGAGTTTCGTTGTAGACGTGTATATGAGGTTTAAGAGAGTTTGGTAGTCCTTATGAAGCACCGCAGGCGAAGGAGTCGTGGAGAGGAGGGAGGTTTGAGTCGATGTCAAAGGTTGATTTAGAGCGTCGACAGCAGCCCCGCAGGTGTCTCTCAGCAGCTGCAAAGCAGAGAGGGCTGTTGACTAGTGTCGGTCAATGTCCGCTGAAACGCTGTAGATCGTCGAACATGCCTTTCTCGAGATCAGTTGCTTTTTGTGACTCGCTCATGGTGGAGGCTAAGGTCAAAAGTAATGCGTTACGGGCGCCTACTGCACTTCCGAGTCAGCATGAAGGTCACGGACGGACGTCTAGTCTTTCCACGTTCTCCCGACAGAGCGCAATTTAATCGTACAGTATCATATACAACGCAAGTATTAATACAGGCCACAAGCCGCCACAACGGGATCAGGAGGTCGCTGCTGCCGCACTCGACGAGGAAGCGGTAGATTTGCCTTTCGAACCAGAGGCGCCCTTGCTCCTGCCCCAGCGAACACCAACGGTCTCTCCGTCAATCTCGAGTCCGTTTGACCAAGCCATCGCAGCAAGTTCGGCAGTAGCCCTGTCCTTCCAATTCACGAAAGCACATCTGTATGATATTACGTCAACGAGTTCTACTGAGAGCTTAAACGTACGTACCTCGATTTCGCAACATACACGACTGACTTCAGCTGAGAGGGTTGCACTCCAGGAAGCGACTGTAGTACACGCGTGCGAACGCTCTCTTCGGTGGCAGACGCGGGCAATGACGAAAGAAAGAGAGAAGTCTGAAGAGAAAGCTTGTGAGACAGCCTGACCGTGCAATGATTTCAAACATACAATGCTCTGGTCTTCTGGTGGCTGGAGACCCATAGATGCAGCATGGGTTGCAAGAATCTTCTTCGCCACAGGGTCATTGCGACCATGGTACCTGTCCTGAATGTTCTGCTTGGACAACTCGTTCTGCACTGGCATTTCGTGGCTAGCAGGGGAATGATTGAGAACGCGCATTACAGCACAGGGACCTCGAGACTTACCGGTAAGGGCATGCATCGCCGCGATTACATTCGCCTTTGACGTAGAAAGAGCAGATTTGAGGACGGTTGCGCTTGTAGTATGGATCGGTCCGGGCGAGCTGCTTAAGCATTTCCTTGCCGGCACTCGACGCATGGCTGATATCAAGCAGGGATTTTGCTCCATCGAGCTGGCGATGGTATTCGTCAATGGCCAAGCAAGCGATGCAATCTAATGGGACGTACCTTGCTCTCCATGTTCTGTGCAAAGTACTCTCTGTTGATCTCACTTGTGGGTGCACCACTCTCGATCCCAAGCGCGGTGTCGCGAACTTGAGTGGGCAGCCCGTATTCCAGATCAAGAAGGCACGTCTGGCAAACGTTCTTAATCTTGGCGCACGTCTGGCAGATTACAGTGGTCTTGAACCGCATGCCAGTACCGGGGTTCCAACGGAAGACGGTGAACGGACGTGCGCATGTACCACAGGAGCGACCAAACTCTTGCTTTGACTATCAACAGCGTCTACAGTTAGCATCGTCTTAGTCTGAGCAGTCATAGACTCAACATACCATCCGAACGAACGCATTGTCACCCAAACCTGCGTGATGGGATTAAGAGCTTGGACACCTTGGAGTATGTAGTCAACTCACAAGTTTCGCAGAGGATAGGGAACTCGCTCTGCTCCCAACCGGCCTTGTTGATGTCCGACTTCGGCATAGTGCAAATCGTCGTATATCTTAGATGAAAGATAGAGGGGGACAGTAGAGGAATCTGGGTGGCGTCCGCTCAAGACAAGTGAGGAGTATTGGACAGCGTCAGACTAAAGAACTGCGTTTAGCGCGTATATCCTATTAGTCAGCAGTCGTGACTTGTAGGAGACGACACGGCGAGACGGGCGTCTAATCACTCTGTCAACTGTGGCTAATAGCTGACTCGCTTCCCGCGCGGCCACTGCTCTCGGTCGACTCGGATCGAGGCAACGGTTGTACGAGTTCGAAGCGTACGTTGTATGAACCTGAAGCATCAGTTGTATCTACAATTCGAGTCGAAGTGTCTTACAAGCTTAACACCCGTAAGTAGGTCACCCATCCCTGTTCATCGGATTTCTGTCATATAGTAACCCACAACTTCACTTCCAGCAGATTATTGACTTGACTTCTAGTAGGAAAAAGTCCTGTTTCTCCAGGCTTAACCACATTGTCTCATTGCAGCTATTGGCTTCTTATCGAAGGTATATGACTCGGGTGAATGTGAACGTTTCCGGTCGGTACTCATCAGATGTGCCAGGCTCCATATCGCGCTTTTTAGGCAGCAATTAGTCCCGATGTCGTCCAACGGCGCGTCATTTCTACCTCGACTTGAAGCGGTATTTTATGCCGTCTTCGACGTAGAGCAAGGTCCTAAGATTGTAACTCAAGTCCCAGAAGCCCTCATCACTGCCTCATCGTCCTCTGGCCATACGTCTGGATCCAGCAGCACTCTATATGCATCCTCACCTGCCTCCTCGACGCCGTCCCTTGTAGACCCGGAGTCAACGCCCTGGGACTCCTCTAATTCTACCATGACCTCCCCGACTGCACCCAAACAAGAGAATAGGAGCTTACTCTCCCCCCAGAAGGGTAATCCTCCCAGCAGCCGCTTCTTCTTCAATTTTGACGACATCTCGAAATATGTGATACCTCCAAGGGCACTCTGCGGCAGGCTTGTCACTTGTGCTACAAAGGGACACCGTATCTTGGGGTTTCCCGTCAGATTGGATGAGGAGTACTATCCTCGTAACTACTTCCTCTATAATGTCTGCTTCGTATTCGAGCGTACCGCGGACCTGAGCTGCTATGAACCCGTAGCGAGGAAGGTTAGCCGGGTGTTGACTACTTGCGAGGTACTCATACGTATATACCTGTCGGCAGATAATGATGCTGACCATAGACAGAAAGAGTCCCGATTTCTGTCCTCTCCGCGCAGCGCGGCCGCTGTTCACGCGATCCTCGAGCAGCTCTATGAGGACCTCAACTCATACTCCGAGACGTCGATACCTATCGATCCATTCAACTCCATCGAGCTGAAGATATTCCCTTTCTATCCGAACCCGCCGCCAGTGAAGGACTGGCAAGTGCCCCTCGCACTCATCAACCTCACGAACAGAATCGAGCCTAATTGGGATTTAACCATCGTGAAGGTGATCACCGTTTTATGTACCCACGCGGTATTTGGGCTGATAGGTCATGACAGATTTGTCCCTATATTGACGGCACAAACCATGTCAGCAGGATTGCCCGCCTCGCAAACTGCGACCCCAACCTCGCCCGCTTGGCTATATCACATTTGCTGTGAGGCGCACCTCCTCCGCACTAGCCTTCGTGCTCACTACTATCTTTCCCAGCTACTATCAAGTCATCATGTTGATCGACATATTTCAATACTCAAATATGTATACCCTAAGGAAGAGCATACAATGGTTGGCTGACGAATCGCACATAATGGAGGAATGCGGACCTTACGTTACCAAGCCAGGTTTGTCAATAACGGCTTCAGAACCCTCATGTATTGATCGTGTTCTCCCCAGGTTGGGTTATACCGGACTGGCCCAAGCTTCTCCATCTCTACTCGCGTTTCAAGGCGGGGAAGACCGTCCGAGACTGGATGGAGGAGTATGACGTGCATAAGCTTGGTATTGATGTGCGAAGGTTCACTAGCTTTGGTGTCATCAAGGTATACCTTATAGCCGCTCAACTTACCGTCCTCGCGGTGAGGACTGATACTCCTGTGCCTTCAGGGATTCCTGCGCCGCGTACACCGCTGGCCAACCCTCCTGTCTAATGGGCCTAGTGCAGAACAGCCGTCTGATCGACGGACAAGCATGGCCTCCCTCGGTCACAAGCGAGGGAAAAGCTTCGCATCGACAGCTCCACCCAATCCTAGTCCCCCCCAGCCTCGCACGGAGCCAGATTCGCTTCGCGCCCGCAGCCGTGCTCCAGAAGCGCAAGCAACCATCGCCTCCGCCGGTGCAGAGATCGTCGCCATCTCTCCTACGACGAGCCGCATCATCCCGAATCGCCGCACCAGCGCTGCAGAGAGCTCCCTTGAAATGCTCCGCAGCCGCGACGGTCGCAAGCCTCTCCATGACAGGGCGTACCAGACCATGTCGCGCCTGTACGGGCGAGCGGAGGCGGCCGCACAGCAGAAGTCCACAATGCGCCATAGCCATGCCGCGACGCGGTACATATCCTCATCTTCGCCCGACGCGTTGGCGAGCGGAATGAATGTCGATCCAATGGATAGCGAGCATTCGAGCGGGGGCCGGTCGGCGACGCTGGGCATCTTCCGACCGCATATGACGCGCGAGTCGCCGACCTCGCATGGCATGCTACAGGGCGCGGCGCAGTTCCCACCAGAGCTGCTTCCCTTGTTGGACGGTGAACACCATACGGACGAGATATGCACTCGATTCGAGGTGGGCTGGCCTGTACTGCGGCAGTGGCTGTTTGCAGCAGGCGGGGCGAATGAGGGAGATGAAGAGTTCGGCAAGATTTCTATAATATACAGATAGGTTGTACCGTATTATACTTGCTGGTATGAGTACGTGATGTGACCTGATAGCGGAGAAGTAGCTCATGAGAGCGTCCTGTTGGCGTTGATGTAGCCAACACCATAGCAAGAGAAGATGAGGTCCGTCGACTCTGGGTCAGACGGATCAGCAGGTGCGATCTTAAACGCTGTCCCGAAGGCTTGCTTCATGTCGCGCAAAAACTGAATACTGCATACAAAAGTCAATCAGCCTCACTCACGGCGGCGGAATGAAAACCAAGTGAGCCTTACGTCCGTGCTGTGGGCTCTCCCAGTCGACACCGCCCGACATCTTCGCTACCGAGCACCATCATCAGCAGCACCAAGCTTTGGTGGTGCCTATCCACGGCGCCGCCTCTGCGAATCTCTGCAAGTAAAGACCGCGCCGCAAGTAGTGCGATCTCCTCGGGCGGAACACCAGGTTTTGATATGGCTTCGGCGCTATGCATGGCACCCGTAGTAGATTCCGCGAGCAGGCTAAGAGCATAGCCGGGAGATCTGCATTAAAACCTGTTGAGCGCCCGATTTCGATGAGCAGTAGAATATAACTCGCTTTCCACTCTCCTCGCCCTTGTAAACGTCGGAGTAGAGGTAGATGTCGGGTATATAGCGGTTCAATACAGAGCGAGCAGCCTCGATCATGCGGTTTGAGAATTGAGGGTTGACACGAACAGCATGTCTGTGCACAGCAAGATTGAGCCCAAGTGCGCGCAATGCAAACTAATTCAACTTACGATATGCCCCGTATACGCTTGATCCTCCCAGGATCGACGAAGTCTAGTGTCTTGACTTGTTTTACTATAGGGCATAGGAACTGCACTTCTCCACCGCCCAAAGGCGCGCTTCCTCGCTTTTTGATCTAACAAAACTGCTGAGCGGCGGTGAATGGTGAGCAGCAGCAAGCTGAACTTACTCGTAACTCCAGGCCGTCTGACACACCAAATAATTGTAGATGTGGCAAGGTGACTGTACGAATGATATCGACCTATTGCAAGATGCATATGAGTGGTATAACAAAGGAAAATGAATGCAGAACGCACAGATAGGTCATGCTCATCGGTGGTGATGCCCTTGAGTGTAAGCGATAGAGGCTTTTTCGCGAAGGGCGCAAGCATTATCACAGGCTCCAGGAAGTAACCGACTGATCGAGAGAGTGGGCACTCATGCGTCACTGAACCGCCAGCAATGATTCCGGGCTTCAGCAGAATAGCGGTACCTAGAGTTGGCCAATGCAATGAGACATTGTAGATGTCCCAAGGCCATAGAACTCACCGGTGACCGATATCTCGATGACCGTGCCATTGGTGACTCTCTCAAGCAACCTCAAAAGACTGACTTCATAGTCTGTTGACGATACGACCATCTTAGCAGCTCGCAAATGCACAGTTCGCTCTTTTCTTGCTCACCTCTCAAACCAGGATTCTGGTCGTCTGAACGAATTTTGTCTATCCGGACCGGTTTGCCGCTAAGAATCGAAAGGACCAGCCGATGTCTGAGATAGTGATGGCCACTGAAATGCAAGACAGCAGGAGTCTGAGCCATTCTGATCGTGGAAAGGGCTTGCTCCGAGGTTATACACAAGCAAAGGGTCAGTTCGGGGAAGGGTGCCTGGTCAAGCAAGTTTCTGAAAGCAGCAAACAAGCGATCAGAAAGTGGTAAGCGCCCGTGTCAGCTTCCCCGGATGCCGCGAGCGTCTAGATGACCATTACTGTACTTACGCTTCCCTCGACCACGCACCATCTACGCAACTATTGCCGCGGCTCATCGTCTTACGCGTTCCTTACTTCTCTGTGAATTTCCTGAGCGATGGCTGCTTCACACGCTGTAAACGGAAACGCGTCCTCTGCCGACTGGGAAGGCCGATACTATCATGTAGACCAGATCCTCGATAGACCGGGGCCACGCACCGACCCATCGTTTCTTGCAGGCGATGAGGTGAGCCTCTTCGGTCTCCAAACGTGACCCTCATCTTACCATGAATTTTAGGTGAAGGACTTTCTAAGAAACAAGTGCAAGATCCTGGTGATCGGAGCAGGTGGTCTAGGATGCGAGATTCTGGCGAATCTCGCACTGTCTGGCTTCAAGGACATTCATGTAATAGACATGGACACGATCGACATTAGTAACCTGAACCGGCAGTTTCTTTTCAGGCGAGTGATGCATATGTCATTTACAATCAAATGTTGCTCAGGAGCGGCATCAGGCCTAAGGACGTTGGCAAGTCGAAAGCAATTGTGGCGGCCGAGTTCATCATGAACCGAGTTCCCGGCGTCAAGGTCACTCCGTACGTACAACTCTCAAGACATCGTTAAGACTACGCTCTGACATGCCCTTAGTTACTTTGGCAAGATCCAGGACAAGGACGAGGAATATTACATGCAATTTAACCTCGTCATTTGCGGCCTGGATTCTGTCGAGGCCCGGCGATGGATCAATGCCACCCTCGTCAACATGGTCGATCCGGAGAATCCAGAAAGCTTGAAACCTCTCATCGATGGTGGAACCGAAGGTAAGCCCAACCAAACATCTCGCGGTTGTGCAAATGACCAAGCTGCGCCAGGTTTCAAGGGCCAAGCGCGTGTCATCCTGCCCACCGTCACCTCCTGCTACGAATGCTCTCTTGACATGCTCAATAAGCCCACCGCATTCCCCATCTGCACCATCGCCAACACTCCCCGTCTACCTGAACACTGCATAGAATGGGCGTCAGTACTAGAATGGCCGCGCGTGCATGGAGGTCAGGACTAAATGGCTAGCCATGTGCACGAAGCTGATCTATCCCCAGACAAGAAGATGGATACCGATAACCCCGAGCATATCCAGTGGTTATATGAGATCGCTCTCCGCCGTGCACAAGAGTTCAAGATCGAGGGCGTCACATATTCCCTCACTCAAGGAGTTGTGAAAAACATCATTCCTGCTATCGCATCCACGAACGCCATTATCGCAGGTGAGTATATATATATATAATCATCATCGCGCCCCTAATCAATTACATCTCGTACCCAGCATCATGTTGCAACGAAGCGTTTAAGATCGCGACGAGTTCGGCGGCATATTTGAACAACTACTTCATGCTGATCGGCACAGATGGTGTTTATTCATATACTTTCGAGCATGAGAAGCGAGAAGACTGTCCTGTCTGCGGCGGCGAGGCTCTTGACATCACGATCGGCAAGGATTGGACCGTAGACCGGCTCATCGAGATGCTTGTCGAGAGACAAGACATGTATGTACCCTTCCAGTGTCTCTCTCCCCAAAATTGTTCACTAAGAGGCTTCAGACAAATCAAGAAGCCTTCTCTGTCTACGCCAGGGAAGCACATCTTCTTCCAAGCGCCACCCCAACTCGAGGAGGCAACACGTCCGAACCTGGAAAAAAAGGTCTCGGAGCTGGTTCCGGATGGCGGGGAGATCACGGTCACGGCCACGACGCTTCCGTTCAGCCTCTCATTGCGCGTCAAGTACAACTAGACGTCCGAATGTCGAGTCAATAGATGCTGTCATATGGGCCATGTTTTGCTATCACATTGCACGCTCTGCTCATGTACTGTCGAACAACATGGATTGTATACTATCAGAAGCACTCTTTCGTACATCATCCCGAACATCATACCAATGCTATCAGGAGGAAGGATGACGCTCGAGCTCTGCGGAGGCTCAGGAAGCGGTTCGGAGCGCCCGAGGACCGCGTTTGGCGCTTAGGCAGTGACTTCGGGGTTCCTGGATCGCCCGCTCCTGCTCGTCCGCCATGAGCACCACCGTGTGTCGAACGCGTCTCTCTCGACAGTTCTTCCGGGCCCTACAGCTACGAAGATGCTATTCGACGCCGACGCACGCACCAGTTACACTCCTCGGAAAGGAGTACCCTAGGGACGCGACGACGAATATCACGTCCGCCATTATAGACAAGGTCGGACGTAACCTCTACATGAATCCCTCTCATCCACTAGGCATCCTTCAATCTCTCATTTCCTCACATTTCCGCGATTTCAATTCCATGACCGGCGTTCCGCCAGTCGTGACGCCTGCGCAAAACTTCGACGACCTCGGGTTCCCCGCAGACCACCCCGGACGCTCCGTGACGGACAGCTACTACATCAACCGCGACCTGATGCTTCGGACGCACACGTCCGCGCACGAGGTGGAGGTGTTCGCGCGCGGGGAGCGCAAATGGCTGTTGTCAGCGGACGTATATCGACGCGACGAAATCGACGCGTCGCACTATCCCGTCTTCCACCAGATGGAAGGCGCGCGTGTATTCTCTTCGGACGCGAATGGGAAAGCGGAGGTACAGGAAGACAACGAGAGGCTTTCGCAACACCTCGCACGCTCAAATATTATCATCGAGGACGTGCCTCACATCAGTCCAACAAACCCCCCACAAGACGTGCACGACCCGGTGCTCGCTGAACTCGTTGCGCACAACTTGAAGCTATCCCTAAATAGCCTCATGCTGACGCTTTTCGGGAACAGAGCCGGCGTTAATGAAGGCGAGCCGTTGCGCGTGCGCTGGATAGAGGCGTACTTTCCGTTCACGACGCCCAGCTTTGAAGTCGAGGTGTTCTTCCGCGGCAAGTGGTTAGAGATTCTTGGGTGCGGAGTCGTGCAGCAGCAAACTCTTGACCGTGCTGGTGCGTGCTAAGTGATGTACGGACTCTACGCTGTCTTCACGCTGGCATTGCAGGTGTACCGGGCAGTATCAGCTGGGCTTTTGGTCTTGGGCTGGAACGCATCGCTATGATCTTGTTCTCGATTCCTGACATACGGCTGTTCTGGTCCCAAGATCCGCGCTTCTTGTCTCAGTTCTTGGCTGGGCAGATCACCACCTTCAAGCCCTACTCAAAGTACCCGGCTTGCTACAAGGACGTGAGCTTCTGGTTGCCGGATACCGGCTTGCACGACAACGACTTCTGCGATCTCGTCCGCGACACCGCCGGTGATCTGGTACAAGACGTTGTCCTGGTAGGTCGCAAGTGACGGGGTTGTAGTTCTTCAGTTGAGCGCGCGCCTCAGATCGACTCGTTCACACACCCGAAGACGAATCGCAGCAGCAAATGCTATCGTGTCAACTACTGTTCCATGGACAAGTATGGTCCAGTCAAAAGCGTACAAGCCAGACTCTGACTGCATTATATATAGGTCCTTGTCTAATGAAGAAGCAAATGCCGTCCATGCACAGGTCATCTCAACCCTCAAAGACAAGTTCGGAGTAGAGATTCGATGATGGGATTAGGGTCGTGAATACTAGGATATGGTCTACCACGCTGCTCCTCCCCTCACCTCCTGACACGTCGCCTCGCTCGACGAATCCCCAACTGAACACCTGACATCCATCATGACTGGGTATCCTGCACGACGCCAACCTGCGCGGCACGCAGCACACGATCCTTGATCATGTACCCGACCTTCTGGCAGTCAAACACCGTCCCGGGCTCCTTGCCTGGGATGGGGACCTGGTAGAGTGCCTCGTGCAAGTTGGGGTCGAACTTCTCGCCGACGGGATCGTAGGGCTTGACGTTATGTTTGAAGAGGGTGTGCAGGAGTAACCGGTGCGTCGACTCTACACCTTCGTACAACTCCCGAAGGTAAATCTCGGGAGTCTTTTCGGCCGAGTTGGAGGGAGAGGATGATGAGGATGAGGATGCGGCGTCGGGTGAGGAACCTTCTGGCGGGGTGACGAGCTCCTTGGGGACAGACTTGAGAGCCATACTGAGGACGTCGACAGTCTCCAGAAGATCCTTCGCAAATTTGGTGATAGCAAAGTCGCGTGCCTGCTCCTTTTCCCTTGCAGCATTACGCTGAAGGTTGAGGTAATCAGCTTGCAAGTACCGTAACCGGCCCTGTGAATGAAGTAAGCAGATGTTCCACTGCAATCGAAGCGACTGTGGCAATATATGAGTATGGATGTACGGACCATGCAATCAGCGACCTTGGCCTCCTCTGCCTTGAGCTTGTGCAGGAGCTCGGATTCTGGTGAGACTTCGACTTCGTCCTTCTCCTTTGCCTCCGTCTCGCCGTTCTGCGCTTCAGTCTTCTCCTCGGACTGTGATTTGTCGTCGGAGTAATGCCGCGCGCTCATCGCGAGAGCGGCTCTCCTGGCGACAGCGGGGGTGGCGGAGCGCGCTAGCGTGCGCGAAGAGAGCGCGCCGGTGCACGAACGGAAGATCTGGACAGCCTGTGCGTTGAACATGGCGATGGGGAGAGGGGAGGACGGAGGGAGATGGTCGGTGGTCGGATGACGGAGGTGAGCAAGACGCTGGCAGCGCTCGAAGCCAGCTCGGGAAATTTTGGAAGGCGGTCACGTGCGGGTATACCTTTTCTGGAGTCTCGGTGTAACTCAGGCTCAGGCTCGCGTTCAAGCGTCCAGACAACTTCTCTTTTGAACGGGGTGACTCGACCAGCTCTGTCCTCGTCTATTGCATCTTCCTCCCGTTCGCCACCAAGACGCGGACGCGGAACTCTTTAAAAAATCGCAGGCATCGTGAGAGACACGGGCCAAAACGCGAGCCAATCGCGCGCTACGCGTCGCTCCCCTGCCTGCCTCTAAAGGGAATTCGAGATGCGGCGATTTCTGCGGGCAGCAGCCTCATATCGCCCTGCCCTCTCCTCTTTCCTCCACGTTCGCACCATGGCCTCTACCGCACAGGGCGCGAAGATCATCGATGGCACGGCGGTCGCAAAGTACGTATCTGGGCTGCTCACCGTCGTGCATACGCTGACCACCTCTCGATCGATGTGCACAGATCTATTCGCGAGGAGGTCGCGGAGAAGATCAAGTCTCTGCAATCGCAGTACCCTCGCTTCCGTGCCAGCCTCGCTGTCATCCAGGCTGGAGAGCGCCCGGACTCGTCTGTCTATGTGCGCATGAAGGCAAAGGCTGCCGAGGAGGTCGGCATCGAGTTCAAGCACGTCAAGGTCTCTGAGGACGCCGAGGAGGCTGAGATTATTGACATCGTCAATAAGCTCAACGAGGATGACTCTGTCAGCGGTATCCTTGTACAGCTGCCCCTCGGCCCTCACGTTGGCGCCGACGGAGAACGCAACGTTACCGAAGCCGTCAGCCCTAAGAAGGACGTCGACGGGTGAGTGTCCCAAGCTGTATGAATTAGCTGTGCATGTGCTCCTGGCTCCTCGTCCCTCGCCCCAATGGGCTGTCGTGGAGCGGCGGCATATTGCTCGCGTCTGTCGCAGATGTTCCGTTCCCACGTATATTACTTCGGCTGAATTGTCGTGAGGTCCGTGCTCACGCGATTCCAATCGGACTCGCATGTGGGGCAATACGCGGTACGCCCATACACGTAGCGTACGCACTGCTGATACGCCTTCCTATCCAGATTCCATGCATACAATATCGGCCACCTTTCGTCTCGTGCTTCGGACCCTCTGTTCACTCCGTGCACCCCCTCGGGGGTCATCCGCCTTCTGGATTCTACTGGCATCCAGATTGCTGGCTCTCGCGCTGTCGTTCTTGGCCGCAGCGACATCGTGGGCAGCCCTGTCGCGGCTATGCTCCGTCACAGGGACGCGACTGTCACTCAGTGCCACAGTCGTACCAAGAATTTGGAAGACATCGTACGTGTTTCCCATCATGGTGTGAAAACCGTTCATTAAACTGTCTCGCAAAATCCAGGTCAGGCAAGCGGACATCGTCGTGTCTGCCATCGGGAAGCCCCAGTTTGTGAAAGGTTCGTGGATCAAGCCTGGCGCTGTTGTCATTGACGTTGGAACGAACTACGTTCCGGGTGAGTTTGTATATTGCGCATGGAGGATCTCGCATGGACAACAATTAACGCGTGCCTGACAGATGCTACCAAGAAGTCTGGTCAACGCCTTGTTGGCGATGTTGATTTCGAGTCTGCCTCTGCTGTCGCTTCTCATATCACCCCAGTACCCGGTGGCGTGGGCCCTATGACTGTCGCGATGCTCATGGTCAACACATTGAGGGCAGCCGAGCGCCTTTGGGAAGAGACCCGCTCTCGCCGCGTCAAGCCGCTCAAGCTGAATATCCTGGAGAAGGTCCCGAGCGACATTGAGATCGCGATGGCGCAGACGCCCAAGCCCATCGCCGAGCTTGCTCACGAGCTTGGCTTGCACCCCGACGAGGTTGAGCTCTACGGCAAGTATAAGGCTAAGGTCGAATTAAGCGTCTTGAAGCGTCTTGAGCACCGCAAGAACGGCAAGTACATCATAATCTCGGGGTACGTGCTATAGGAGTCCGTGAGTGGTGAACGCAGTTGACTCCCTATACCAGCATCACCCCTACGCCTCTCGGCGAGGGAAAGTCTACGACTACTATCGGTCTCGCACAGGCCCTTGGCGCCCACCTGGGCCGACCCGCCTTCGCATGTGTCCGTCAGCCAAGTCAGGGACCTACCTTTGGCATCAAGGGTGGCGCCGCCGGTGGTGGCTATAGTCAAGTCATCCCTATGGACGAGGTAAATCTGTCCTTCATGCTTTGCCGGCCTTGTGCTCACACCAGGTTCGCGCTAGTTCAACCTGCACTTGACTGGCGACATCCACGCCGTTACGGCTGCGAATAACCTACTGGGTCAGTTATATGATCTCCGGCCCACGGGTTTGTTGTTGACATGTTTTACAGCTGCTGCTCTCGATGCGCGTATGTTCCACGAGGCTACCCAATCCGACAAGGTCGGTGCTTCCTCTCGAGATTTTTTCACGTTGTTCTTGTATTGACAGATGCCCGTGCAGGCCCTGTACAGTCGACTCGTGCCGACCCAGAAGGGTAAGCGCGAGTTCGCGCCTCTCATGATTAAGCGGCTCCAGAAACTCGGCATCAACAAGACGGACCCGAATGAGCTCACCCCGGAGGAGATCAACCGCTTTGCGCGCCTTGACGTCGATCCCGATACTATCACCTGGAACCGCGTCCTTGACACCAACGACCGTTTCCTTCGCAAGATTACCATTGGCCAAGCTCCGACGGAGAAGGGCCACGAGCGTGTCACCGGCTTCGACATCGCGGTCGCCAGCGAGTGTATGGCTGTCCTTGCGTTGACGACGAGCCTCGCGGATATGCGTGAGCGTTTGGGAAACATGGTCGTAGCGACGAGCAAGCGTGGCGAGCCTATCACTGCTGATGACCTCGGTGTCGGAGGTGCCCTCGCTGTCCTTATGAAGGACGCTATCAAGCCCAACCTCATGCAGACCCTTGAAGGCACTCCTGTCTTTGTACACGCAGGTCCCTTCGCGAACATCGCGCACGGCAACTCCTCCATCCTCGCGGACCGCGTTGCCCTCAAGCTTGCCGGTACGGAGGAGGGCGACTCGCCCGATCGAGTCGGCTACGTTCTTACCGAGGGTGGCTTCGGTGCGGACATGGGTATGGAGAAGTTCTGCAACATCAAGTGCCGCGTAAGCGGTCTCACTCCCGATGCCACCGTCATCGTCGCTACGACCCGTGCGCTGAAGATGCACGGCGGAGGCCCCGATGTCACTCCCGGCAAGCCGCTCGCTGAAACGTACACGAAGGAGGATCTCGTCACGCTCCGTGAGGGCTGCAAGAATTTGGCGAAACACATTGAGAACTCGCGCAAGTTCGGTGTCAAGGTCATCGTGGCCATCAACCAGTTTGCGTGAGTAACCTTTCGTACTAGCAATCTCGGCAGGGATGGTCCTGATGCGCTTTTGCCTGTCTCCAAGTTCAGATACCGAGGCTGAGCTTCAACTCGTCCGTGAGCAGGCCCTTGCTGCTGGTGCAGATGCCGCCGTTGTCAGCAACCACTGGGCCGAGGGTGGTGCTGGTGCCCGCGCATTGGCGGAGGCCGTCATCGCTGTCTGCGAGAGCCCGTCCAACTTCAGCTTCCTCTACGATCTCAACCTGCCTATCGAGAAGAAGATTGAGATCATTTCGAAAGAGATCTACGGCGCCGACGGCATCGAGCTCAGCGAGCAGGCGCAGAAGCAGATCAAGACCTACACCAGTCAAGGCTATGGAAACCTCCCGAGTAAGTGCCGCGCGCTCCTGACTGGAGAGAGGATTGCATTCAGATTTCTTTTGCAGTTTGTATGGCGAAGACTCAGTACTCGTTCTCGCACGACCCCAAGCTCAAGGGTGTTCCCACTGGTAAGTATTTCTTCGCCTCGTATGGCTCATCCCTTGATCCTCAATTCTTCGCCCCAGGTTTCACCATCCCCATTCGCTCCGTTCGCCTCTCCGCGGGCGCGGGCTTCCTATACCCCCTCCTCGGCGACATGCAGACCATGCCCGGCCTCGGTACGCGCCCCGGCTTCTGGGAGGTCGGCCTCGACCCCGACACCGGCAAGGTGGTCGGTCTCTTCTAGAGACCTCGTCGCGAGTGCACGATACCTCTAGACGCTATCTTCACCAGATAGCTCGCTCTAGCCATCCAGCGCAGATGCGCTGCATACCGTTCAACACGGAATTAGCCGGGCTTCATCGCCCGGCAGACGTGTGACATGTAAACGCGGTAGAAAACCATACGGCACGCCGAGGAGATGCGCGTGGGGCCGAGGGAGGACGCGATGCGGTAGATTCGGGACAGCATGTGCCGTTGGTTTACGAGGCTAAGCTCCTATATGTATGTCAAGACGGGGCAGTACGATCTCAACGATCGGTTAAATTTGTCGTGCTCTCTACACGATGCATTACTCATGACTGCAGCGACTTCTTCCGCACTTCGTGCAGCATTGGCTTTCTTCAACACGGGCGGACTCTAATGACTGAGCTCAGTGGGGAAGGCGGCGGCGTTGAGAGCCGCAACCCTACTACCCTGGTGGTTCAAAGTTGCTATTATTACGACAAACGCCGAATAGATTCTGCGATTCGGTACTATTAGCCTCGGTGGGTTGTCAGTTTCAGGCGCTGAAGATATAAACGTGCTCATTTCGACATCAAACAGACGCACCGGAGTCGCACCGGTGGCGGTTCCAAAGAGGTGTCTCCCTCTGCCCAGTGCCCACCATGCACCTGTACAATCTGACCGTGCAACCACCCACAGCAATAAAACATGCTATCGAGGATAACTTCTCCGGGACGCGGCAGTAGAGAATCGTCGTCTGACGTGGGAGAAGGTTTAAACTGTTCTGTCTCGACGCTCTACGGGCAAATTGTCGACAGTCGTTGCGAGCGATGTGTTCGGGTCTATCCGCTCCCTTGCAGTCATTCGGCTCAGTGGGGTCACGGTGGCCCAAAGGGGCGCCTCCAAGGTATTTGCGGTAGTGCTCCAGTGTGCTCAGGCAATGCATCCCTTCAACGGAACTTCCTGCTGTTGTTGGTTTCGACTCGGGACGCATCGTGATCCTCGAATACGATCCTTATACCAGCAGTTTCAAGAAGGTACTATCTCGTTCGTCTCCACCCTCGAACAGCACATGAGGGCGGAGCAGCTCAGCTTGGTCGGTCGACTGAGATCACCTTGCATGGAGGTGTTACTACGTTTCTGTCAAAGCTGCCGTCGACGATGACCTTTGCGAGATGTTCGCTCGTCTTCTCCCGCATCGGCAGAGCGTCATTGCAGGCGAGCTGGTTAGAACCGTCGGAGAGGTCCTCAAGAGGTTCGTGTCATGGCCATCGGGTACGGTCCGGACTGTCATTACATGATGTATGCTGTTGAGAGGCGGGTGGATTTTGTTATTTGTCCATAGCTATGTGTCGGTTTCGTTCAAAGGCCCGACGGACAGCCGGACGCGTATTAGTCCCTCCTGTTATACGGTGGTCTGCATAAGACAAATGACTCCGACACGGCCTTCAATTTTCAGAACTTTGTCATGGTACGTTAGCAGTCGGAGGTATGGTCGAGCACAAACGACAAACATAGCGGCAAGAAGACTCAGGTACTACTACTTCAGATTTTGACGGAAATCCCTTTCTCCATGTCGAATTTAACGCCCTCCGAGGCTTCCAACAGTTGGAAGTGCGGCCGGCCGCTGAACCAGCCACCGTACATGGTACCGATCACGCTATGGCTCAACTTGGCATCTGCATCGTTGATAATGACGGGCTTCTTCCCGAGGCTGGCTGCGGCGGCGTCAGCGAGAAGCTGAACCTGACAAGACTTCTCCAGTGCGATGAAGAAGTGAACGGTGGCCTCGATCGTGTCGGCGGCAACAAGAATACCATGGTTCTGGGACTGGAGTCAGCATGTCCGACAAGGCGATGTAGCTATATCCTGGCGCTAACCTGCAGAATCACCGCCTGCGCCTCATGTCAGAATTGTGGGTGCAAGATGAGAATGTGAGAGAGGATGGTACCTTCTTGTTTCCCAATGCTTCCACGATATGCGCACCTTCGTCTTCGTTGAGCACAACGCCACCGTATTGGTCATATACGCCGTGATCCTACAACGCATCGATATCAGCCATCATGTGCAAATGGAGCTTCGGTGACAGAGAACCCCGGACACGAACCTGATAGAACGCGCAAGAGTCCTGGGTCATCATATCCAAGTGCTTGCCGAACGTCGAGAACGCACGGCCATAGACAGAGTGTGAATGAGCGGCGCAGTTCACGTCAGGACGGGCGGCGTGGATAGCAGAATGGATCATAAACGCCGCTTTGTTCAGGAACTGGTTGGGACCAGACTCCGCGGGTTGGACGTTGCCGTGGTGGTCCACCAGAATGAGATCGCTCGGCTGAATCAACGAGAAATGCTTTCCCTAGGCAGCCAGGGAACGCAGTGAGCAGGTTTACAGGGAAACGCGTGAGCAGGGCGACGTACGAATGGGTTGACCCAGAAGCAATCGGTGCGGATACTGTCCTGTCTCGATATGTATCAGTAGCAGTTGACTGCGCACGATCGTAGCTACATACCCGGACAGTGATATGCCCGGCGACGCCTTCATCATAGCCGAGTTTCCCTACAATGAGGATGATAAGTGAGCCCAGCTTGCCATCTTGTGAGATAGAGAGGGAACCGACCAAAGATCCTGAAAGCCTGCGCAAGGCGGAACTTGAGATACTCGCGCTCTTGCTGCTTGGATGCAAACTCGGGGGGCGATGGCGGAGTGCCTATACCAACCTGTCCGCTCGCGCCCACACGGGCGTCGTCGGTGCTGGATCCGTTCGTGGCAGGAGCCATTGCAACGTTCAAGGATGCTTAGGCGAGAGTGAGGAATAGAGTATAGCGGAGCGTGTTCCCAGGCAGAGGTCTGGATGCGGACGGGGATGTACAAATCGTCGGCGGCACGGGTCCCTCAATAACCGACTGGGAGCATCGTAGGCGTTTTATACTCACGAGCGTGTACGGAGCCGGTAAGTCCGGCTTACTTTGTGACATGTTTGTTGCCGTAGTGTTAGAGAAGACCAGATAGGGGCGATGCGGTCGTGATTTAGGAAGCTGTCAGAATGGGTCAGATGGTCAGTTTCCTTACTAGCTGCGCCCCATGTCCCTCGTCCCACGCACCGCACCGGGAAGCTTGATGGTGTGAACACAAGGTCATCTTCGCCAACCGCACCGGCGCCCTAAGGTCGACCTGTGGCAAAATGTCATGGATACGTTGACCCATTTTACGCTGCGTTCATCCCTGCGGAGGCTCTCGGTTATTCAACATCGTCGTCTGCGTTCTTTTCGGCAGCATTGTACAACTCAAATACGTGAATTTGGATTCGGAAATATTGGCGTAATATGTCGGCCACAATCTTGGAGACCAGGTGAATGTGATCTGACAACAACTGCCAACGGACATCCTGAAACGCAAAACTCTTACAAGACTGAACCTATTGCAAAAAACCCGCTCGTGAGCAATCTACAAGGCATACGTACGATAGGGTCCATTAGAAAGTTTTGTACTCTGGGCTTTCGGCCAGCTCGCTCAGAAGACGCTCGGCAAGCTGCTCAGATATAATCCGCATACTCCCGGAAGCCGTAGTAACGGCGACCACGGGTTGGACCGTGGTAGTCTAGGTATGAAGCCGTCAGCATGTGGACTAGAAGCGACAAGCTCTGAACGTACAGGAACTGGTATCGCGCACAGGGCTCACTCCCGCGACGTCAGCCAAATTCAGGTAGCCTTCGGAGGAGCGTCCGGGGGCTTTGCTTGCCCCTGCAGTGGCAGGGCCAATCCACTTCGCTCGGCAGAAAACGCAAGTCACGCCGGCTTTAGCATTGATTGCCCCTGTATGAGGATAGTGGTTAAAGCATCCTTCTTGTGGATGTGGCAAGGGAGACGCACACTGTTGGAAGCACTGCAAGTGCAAACCGTTGCCGCATTCTTCGCAGAAGGTAAGGAGCTTCCCGTCTATGCCATGCATGTTCTCGTAACAAATTGGGCAGTCGTCCTCTTTTCCGGGTATACGCTTCTTGCCGCCCTTCTGGGAGCTGGATGCGACTTCCTTGCCGGTTGCTTGTGCGTAAGCGCTTCGGATCCTGTCGTGGGCGATAGCAGCTGGAGCACGTGGAGCGTGCGCAAATATGTCCTCAAGCTCGGAAGTGAGGAGAGCCCTGGAACCGATGAAGTAAGACATAGGAGACAACGTCAAGGCTTAATACTTGCTTCTGATACCAGTAACCAGATTTCTGAGAGACCTGAAGAACTGCACAGCAAGATCAATCTTGGAGTTTTCAAGCTAAAGCTTCATTTTGTAGTCTTACCTTTGAGAAACACAAAAAGCTACGCCGCTGATCAGGTTGACATTCGAATCAAGCAGGAGTGCTCGCCACTCACAATATGCTTGCAATGATTGCCCTTCATAGCATCGGGGCCTTCGTATACAATGAGGTCATGACATTAAACATAGACTTCGAAGACTTCGAAGACTGTAAAGCTCACAATTGCAGGATGGCTTCTTGTCTATTACGACCGTGTAAACCTGTGGGCCGCATGTTAGCGATTGGTAGTAAGAACATGGCGGCGCTACACGGACATTGCCAGTTGAACCAAGAACGCTGAATTCTTCTCTGAGCTCACTGCCTTCTCTTCTTCTGTCAATCATGAAGAATCTGAGGATACTACCATTAACGGGATGCAGTCATCTTAATGCCCGAATGACAAACCGTTGTTCCATGACTCTCTTGACCCGCTCGATGATGTTCTGGGGGCATGCTTTCTTGAAGATAGCGCCGCGCTTCTCAGGCACGGGCGCGTTCGGGTCTTTCGCCTTTCGTTGCCTCTTAGCGACCGGTTTCTTAGGCGGGGCGTCCACTCCGACGGCAGTAGAGGAACCGCTTGCAACAGGCGCATAGCTTAAGCCGGTGTAAGCATAGTTGGATGAACCAGCCGCGGTGGAGGCCCAGTCCGCGTACGGGTCCTCTATCGCCTTTCTCTTGCGAGGAGGCATGTTTGGCACCAGTCACCGTGTCTACGTTTACAGTACGAAGAGTCGGGTGGCTGTCGGGTCATACAGTCGCAAGAGGCAAGGCGCGTCTGCTCGGATGTGTGGCGAGGATGCGCGACGCACTGAAGTTCCCACGACATGCTGCCACAGCTCATCTCGTCCCCGCTCACCTGGCTCAGAGACCAAGCCACTGCCAAAGCGCAGGAGGCCCTCATCGCCGTTCTAGCAGCTGGACCCATACCCCAGCATGTTGCTTTCATTTTGGACGGAAACAGGCGGTATGCGCGCAGAAAGGGCATGCAAGTGAAGCAGGGCCACACCGATGGCTTCTACAACCTGCGCAAGGTACGTCTTATTGCCCAGCTCGGCATTCGTGAGCTGACCGTGCAATAACAGATGCTTGAAATATGCATTAAGCTGAAGGTGCGATGCGTGAGCGCGTACGCCTTCTCCATCGAGAACTTTAAGCGTTCGCCGGAGGAAGTGAACGCGCTCATGGATCTTGCCGAGGAGAAACTGCTTGAACTCTGCCAGAAGGGGTCCGTCTTATGCGATATAATACCAATCATGTTTGTAGCTGACTGTATGGCAGGGAAATATTAGACAAGTACGGGATCCGGCTGGTAGTCGTCGGGCACAGAGACATGCTTCCCGAGAGAGTCCTTGTTGCTGCAGAGAAGGCCGAGCGCATGACTAGGCATAACGATAGGTGGGCAACCCGTCGTTTCGGCCGCCCGACACTATCCTGACCGTTGGTCTCAGGGCTATTTTCAACTTGTGCATGCCATACACGTCTCGCGACGAAATCACCACCGCCGTGCACTCGGTCATAAAGTCGCGGCTGGAGGACGAGACCGACGACAGGCAAGCGTTACCAGCCACCGTTCCAGCCGGAGTAGGACTCATCTTCGCTTCAGCGAGATTACTGCAGATGAGATTGAGGCTTACCTCATGACGTCGATCGCAGGAAGTCCGCCCTTGGACATCCTCGTGCGAAGCAGCGGCGTAAAGCGTTTGAGCGACTACATGCTTTGGCAGGTGCGTTATGAGACCGCCGAGTATGCTCTCTTAGCTGCTTACATGCTGCTCGCAGTGCTCCGAGAACACCCAGCTGCAGTTCTCATCTAGTTACTGGCCCGAGTTTGGTCTACTGGATTTCGTACCAATCATTCTCGACTACCAGCGGAAGGTCTGGGCGATGTCGGCCTGATTGACTTCCTCAGTCCTCGGACTCTAGATCTAACTTATTCCTTCTCTGTTGGAATGTGGCAATAATTTACATTTCTCATATACAGCTGGTCTCTCTCCGGACAAATGCGTGGGCAAACAATGACCATGGCAAGCACTGAAAGCGATCATAGCTACAAACAACAGTACGGGGAAATAAAATCATGATGAAGCAGCAGATTTAAGAGGTACAAGAATAAGAAATACAAGAAAGCAGGACTACAAATCGTACAGCTACTGCTATGGGAGATGTCCACGAGTGTGATGCATGACAGTACCCGCGTGGTACCGTCAGTACTACTGCACGCTCTGCGCTGGAGGAGGTGGCGGCGGCATGAGCATCTCCGGCTGGCGATCCGAGATATTCTTCATCGCCTGAATGAGGCGGATCGCAGGTTGGCACGCCGCAAATAACTGTGCGCACAGGTCTTCCTCCTGTTTACTCAACGCCTCGTCGACCCCGCGGCGTAGCTCGTTCATTGCCTCCACCATCGACCTGCGCAGTTCAGGACGGAGGATCGGAAGAACCTGCTTGTAAACGTCGTCTGCCGACGCCAGCGGCGGTTGC
The DNA here is from genome assembly GCA_000765035.1 of Trametes cinnabarina. Lineage (NCBI taxonomy): Eukaryota > Fungi > Basidiomycota > Agaricomycetes > Polyporales > Polyporaceae > Trametes > Trametes cinnabarina. Next base: position 298,769 of record CCBP010000118.1, on the reverse strand, counting down.
GGCGGCGGTTCTCGGTCGGTGGCTTGCTGCAGGAGGGCCCACACGTTCGCGATTTCGGCGCGGTTGCTGTCTATCACGACCGAGTCATCCTGCTGTCTCTGCCTCAGCTGTAGACAAAGGGGGATCGGTGGGA
>CCBP010000118.1:256205-292013 GCA_000765035.1 Trametes cinnabarina | reverse complement strand
CGACGAGCGCGAACTGGATGATGATGCTCGTCGTCATGTTCGCCGTCGGCGTGCAGGTCCGTCCGCTGCTTCTCTCGCCCGCGACGTCATGTCCGTTGCTGACGTTGCCGATCCGCAGACCCGCGCGCTGTACCGCTCGTACGAGGCGCTGCTCAAGGACAAGGCCATCATCGCCGCAGAGGTCTTGCACGAGTACGACGAGAAGGTCCGTGCGGTCCGACGGCTCGGTTGTTGTCCGTTCGCTGATCGCCAACGTAGTTTGTCTATCCGCGCGTGAACCCCGTGCGCAAGGATGCGGCGGTCATGACGCACGAGTCGGAGATGGTCAACGTCTGGGAATGAGGGCCCGGGATCCTGTTACCGGGCCTACCTCAACGACCCGTGCTTCTGATCCTCGCTATCATGAACTTCATGGCCCCAATGCAGTCTCTGGCACGGTTCCTCCGCATTATCTCGTCAGCACTCCATCCATATGTCGATTGCTCATATCCTCTCTTGCAAGCTTACCTCGTCTGCCTTACGGTCTACGCAACTACAGGTTCCAATGGGAAGGGTAGAATGTGAATTCGCGCATACAATACACAGGATGATATTACATCACGCCGTTGACTAGACTGCACTGTCCGATTACTTGCCTACGCCTTCGCGTCCCCGTTCGCCTTCGCCTTTTCCGCCTCCTGGTAGAACTTGATCAGGTCCAGCACGTCGTCCCTGCTGCCCAGGAACACCGGGCAGCGCTCGTGAATGTTCGTCGGGACGATGTCGAGGATGCGCTTCGTGCCCGTCGTCGCGACGCCGCCCGCCTGCTCGGTAAGGAACGCCATCGGGAACGCCTCGTAGAGCAGCCGGAGCTTTCCCTTCTTGCTCTTCTTGTCGTCCGGATAGCCGAATATGCCGCCGTAGAGCAGCGTGCGGTGCACGTCCGCGACCATCGAGCCTATGTACCGCGCGCTGTACGGCGCCTTGCCGTTCGCGGGGTACTTGATGCTGTTTAGGTAGTTGATCACCGGCTCGTGGAAGTACATCGAGTTGCCCTCGTTGAACGAGTAGATCTTGCCGCGCGCCGGGATCTTGATCTGTGCTCGCGTGCGACGGTCAGGAATGTGATTCTCTACACTTACAGGGGTTGGCTACTCACGTCCGGGTGCGTGAGGATGAACTCGCCGAGCGCGGCGTCGAGGGTGTAGCCGTTCACGCCGTGTCCGGTACTCAGAACCAAGTTCGCTGAAGAACCGTACCTGTCGAGATACACACTTGTGAGTCCACGGGACTGCGTATCGCTCGCACGCGTACTCACATCGTGTAACCCGCTGCAACCATTTCGCTGCCCGGCCTCAGCACATCCGAAATCGTCCCCTTCGACCCCGGGGCCTACAACGCTCGAGCTCGGTCAGCCGTCACGTCTCATATACCACGGCGGCGGCCGCGTCCAGAGGCAGGCACTCACGATATGGTAGATGCCGAAGATGGTGCCGATGTTCACACCGGCGTCGATGTTGCTGCTGCCGTCGAGCGGGTCGAAGACGACGCAGTACTTGCCCTTGTACTTGTCCTCGATGATCACCGCGTCCTCGAGCTCTTCCGAGACGAGCACGGCGCACTTGCCCGACGCGCGCAGCGAGTTGATCATGATGTCGTTGGAGAGGACATCGAGCTTCTTCTGCTCCTCGCCCTGCACGTTCGTCTCACCGGCCAGTCCGATCCTGATGAATGACGACGACGATGAGTAGGCGGAGAGCGCGCGGCCGTGCTTGGATCAGCTCATAGGGCCGAATGCTGGCAGAGGTGCCCACTCACAGATTGATAAGACGCGCTTTCCGAACATTGGTGGCAATGAACTTGGACGTCGTCTGAATGGCAGTCAAGAGGAGCGTCAGATCGCCAGTTGCGGCAGGCCCGAGGCTGAACTGGTCGCTGAGGACATGGCTACCAGCGGCGAGCGCAGTCAGAAACGCGCATGCGGGTGAGCGCTCGATGACGACACGTACCGAGTGAGGGTAATGATATCGGTGCTGGGCGGCTCCTCTCCGGACATGGCTGCGAATGTGTTTGGGCCTGAGCGAGTGGTGTTCGACGATGAGAAGGGAGACGCGGACGGTGCTGAGAGGGTTTATAGCGGAGGAGGACGGAGGAGAAAGACGAGCGTCGGGAATGCGGGAGCCCCTCTCCCCATATCCCCCTACCCCTTATGGCAAGTGCCCCAGCTTCACATGTCCTGAAGTTCCGGCCACCCAACCCCTCCCAGGCCTCCATGGTAAATCATTTCCAAGTTCGTCAAAAACATATGCGATATGTCATGTTCTCTGCAACGAGCTGTCAGCAACAGCACGGGCATGCATTATGCACTAGATTATGTAGATGTTGTACAGTACCAAGCAATGCACGTGCGAGCGCGCGCCTCATCGCTTGCGCTTCAATCCACTGCTCACCAACGCAGTCCCCACCGGCTCCTTGCCCTTGCGTGTCCTCAACGGTATCGGAAACGCCTCGTCGTCGTCCAGCCCATCGACGATCATCACCTGCACCTCCTTCCCCGTCTGCCCCCGCACCTCGCCCGACACTTCCACTCGGACCTCCTCTCTCGCGTCCAGGCTCTGCCCATCACGGATCCTGTATTCCGGGGGCCTGCGCTCCGGCCCGGACTCATATGCGTCCTCCTCCAGTTCCTCCTCCTCCTCGGGCTCGCCCTCGCCATACAGGTACACATGCCCGTTCTCCGGGCCTTGTTGCGCGAGAGCAGCAGCGATCTCAGCGCTCAGAGTCGCCGCCACCCGGTCCTCGAGCCCTCCCATCGGTCCGGTGGACAAAATGTTCGAGTTCCCTTGTCCGAGCAATGCTGATAGCGTTCGTACGGACGCTTCTAAATCCTGGTCCGGCGCGGCATTGTCTGCCAATTTCGGCCGTTTAGCCTTGAAGCTGTATTTACTGCAAACACGAAGCGTCAGCGCGATACAGCGAACATTAGTCTAAATTCACACATGTTGGGATCTGGCTCCCATGTTGGGTCGTGTGTCTTCATGTGCGCAGTGAGAGTCGTCCGCCGTGTAAACGTCTTATCGCACCCCGGGTCTTCGCAGTGATATGGTCGCTTCCCCGTATGCGTCCGACGATGTCGAGCAAGGCTGCTAGAGTCCCCGAATGTCTTCCCACAATGGGGATACTCGCAAAAGTGCGGTTTTTCGCCTGTATGCACCCGGAGATGGACGTGCAAAGCTGACCGCTACAGGCATATTCAGCGCGTGCTGACGGTTAAGGGAAGTAGTCCACACACCTGAATGAAGGTCTTGCCGCATCCGGATTCAGGACAGACAAATGGCCGCTCGCCGGTATGTATGCGCATATGGCGACAGAGATCACTCCGTCTGCTGAAGTTCTTCGCGCATTGGTCGCATACATGAGCTTGTCCCAGTTTACCTGTCTTCTCCTTTCCCTCCTTGGTCTGTGACGATCCGTTGGCAGGAAGAGCGGAGGTAGAAGCTACCGGCCCCTCCTGCGAAGATATAACGGCCTTTGTCGAGGTAGACGTTGATGGCGCAGACGCAGAGCCAAGCGGAGGGGTAGAAGATGAGAGACGGGTCTCTGGCACTGAAGGCGGCATGCCAGGTAAAAATGCTGGGGGCGGAGGCGTAGGTTCAGGTTCGGGCTCGGGCGGCGGTTCGTGGTCGAATTGTGTGAAATGGCTGAGGATGTCATTGATGTCTGTGTCGGTAAATTCGGATGGATGCGAAGGTGGCTCGGTGGATTCGATGGGCGAGGATGAGCCTTGGGCCCCGAATGCGTCTTCGCGTTCGCTCTCCCCCTCCTCGTCGAAGTAGTACTCGGATCCGTCCGTCGGACTCCCAGAATGTGAGAGCATAGGAACGGCGTCGCTTGCGGAGTAATGGAACGTAGGAGCAGCCCGTGTGGCTTTCTGCTCGATCTCTTCTTCTCGCCTTCGCTGGGACAGTTCTGGATCCGACGCTGCCAACGCCTCGGCGGCGCGCTCTTCCGCCGCTACCTGGACGTGCGCCTGCAGAATGGCGGCGATGTTGCTCGCGGCGAAGTTGTTCAGATTGATTCCCAGAACCCCTGCGATGGCATCCACGCCCCGTTCGACATCAGCTATCGAGGGGTCGATTCCGTGTGGCGGTTGACTGTGGAGGTCTGATGAGGACGCAGAGTCCTGTTCGCCTTCGAGTCGCGAAGCTGCACCCAGATGTACACTGGGGTTTTGATGCAAGAATGTAGACAGGTCGCGCTCAAGCTGCTCCATGGCAAATACATGCATGCCTTCGGCAGACAGAGCAGGGTCAAGGATGTGGCCATGATCATGGGGGTGGTCATCTGAACCTGGGCTCGAGTACTGCAGCTCGTGAGGCGCGCGCAGTGCGTGCGCAGAGGGTTGGTGTTGGAACGGCGACGGCGCGGGTGGCGAATGCGGTCGCGAGGGAGAGGAGACAGGAATGGAGTGGAGGTGGTGATGTTGGTGATCGTCGGGGAGCGGCTCGTCGTGCACGACGTCCGACAGGGCCAGTGCAGCAGGTTCGTTGTAGTCCTGGTCCATTGTGCGCGAGATGAAAGGCCAGTTCAACGAGAAATACGCGTAGAGACGTGTCTACGGACGGATCTGGCGAATGCGCCGGCGATGCTGTTAGTCGCGCGGCTCGCATTAGGTAAGGCTGGCAGCTGTGCGCACCTGGATCGTCTACGTGTGTTTTGCCACGATGCGCAGCGTTTGTGGAGCTTCGCGACCACTGTGCGGTATGTACAAACTGTGTGCGGGCGGGGGATTATGGCGAGGAGGAGGGAGGAGGGGAGGGCGGATGAATGGCTGAGGACGGTGACTGCTATAACCCTGTCCCAACACCTAATGATCGTTTCAAACTCCGCCATACCACTGAGGCGCGTCACGTTCTAGCGCCTTTTCCTCCGTCGCTTCGTTTCGGAACCTCCCAGCGAGTCCCCCATTATGAAGCCTCATCTATACTCATCTCTTGAGCTTCGTGGTGGGAACACGTACCTCACAGGTCAAAGGCCATGCGTTACTGAGGCGTAGTGATCCAGTTGCTTGTTTGCGACGAAACCTCTGGTATGCACTCATCAGGTACGCCGAATCCCATTGACAGACATCTTCTCGGCTATAATGAGGCGGGACCATACAGTGATATAAATGCAAGCACATTTATCCGTCACAAGCTCGCGTGCAACTCATCATTGCGGGCGCCCTGCGTTTGGAGCGGTAAAGGTGTCCCTTCTCCTCTGAGAGCATTTTCGCTGGTCGAAGTCAATCTACTGTATGATGCGCAGTACGTTTCAACGCCCTGGTGTTAATCGCGGTGAGCAGAGAGTCGCCTTCATATGTCGACTGCGATGAGCAGGATACAATGGTATGCATGTTCTGACATGTCTTCATGGGCGTTTGCCTTGTTGCCGGTGACATTGTCTTGGCTGCACAGACTTTACTGCGGGTAGCCTGCTGTGGGCTCGGTAGAGTATTACTGTATCGTTCAAGTTGAAGCAACAACGTATGAGTCGCAATATGCGAGTCCGTCTAGCACTGCCATTTTATCCCACTGTGGGGTTCGAGTTCCTACATTATGACACGAAGACAACAAGAATGAGGACATCAGATTTATATGGGAAAGGACAGGGCAAGGATGAACTACAGTAGCTCAGAGGAAGACGATAGACGCCCAAGACAGTACGGGGTATGGCCAAGGCCCATGGGCCAAAGCGCTAAGAAGTCGCCCGGCTTGCTCTCTACCACTACCCTCCATCATCCCTCACTCGTCCTCCCCTGTCTCCCCGTCCGCGTCCCTTTCGACGATCTGAAGGCACGAGAGCGGGTTTACACGACGCGCCATGGTGGATCGGGTGCGAACGCTCAATGTCGACTTGACTCCAAAGAGGCATCACGGCTATGCCGTCCTGCTCTTCATATTCGGAACGCTCTTCCCTCCGCTAGGTGCCTATTAGTCTATGCCATGCATATAGGAGCAGTTCACTCAGAGCAACCCCAGCTGTCGCAGCCCGGTTTGGGATAGGCTCCGACTTCTGGCTTAATCTCTTCCTCACGATATGTGGATATATACCGGGTGCGTTATCATCAACAAGGACGCCGCTATCAGTGCTGATATCTACCGCAGGACACGTCCACAACTTCTACATCCAGGTCTATATATACAATTTCGTCTAGATAGCAATGCTTGTTCTCACTGTGTTTGTAGAACATCCGCAACAACAAGAACCATCGCCGGACACCCAAGTGGATCCAGAAGTATGGCCTCGTCGACACTTCCGAGATCAAGCGCAAGGAGCGGCGATCTCAATGGGCTAATCGCTATGACGAACGTCTTCCCCGGTCAACTCTCGAAGACAGACCGTACGAAGAAGGACAAGAGGGCGGCTCCAGCATTGATTTGCCCTCTGAGGAGCAGGGCGCTCGCCCGCGCAACAACACCAACGGCTCAAGCGGATACTGGGACCCTCGCGAGGAGCGGTACTATGGCCAGAATGGCGACTCCAGCAGCGTCCTGACTGCAGGCAGTGGCCGCTGGCGGTACCCCGCGAACTTTGAGGACGCCGCGCTCGAGCCGACGCGCAAGAAGTCGAAGAAAAAGAAGGAAAAGAAGGACCGCTGGGCGCGCACGGAGGATGCATACTCCGTCGCCGATAGCTCGACGCGCAAGCGGAAGTCGAAGAAGTCGAAGGCGACGGTGGACAATGACACGTACTCGCGGCGCAGCGACTCAACAACCGAATTCCCGGAGGACCCTGAGGGCGGACTATACGGTGATCTTCGCCCTGCAGGCAGCGTTGGCGAGGGTGATAGCGGCCGCGACCCTGTCCGCACGACCGACGACGACATCTTCAACCATGAACTCTAGATGACGCGGGGTTGCACGCTTTCCTCGAACCATTGGAGAGGCAGACAGAGCGATTGGTTAAGACTAAATGGTGGCGGAGGCGATGGACGGATATCACGCTGGTATGGGTGCCTTTGACGACATCATCGCGGTGCGCCGACGAACACTAATACGCTACATGTACTACTTTCATGGCTGCGGTATTTATTCTCCAGTTAATCAGGACCATTCTCCTGGAGCAGCTCGAAACCTCCCGCTCATCTGCTCATCTGATTCCTTACAGGTACGATTCCTTACAGGTACAATACATTGTACCAAGGCGAGGCTTCCTATCCCCACATTGACCCTTTGATTCGGCAATGGGCGCCCTCGGAGCAACTCACTCAACTATGTACAGGTGTTGAGAATCACGTCTTCAGGACTGCCATCAATGGCGCTATCGTGCTCGTAGTCTGTATGATGACCCATCTATACCTTCTGATCAGGGCGGCAAAGGCTTCCACAGCTCACTCGGGACTTCGGTTGTTGTGGAGGCCCGCCAGACCACATGGCCGCTATCCCACCTTGCTGTCGAGAAGCACGGTGAGCCGCCTCCTTTTCTCACCATCTCGACGTATAAAGGGATCACTGTACACGATGATGGGTGCGAGACCCGCCCTCATTCAAGCGTCTGTGCCCGCGGTGGAGGTCGCGGTTCCAAGAGTGTGATGTTCACCCAGTTTGTTGCAGTGTTCAAGTTTGCCGTGGTAGGCATCGCACTAGCCTCATCTGCCGTGCGCGCCGCCGTCCTCGTCGACTTTCAGGTCGCACAACCCCCGCCGCTGCCCCAGGACGCGAAACAGTGCACGATTCAGATCTTGCAGTGAGTAGTCAGCCACACATCAAACCCGCATGCAAAGTGCACAGCTGTATATCCATACGCATCGCGCATACCGATTCGACGATTTGTTCGGTTCCGATGACTGACGTGCCGTTACAGACGCACTTTCGGGTTCTCATTCGGATTGTGAGTGCACATTTGTCTTGAACGATCGGTCATAATCGGAGCACGGGTGGCGGTGACTGAGTGCGGTCTCCGTTTCAGAGCTGAGGTCGTGCAGTTCACGTAAGACATCTCAATCTCTGTCCGAGATATCCCGGGCTAAGTCCCGTGTGGTTGCAGTCCGCCCACGGATTGTGGACCTCCTGGATCATGGGCAGGTATAAGCCTGAACTTCACTGTCACTTCGAACGGGACCCAGTTCGATCGTCTTGGTAGGTCTAGCACGCGTTGCAAAGCTGTCGTTTGCTCGCTTCATTCTCCCATGCCTTCGCAGGTATATTCACTTTCCAAAACGTCGAGAGTATGTAGTCACAACAGGAGGGAGATATCCAACGCGTGCTCATCCCGTTGTGTCATGTAGTATGGCGGACTTCGACACCGGAACCAACGCGGGGAGACGGCATCATCTGGACGTACCTCAAAGACGTCACGCGCTACATCCCTCTGTTCGCGAAACCTGGCACCTTCATCCTTCAGCTTGACAATCTGCTCGAGACAGGGCTTGATGGACAGTACGCGAGTGCGTGCAGATCAGTTGTGCGCACAATCCGCTGACTAACATATGTGATCCAGCCACGCTACATGCGACTTTCTTCGCCTCTTCGGAGCGCCATCCACCGGCTCCAAAGGCGAATGCGATCATACCCGTGTCTACCCTTGCAAACGATACCGGCAACGAAGCATCGGTCCCTCCAGTATTCTCGGTAAGTTCATCCTCATGCTAACATGAATGGCCTCGCTGAGGGGGATATTGAACAGCTCAACGTGACTGTGCCCCGCAACGCTGTCCAAATTTACGCCGAGCTTTACGCCTCTGGAAATGGCAATGAGGAGTTCTGGGTAGGAGGTCCTTTCTGATCACCATAGATACTCAATTCATTCGAACTGTTGCACAATAGTACTTCAACACTGCGAACGAGTTTGTGCCGTCCTTGCCAAGCGGCACAACGTTCGGAGACGGCCCATTCCGTGAAGTCCGGATGTTGGTCGATGGTCAAGTCGCAGGAGTGGCCTTCCCGTATGTCACTTGTCCTGTGTCAATGCATCTGTGACACCTTGTTCACACCCACCAACACCCAGGTATGCTGTCATCTTCACAGGTGGTATCGTCCCCACCGCGTGGAGGTGCGTCGAACGCTGTTTTACCTCATGAACTCGCAGTCTGACGTACTAGTAGACCGATAACGTCTTACGGAGCTCTTGACCTACCAACCTACTTCATCGACCTCACCCCATTCGTCCCCGTTCTCACCGATGGCAAGCCCCACAACATCAGCATCGACGTCGTCTCTGCAGAGGACGACCACGCGATCAACGAGAACTGGTTCGTCTCCGGGAACTTGCAGGTCATCACCGACTCCTCGTCAAGGCCGACGACGGGCAAGATCACAAAGTACGACGTATCTCCATTTGCCGTCTCGAAGACCACCGGGAGCGTGGGCGACAATGGAGATGTGAACGTCACAGTGTCGGCTACGCGTAACATCCATATCGAGGCGGAGATTACGAGCGGAAGTGGAAAGACGACGCGCGTCGTCTGGTCCCAAGCCCTAGAGTTCTCAAACACGCAGCAGTTCCTCGATAATACCTTCATCCAGGTACGCGTACACCCTAGTAATGCAAGTTGTTAATGTGAAGGGTACTATTGACGTTGTCGCAGAACGTGTTCCAGACTGCGAGCGGGTCATTCTCGTCCACTCACAACGGAATCCCGGCTCTTATCGACACATTCTCATACCCTCTGAACATCAACCTGACCGTGCTCTCACCCGATGGCAGCAATTGTAAGCTGGGTGATGCATGCGATGATAGGCACAAACTGACAACCCCTCACAGTTGTAGCCACGTTCGATCACTCATACGATCGTACGTCCTTGCCCGCACCCTTCATCTTAGGCTCCACGATCCACGAACGGCAGCTTGCTAGTGAGTCACGCGTGATACTGTCGTCCTGTCGGTTAGCTTATGTGGCATTGGGAGGCGGATTCTTCCACACTGCCTCCACTGGAAACACCGGCAACGGCACCAACTCCAACACGTTCTCTTACATCGACCTTGCGGGCAACACGTACGACAGAGAAGTCACCGCAGTGGACAACAATATCACCTCCGACCACCAGGGCGGCACGCTAGCGCCTCACTATGCCGTTACCTTCCCCAACTTCGGTCCTCAGACTCCGCTCGTTGTGGTGAAGCCAAGGCTGCCCGGAGGGCGGCAGATCGGAAACTGAACGCGGTCTACGCCATTGTGCGCCGTGTGCAGTGCAGTCAAAGTATGCCGATCGGTGAACTCGCGTACAACTCCGTCTGGTACCTGAACCAGTCAGACCGACTCTTGTAAACCGATGGTTCATGGATCTACCGCTTTGCACCCTTCTTTGGCACTATCCCTCTTCTCGGAGGGCCATGTAGTCTCTACCGCAATTTCATGACAGACGCGAAGCTCCGCTATACCAATCTGATATTGTCTAGGGTGTCGGGTTTCGTGCGTTCGCGAAAAGGTTTGAAATGCCGGTGGCATGATACCTTGCCAAGCTCAGGTATGTAATGCGAGAGACATTCCTGGGTGACCCAGATCCCGTACAGGCGCCATGTCAGTGTTTTTGGGGGGTCCCATAGCAAGTCAACATAATCCCAGTCACGTGAGTCCACCTCGTGGCGACACATCTTCACAATACGCTCATATTATTCAATCTGCATCACTACCAGAACTCTTGAGTGCTGTACCAGACGGCCTCCTGTTCTCCAATCGCAGTGCTGCGCAGAGATTCTCGTCAAACCTTCTATAAAATAACCGCCTACCTGTTCTTCTTGTTGGTTCCCGGTGTGGAGAGGAGGCCACCATCATCGTACTGCTGCTCTCTACATACACTTGAGTGTTCCTCGTTTTGTTCCTGACGGTGTGAGAGACCGCGGGAGGCGTGGTACGTACATTGCAAGACACGTGTCCACAGAAGCCTTCGCTCATTGACCGCACCTACAGCAATACGTCAACTGCGGGCCGTAACAACTCGCCTTCTGCTCTAGCCTCTGCATGGCTTTGCGTCTCTCCAAAAGGCCATCGCCAATCATTCTACTCGACCGACGAACGTGTGCGTTGTTGAGAGGTCCCGAGTCGTAACCACAAGGTTCCGTCGGGATACCACCGCACGTCAGCGTCGTGCGGAGCGAGCAGTGATAGCTTCGCTTCGATTGTAGACGTCCATATCATCTCAAGCCATATAATGAGCCAGTTCATCGACCCAACGGACCACATCGCTGAGCCTTCTCCGGGCTGAAGCTGACATGCTCTCCTTGCTGCTTGTGTGCGTGGCACTGGGGGTCTCCTCCAATGCCACGGTGCTCTTCGATCGTAACCTCGCGTATTCTTCGCCCTTCGTCAACGCGCCGCATGTAAGCGTTACAATTTTCCGTCAACAGATACCAGCTTTGGCTGACCTCTTATCGCAGTTGTCTCATAACACGAGGGCACTGCAGGCTCGCCATGTCGAATTCGCCAAGAGGCAGCTCTCGGATACCCAAAGCTCTGATGGCTTCAAGGACGAGCATTATCCAACATTCTACGGGGGAGACTTCAGCAACGTGCGTGAGTTTTACGAAAAATAAATAGACCTCGTTGCCTACTTCATCGTCTACCAGAGCCCGTGGGTGTACAACGGCGGCGTCAATTTCACGCATCATGGTTCGTGCCAATGTTGCATGAATCTACAGTCCTCATCTAATCCACGTCTCCCTGTTTTCAGTGGCTAGCGTACGAATCAACCATCTAATTTGTGTGCCCCACTTGACTCAGCGCGTACATAGGGCGATCCACTCGACAACTCCGTATTGCTCTGGACCCGCGCCGTCCCCAATGGCGCCGTTCCGCCTGATCAAAGCATCCCAGTCTGCGTGTCATTCAAAATCTTCGACAATGATAGGCTCTCCGGACGTCCCCTCGACTCAGGAGACGCATTCACGAGCTACGACGTCGACTTTACACTGAAGGTTGAGGCCCAGAATCTGAAGCCTGACACACACTACTGGTTCCAGTTCGCGGACTGCACCAATCCGAAGACGGTCAGCCCCGTGGGTATGACCAGAACGATCGCCAAATCCGATAGTGCGTATGCGATTGCTAAGTTGTGACATGCTACTGACGAGCGACTGTAGCTCCTGCTCATCAGGTCAACGGCGGCAAGCCTCTTACTTTCGCAGTCTTCAGCTGCTCGCGCTATCAGGATGGTGATTGCAATTCCTAAGACTTGGTATATTTTTCTCTCATCTAGGAGTGCAGGCTACTTCAACGCGTACGGGGTCGCTGCTCAAAACACCTCTGCGGACATTTTTGTGCATCTTGGAGACTACGTGAGCGAATAGCGTTTATGGGAACGGACCTACCTCTGATGAAGCATGGCAGATCTATGAGTCTCTCGGAAGCGGGTGCGCTTCCCAGTCTTGGTCTTGAGAGGCTGACTGTTATACTGACTGTCCTCTGTTCAGTGCTAAGATCGGCCGGAAGACTCTCGGCAGGGAGTTGGCTACCATCGCTGACTATCGTCTCCGCTTGAATCAATACAGAACCGATGCCGGCCTCGTCGCCGCCCATGTCAAGGCCCCATGGATTACCGTATGGTGAGTCTTTGGGCAACAATAACATAGGGCCCGTGCTATTTTCTCTATATTTGGCTGACAAGTGCATGTGTCTTGGTAGGGTGAGTGTGCCTGCGCAAGCGCTCTATCATAGACGTATAAAGCGTTCGCTACAGGACGACCATGAAGTGGCTGACCAAGCTTGGAAAGCCGGCACTGCGAACAGCAACGACACCAGCCTCGGATGCAGCTTCTCTCCGTCGGGTGCTTGCTTCACCGACAGGAAGCTCGCTGCCGTAAGGGCCTATCACGAGTGGATGCCCATCCGACAGGTGGATCCCGATGACAAGCTTCGCATCTGGCGGAATTTTGAGATAGGCAAGCTGCTTGTGAGTGGAAAGATACTGCATCGTGCGTCTGAATTTCAAGGGACTGAACACTGTATATTCAGGACTTGACCATGCTCGACACCCGTGAGCTCTGACCGTCATGTGATTACCGCCCTCTGAGTCTGACGCTTTGCAGGCCAATACGACCGCGACATTACCGATGTGAGCAACCAGCGCGTGCCCGTTCTTCGATATATCTGAGCTTCTGAATCACAGCTGTACTACAACACCGGTATCCGCTCACACGCTCCCAATCTTCGAAGTAAGCACCAACTAATGCGCTTCCCTGCGCGTCTCGTACGCAATAGAATGTAGGTAGCAAGGTACCACCTGTGCCTCCGTGAAGCTCACCTTCACCATAGTCATCGACTCCATCGCCGACGTGAAGAATCGTTCACTCATGGGCACGCCGCAAGAAAGCTGTGAGTTTGTGCCGATCGCGCAGATGCTTTAACTGCGTCTGATATCAGCGTAGGGTTCTTTGACACACTATCAGCTTCCAAAAAACGCGACGCTATCTGGCGCATCGTCGGGTACGGCCCTTGTCGTCACTTCAAGGATTAAGATCCGCTGCTCAACGTTGGTTACAGGCAACAGATCGTCTTCACACAGCTCAACGAGAGCGGATGTCAGTGCACAAAACCGCATCTACAATGCATGGCTAACTGATCTGTCACTATGCCTTAGTCGACGTCGTGAGTATGATTCCTCTTTACACCTGTCGGAAGCGAGCTCGACTCATTGGGCATGCCATAGGATGCATGGGACGGCTATCGTGCTAACCGTCAACGCATCCTCGACCACCTGTATGGCGAGAAGATCGACAACACTATCATCCTGTCTGGCGACTCGCATGCAAACTGGGTTAGCGACCTTGCTCGTAAGTAGGCAATCTGCGTGAGCGTAACTGTCAGCCTTATATCTTCTCCCATAGACCCGAACGACACCACCACGTAAGTCTTACAGTCTCATGAAACCTCAAGTGGCATACCATTGACGAGAGAAAATCGTACAGGTACGACCCTAAGACAGGCAAGGGCGCGATCGGCGTTGAGTTCGCCGGGACAGCGGTGACATCGACCTCGCCATTCGGCGCAGGGATCGGCCCCGCTGCGGCGGACAAGATCTCGCAGCAGCTGGTGCAAGTCAACACCGACTTGCAATGGAGCGAGGGCTCGTACCGCGGCTTCTTCACGCTCGCGCTGAACACGACCACCGCAGTGGCGACGTACTACGCCATGCGGAACGTCAGTGAGTGTCGAAGATGGTCCGCGTCGTGTGAATCTCCAGCTCATGAGCGGCGCTTAGGCAACCCGAACCTGGACGCCTTCGCGAGCGCGACGTTTGTGGTGAAAGCAGGTGGGTACTTGGGACTCGCCATCAGTAGCTTACCTCGAGTCGTGCTGATGGCTGCTGAATCTATGAGGTGCGAACAAATTGGAGCGTCCTGTGGCGGGTGGGAAGGTCAACGCAGGTGTTCTCAAGATCCAACTGTGAATCGGCAATGGGTAGTTGTGTACGTAGTCACTATAGGACTTCGAACCCGTTGTACAAGACTCAACTCTAACGCGAAAGAAACGCCATAATGTCTCGTCCATCTTCGAACCTTCATCGGACAATGTCGATGTTTGAGGCAATCTCGTCGATGCTCACACACGTCATGAGATGCGAAGGAACGGAATGCTTCTAAGAAAATGCTACTAATGTACACAAGATGCCTTTTACTTCATGTCCGCGAGAACTCGTGAGAGTCATGACAACCTAGCACCCAAGGGAAGGACGACTACAGCGCGGGCACGCCGTTTAGTCGACCTCCTCGACGCTCGGGCCCTCCTCGCCGCCAGGAGCCGCACCGCCGGGGAAGCCACCAGGCGCACCGCCAGGGAAGCCGCCGGGCGCACCACCCGCCGAAGCGTAGAGCTTCTGCATGATGGGGCTCGCAACGGCCTCGAGCTCCTTCTGGTGCTCCTCGTACTCCTCCTTCGATGCCTCTGACGACGCGTCGAGCCATGAGATCGTATCGTTGACAGCGTCCTCGAGCTTCTTCTTGTCGCCCGCTTCAAACTTGCCGGCGAGCTTGTCGTCGTTCAAGCTGTTGCGGAGGTTGTACGCATACGACTCGAGGGCGTTGCGTGCGGTAATACGAGCGGCGGCAGCCTCATCCTCAGCTATAATCCGGAGTTAGTATCCGGGTTCGACGCCATGAGAAATGCAGCCTCTACTCACCCTTGTACTTCTCGGCCTCCGAGACCATGCGCTCGATCTCCTCCTTCGAGAGACGACCCTTGTCGTTGGTGATGGTGATGCGGTTCGACTTGCCGGTCGTCTTATCTGACGCCGAGACGTTGAGGATACCGTTGGCGTCGATATCGAAGGTGACCTCGATCTGAGGAACACCACGGGGTGCGGGAGGAATGCCGGTGAGCTCGAACTTGCCGAGGAGGTTGTTGTCCTTCGTCCGCGCACGCTCACCCTCGTAGACCTGGATGAGCACACCGGGCTGGTTGTCGGAGTACGTCGAGAAGATCTCTGACTTCTTCGTCGGGACGGTGGTGTTACGCTTGATGAGAGGAGTCATAACACCACCAGCGGTCTCGATACCGAGCGAGAGCGGCGCGACATCGAGCAGAAGGAGGTCCTGAGTCTTCTCAGACGTGTCACCCGTGAGGATGGCAGCCTGAACGGCGGCACCGTACGCGACGGCCTCGTCGGGGTTGATGGACTTGTTGGGCTCCTTGCCGTTGAAGAAGTCGGAAACGAGCTTGACGATACGGGGGATACGAGTAGAACCACCGACGAGGACAATGTCGTGGACTTGGGACTTGTCGATCTTCGCATCGCGGAGGACCTTCTCGACGGGCTCAAGGGTGCTGCGGAAGAGGTCTTGGCAGAGCTCCTCGAACCGCGCACGGGTGATCGAGGTGTAGAAGTCGATACCCTCGTAAAGGGAGTCGATCTCGATCGTGGTCTGAGCCGCCGACGAGAGAGTGCGCTTGGCACGCTCGCAAGCGGTCCGGAGACGACGGAGAGCACGAGCGTTGGTCGAGAGGTCTACGGGTTCTTATGTCAGTACAATGTTCAGTCCATGGCTTCGCAAATGAACATACCCTTCTTGTACTTCCGCTTGAACTCGTTGACGAAGTGGTTGACGAGTCGGTTGTCGAAGTCCTCACCACCAAGGTGGGTATCACCAGCGGTGGCCTTGACCTCGAAGATGCCCTCCTCGATGGTCAGGAGCGAGACATCGAAGGTACCACCGCCGAGGTCGAAGATGAGGACGTTGCGCTCGCCCTGAGCCTTCTTGTCGAGACCGTAGGCGATGGCAGCGGCCGTGGGCTCGTTAATGATACGAAGGACGTTGAGACCGGCGATGGTACCCGCATCCTTTGTCGCTTGACGTTGCGAGTCGTTGAAGTAGGCGGGGACGGTGATAACGGCAGAGCTGACAGTGCCACCGAGGTAAGACTCGGCGATCTCCTTCATCTTCGTGAGCACCATCGAGGAAATCTCCTCAGGAGACTGTAGAAGCCACAGTAAGCACAGGTGTTGTGAATCTCTCGGCGCACAGAGTACTTACGAATTCCTTGGGCTCACCACGGTACTGCACACGGATGTAGGGCTTACCCTCCTTGTCGAAGACAGTGAAAGGGAAGTGCTTGATGTCGGCCTGAACCTCGGGGTCGCTGAACTTGCGACCGATGAGACGCTTCGCGTCGAAGACGGTGTTGTGGGGGTTCATCGCGACCTGGTTCTTGGCCGCATCACCGATCAACCGCTCGGTGTCGGTGAACGCGACATATGAGGGCGTCGTGCGGTTACCCTGGTCGTTGGCGATGATCTCGACGCGATCATTCTGCCATACACCGACGCACCTGGAAAGTAAAAGTCAGTACGATGGTCCGTTGTGAAGCGGATAGGAGCCGATGTACTCACGAGTAGGTGGTACCAAGATCAATGCCGACCGCCTTGGTCATTGTGGACGGAAAAGAGGAAGAAAATTAAGAAAAGAGTAGGAGAAGAGTAGATGAGATGAGAGTACAAGTCCGTTCGTAAACTGATTCGTTGAGGGGCAGGGGGATGGAGGGCCATGGCTTATATACGCCCTGAACTGGGGACATTCGACTGAGTTCGAAGACGTTCGGCGTTCCTTCTTGCCCTTTCCAGCACTTTCCACCCGTCACGTCACCGCCTTCCAGTCACGTGTGTCACACAATCGACCCCTTCGAGCCAGTTCCTGCCTCTTCTCACTTCCTCCCGCTCCAGCTACCAGAACATCGCAGACAGTTCAGTCTGCGCCCAGCGATGGCCCGTAGGATCTAGCGTAATTCCGTTTGATTTGTTGCGCTAGTGCAATGAGGCTTCTCTTCTGCACCTAGACAATCACCCATCTAATCCATCGTCTTCAGAATGCTTGTGTTCTCAAGAGAAGATCGTCGCATGCGTGCATCATCCTCGGTGACTCTGAAGCACGGAACTGAGGGGCATCATCGCATGCGCTCTGTCGTTTTCAAGCTTTATCATCTCGCACGGCGAGCAATCGATGGCCCATCTAAGTGTGTACTTGGCGGCGATTATGGGAGCGTGTTCACGGCGTGCACGCAAGCTCTATGCGCTCTCTTTCACAAGTTGTACGCCGCGTTGAGCGTTACCGAGTATGAGCAACTGGGATGCCACTACAGAGGCCGCTGGATGTTCCTTCGGAAAAGCGTGAGGTGACAAAGTTCGCGCACATCGTGTAATGCAGTGTGATGAGGAGGCTCTGAGCATGTGGTACTAGGTACAATTTACACCACAATATGTAGCATCGCGCGACCTTGCGCGGCGAGGACGCGTTGGTGAACAGCGCGACGAGGAGTCGGACCAACGGGCGCCTGATTCAGAGAGAGCTGCGTGACGAGGACGCGTGGCTGCTGCCTAATCGAGTTGTACTTGTGCGCCTGAATTTTTGGACACCTACACCAGCGCGAAGCGGCCATCGTCTGCACTCGTCATGTCCGTCCCCACTCCCGTCGTCCCGGCCGACGTGTCCCCCCTTGCGCCTCCTCAGCCTGCGCCGGTCGCGTCGTCGTCCTCATCCTCGTCATGGCCGCTCGGTAGCCTCTACAACCGCTTTGCGGCATGGAGGAAATCCCTCGACCTCCCTAACCCCGGCACGGTTGAGAACCTCACGAAGGAGTCGAAGCGTGAGTTTCATCTTCGATAGGATCAAGCTCTCAAAGATTCATCGGAACATTTTAGAAACGCACCTGAACAACTATGCGTTTGATGGCGCGAGGGCCGACCTCTCGAAGAGCTTGTCGATGAACCCGATGTTCCAGGTCACGCACGCGTTCCACTTGGGCTCGCAAACGGCTCCGCCAACATATCACTTCGGTGCTATGTTCGCAAACGACAAGGTATTAGACACAGTTTGTAAGGCTTCTCGTTCGGTTGATTCATCTCTCCTGTCAGCTTTTCATGCACGGTAATGTGGACCATGATGGCAACTTGTCCGCACGGTTCAACCAGGGTTGGAGCGCAACGAACGTCTCAAAGATCCAGGCTCAGGTGCGTTTAGACTCATCCCGTCGAGTGGCTCGACAACACGTCAGCATCGGGTAGTGACCGCCACGTCCGCAGTTGTCTACAACACCGGGGCAGAGCTATGTCCAAATGGAGCACGACTTCCAGGGTTCCGACTACTCCTTGAACGCAAAGGCGGTCAACCCTTCTCCTGCCGACCTCTCCGGCATCTACATGGGCTCCTACCTCCAGTCGGTCACCAAAAACCTCGCAGTTGGAGTGGAGACGATCCTGCAAAGGCAAGCGCCCGGCCTTTCCGATCTCGGTCTTGCGTACCTGGCCAAGTACACTGGCTCGGACAGGAACTGGATTGCGACTGCGCAGGTGCAGGCTCCGGGTATCTTGCAGGCGAGCTACTGGCAGAAGCTGAGCGAGAAGGTCGACGTCGCCGCTGAGCTCCAGGTGATGGCTGCTCCTGGGCGTCGGGATGCCCTGGCGACACTCGCCGCGCGGTATGAGCTCCGCATGGCGTCGTTCCGTGCGCAGCTCGACTCAACGGGCAAAGTCTCGGCGTACCTCGAGCAGCGGTTTGCGCCCACCTTCGCCTTCTTGGTTTCTGGGGAGATTGACCACTTCAAGGTGCGTTGCGTGCCACCCCATCCTTAAAAGGTACAGGCTCGCTGATGAAGGTTCATCGTGCAGAACGCGGCGAAGGTCGGTGTGGGTGTGATGATTGAGAGCTCCAGCTTGACCCCTGAGGAAATGGGCATGGTTCCTCCACCCGGTGTTCCCGCCGTGCCCCTGCCCCAGCCGTAGAGATCCCTCACACCTGAAGTACCTTACGATAGCGTAGAATATTAGGTGCACTATGTGCAGCCCGCATCCCTCCTCATTGCTCTGATAATATCGTGGTCATGTCTTGCGTCTATCCTGCATCCAACGACCATGTCTGATTGCTCAAGAGCTCTGTCGAGTGAACGAGGGGCGAGCGTGTCAGGCCCTCCGAGCCCAACGTCGTCCGCTCTACTCGCCAGCACGTGCTTCGCAACGCGTCCCCGACGCGCCTCTAGCGCCCGTCCGTGGTATTCCAGTATGACGACGTTCCCGCAGAGCCCGCCCATCGCCCCAGCTTAGAGGAGCTTCAGATTGACTCTTAAATCTTGAAGCTCAACCACGTCCTACCCTCTCGTCTTCCAGCTGACTGCGCCGACTTGGAATGTCTGCTACACCGGTGCTTGAGCTCCGCAAAGTTGGCTGTTATAAGGAGAAGGGGCAGCCCATCTTCGCTGATGTCAACTTGACGGTGAATGAGGGAGACATAGTGATTCTGCAGGGCAAGAGTGGTTCTGGGTGGGTTCGACATTCATGATCGCCGAGCAGCTGACCTTACGCGTCTGCTTCCAAATTGCTCCTAAACTAGAAAGTCGACATTGCTGAAGTGCATATCGCATTTGAACACGTACGGGGGCGAAGTATTATACCGGGGCCAGTAAGTGTAGCCTCTCTCCATGCCGTGAGGGCCGCGTACTGAAGAATATATTCTAGGACGCCACAATCATATGGTATGTAGCCGCATACAACCATAAAGAGACCGGCCATGTTAATATCCAGTCATCATGCAGGCATCCCGAAGTTCCGCACGCGAGTATTGTACGTGCCTCAGCGACCATCCCTCCTCCCCGGTTCGCCGCGGGACTTCCTCAAGGCCGTATCGTCGTTTTCCGTGCACAAGCATACCTCGGCAAAGGCAAGTGTAGCGCGTAATTTGTCCGAGTCGTTTGGGCTTGGCCCGTCCGAGCCTGTCATGGATACCCACGAGGCGTTCGGAGTGGCGGAGTCCTGGGGCATCCAGCCGGAACTTTGGGACCGCTCCTGGGCCAACCTAAGCGGCGGAGAAGCGCAACGCATCGTTCTCGCTATCGCGGTAGGCTTGGATACGGCCGAGGTGCTGCTCCTTGACGGTGCGTGCTACCACGTGCGCCTCACATCATCTTTCCACACTGACAATGAGGTAAATCCAGAGCCCTCGTCCGCCCTAGACTCGGAGACGAGCTCGAAGGTTGAGAAGCACCTCGTAGCAGAGGTCAAGTCTTCAGACTCGAAGCTGAAAGCGATCATTTGGATCACGCATTCGCCGGAGCAGGGCCAGCGTGTGGGCACGCGCTTCATCCGCATCTCGTACGGCGGGGTTCGAGAGGAGAACGTCGATCCGGGCGTATAAGGGGCTATTCCACGAATGAGCGGAGAGTGACTAGCTTGTAGTGCGCAAGGATTACGGACATATCAGAGGAATTCGCTGCAGTCACCGACCAGCTTGTACTCAGTATTGTACTGTAGGCAGAAGGCACAAAGGTTACCTTTGTCGACTACATACGTGCGTGTGAATATACACAGGGGTACGTTGTCGTCAAATTTACATGGTCCCCTAGCTCAACTGGTTAGAGCTTTGTACTTATAGGGTTGCCTCTGCCTTGTCATGCAAGGGTTCCGAGTTCGATCCTCGGGGGGACCAAATGTTTTTGCAACTTGTATACAGTCGAACCCCTCATAACCCATACTTCTCGGCAACGCCGTCTCTCGCGCATATCTCCAATTTTTTTCTCGCAATTTTGAGCGACAGATCCGCTTATACCAGGGCTATGTAGTGGTGCTCATCCGAGCACAGCTGGATGCATGAGTACTCAGCGATATGCAGATCTTGGTGCTAAGCGAGGTATGGGTTATGAGGGGTTCGACTGTACTGGACATCCGGGACGTCATAGATCGTAGACATACAGTAGTGATACGGGGCAATAACAACAATGATAGACAACCCGTCAAAAAGAGCGCAAAGAGTACTATGCTTGCACCAGTAATGAAAACTCCGCCTTGAAATTCGATTATCTCCCTAGTACTGCAGTCAAATTCTTTCGGACCTTCACTCAAACATTCAGAGTGGTCTTCCGCACCTGCTGTATGATTTTCAAGCCCGTCGAGTGAGATGGCCGAAAAGCCGGAGGATTGTTGTAATCGCAATAGCAATGAAAACTCGGAAGCAGCCTATGTCACGGGTTGGTCACGGGCGTTAGTTCGGCAATGTTAAACTCCGACTCGGCATTCCCTGTGTCTGTCCTGTCTGAGATCAAATGTTCTGTGCACTTGATTCAATTCGCCGACTGTTCGCAGTGGCTGAATGTCACGCTTTCAAGCTGTTGGGCTTGTACTTCCTCGATTTTGCAGTCGATCCTCACCGGAAAATAGGAGGTGCATTATATGACGTGGATTCAGATGCTTACCAAGTTACGTGGAATTTGGATAAGGGATTGAACGAGCCGAAGGTCATCAAGGCCTCGCGCATACTCACCGAGCAGGACCATGCTACTTCGCAATCAAATATCTCAACGACCGTTTTACCTATAAACAAGCGGATTTCACCGCTGTAATCTAGAGATCTCTAGGAACACAAAACAAAAAGAATGGAGGTGTAAGCTTCAATATTGAGAGAAGGACATGGCAGTTTTCATTACTGTTGCAGAATCTGGGAGTTTTCATTACTGGTGCAAGCATAGTATCATCTCGCAACTCCTTTCCCTTTGTCAAGAGAAGACGAGGGCTCCGTTGCAGATGATGCCGAGGCTGTGACGACGCCGGTCGGCCCTCGAATCCTCTCCAACCACGCAGAGATCCACTCGACGGACCGGATGATCGGTCCCATCTGAGTCATCAAATCACCGCTCACCTGGTCCGATTGCGCCTGGAGCTGCTGCTGGACGTGTTTGCGGACCTCCTGCAGTATGGGCGCGAGGTCTTCGCGAGCGGCGGAGAGGAGGC
Source organism: Trametes cinnabarina (assembly GCA_000765035.1). Classification (NCBI taxonomy): domain Eukaryota; kingdom Fungi; phylum Basidiomycota; class Agaricomycetes; order Polyporales; family Polyporaceae; genus Trametes; species Trametes cinnabarina. The sequence goes on along the minus strand of CCBP010000118.1, from coordinate 269,853 downwards.
GGGGTCTGAGCGTCTCGACCATGGCTTCTGCAGTGAGGGGAGTGGGAAGGGCCGGCTGGACTTGCGGTCGAGATAGGTACGCGGTGACGGCGTCGTGGAGGGCACGAAGTTCCTTCGTTTGTGCTTCGACAGTGCGTGCTGTACTGCTTTGTCTCGCTTCAAGCTAAGTCAAAGTTGTTAGCCAGGGGAGTACTCGGTGTCATAGGTATTAGACCGACCTCGTCAAGCTCTTTCCGGAGCGCATCATTCTTCTGCTGCAAGTCGGCGTTCATCTTGTCCCTGCTCTCGCCGTAAGCTTGTAGCTCGTCCAGCTCTTTCATCGCCTCCGCTGCCCGGGCTTGAGTGGAAGCGAACTCCTCTTGTAGCTTCTGTACTCTCGCCTGAAGCTCTGGATCGGCAGGCATGTCCTCCTTCCCGCCAATTTGTAGCCCCGAAAGCCTATGGCCGAGCTCTGACTCTACTTCGTCCTCGACCCTCTTGTCGTATTGCAGCAGGTCATTCCGCAATTCGACTATCCGGTAATCGAGCGCCGCGAGACGGTCTCGCGTATCTTCCAGATCTATGATAGGGAAGTCGAGCATGGGAGTGCCTTCGTTCGAGAGACGGCGTCGCTTCTTAGTCCGTTTAGTCGTCGGTTGAGTAATTATCTCTCCAGGCTCCGGCTTCGACGCAGCAGGTGCAGCACCTTCTGTCAAGACCGTGGAACCGCTGGACCTCTGGACGGTGTCCAAGGAAGTGTAGAGCTTCTGGACATCTTCCTTCAAGGTCTCGAGAACCGAGGTCATCTGGTGATAACCGGGGTCGGACCGCTGTTGTGCAGTCACGACAGACGGCCAGAAGTCCTCGGGAATGAGCTGCGCGGCGATGCGATTCAGCTCCTGCTGCTTCTCCTGCACCTTCGCAGAGGTGGAGGCGATGATATCCTTGAGCGCAGTCCTGTCTTCCTCTGGCAGCGACTGGTACACGGCCGAGCGCGTTAGCCGCTCATACTTTTGCAGATCTTCTTGAAGGCGCAGGAGCTGGCTGCGAGCTCTCACTGCTTCCGATAGATGCCTGAAGTACGGCAAATTATAGTCACTGACGCTATGACTGGTTATAGAAAACTTACTCGACACGACGGAGCCATAGGCTACGCTTCTCCTCGGCGGTGAGCTCCTTCTTCGGCGGTGACGGTGCAGGCATCGAAGTGTCAGGTTTGAGACGATCTTGCGAGCCCGAGGGGTGAGATGGCGGTCGGGCGGAGGTAGAAGTGGATGGTCGACGGTGACGAGAGGGTGAGCTGCTACCGCGATCCCTGTCCCTCCTATACTCCCCCTCTTCACGATACCTGTCATCATCTCTCCGCCAGTCGCGCTCTCTGCTGCGCCCGTCGTACCTTTTATCCTCTTCCCTACGTCGTTCGTCCCGCCGTCTGGCCTCTTCCTCTTCTCTCCGTCGCGCCCCGCTGGCTACGTACGGCTCGCGTCGAGCGTGCACCCCGGAGGACGACGCCATGGACGGTGCAGGGGAATGGTCGCGCCCACGGCGGTAGCTGGAAGATGTCCCGGCCATCACGTCGTCTTGGTCGTGATTGCGGTCAGGGGCGATGAGGGGAACAGGGGGTTGCGACGATACGCTCGCGACGCGGTCTCGCGGGAGCGCGAGAGGTGGTCCGTAGGGCGTAGGCGACGGAGCGCTGAGTCCCGAGTCCTGCAGTCGAGCGCAGGGGGGATCGGGTATAGTGGACGAAGGTGCGTACTCGCTTGGACGCGCTGTGGGCCACTCGGGATCCTCGGGGTGGGCGAAGCGACACTTATCGCCGTTGTAGCAGCCTTCGCGGCGGTTGTCGATACGTTTGCGAGGCGTGCCGTTGTCGTTGTACCACTGTGCGAATAAACGTCAACGACCTGGATGGCGATCTGGGACATGCAACGGAGGGAGGCGCGGTGGACGAGCGGGCGTTTGGACCCACAAAGCGAATTGGCAGGCACCGCGAAGCCGCGACCGCACGCGGCCCTGCGCGGCGCGCGCCTGCCGGGTGTGTGTGGATTGAAGAGCCGAGATGTGCGAGCCGGGACGTACATGACAACGTCGTCTTTTGAGTAAAGAGGGCATCATGTCGTCAGTGTGAGGGGAAAGAGCGTACAGAAGCCTGGTAGGGAGCTGGCAGGGCTTGGGGCCTTGGAGGTGGGAGTGAAACTGTAAAAACCGAGGCGCAGACACCGTCGCCCGAGCGCTTACGCGCACGGCATACTCTTGAGCACTCGTGCTGACACTGTACTAGACTACTAGTGCAATACGGTGTGCAAGCTGGGCTGGAGGCGTGGACACAAGCCTGGCAAAGGCAGTTGGGACACAGGCAGCACCGTCGTAAGCCTCAATATTGAATAGTGCATTTCACCGTCCAGATCGGGCAATTGGGATAGATCACATATTGACCACAACAATCTACACAGGCGCACAGCAGCGACCGGGCCACAAGTCATGAGAAAGGGAACTGGAGCCTCAACAGATAATGCTCGTCTTTTCCTCGCGCGCATCTCCGCCATATCATTACAGGCATCGTGTCCTGTCATCGCGTCCAAACAGATGCGGTCTCTGCGAACCCGTTCGGCCCTGCGCTCGCCGGAATGACGCCTTGCTCCGATACGCTCAGCTGCCAAGTAACGCCCACCGTCGACAGGCTGTACACGAATACGGTGGACGCCGTGTCGATGTCGAAGATCTGGCTCTGGCAGGTGTTGTTGTCCAAACACGTTTGCCCGTAGTTCTGGAAGAAGCTGTACAGACCAGCACCTGTCAAGAAGGGCAGAGGTTGTCTAGCTGCAACGACCTTCGAGCCTACGTCGAACAGACATACCGAAAATGATGATGTCCTGAGAGTTCGTAATGTGCACGGCCCACGCGGACGTCTGGCTGCTCGAGAAAGAAGGGTCGTCGAAGTTGCTGTTCACCGAGAAGGGCGCGGGCGGCGCAGGCACAGGCTGATAGTAGGGCTGTAGACAACTTGCCAGTGAGCACCATACTCTTATGGCAGCTACCGAGGATGCATACCGTCTCGGTCTGTATCAGGCCCAGGTAGTGGTCCTTCGCGTTCACCAAGCTGTACTGGTACAGCGTCTGGTGCTCAGCTATCGCACATCTATCAGCATACGTCCACACGATTATAAGGAGTGCCACTCACAAGCAGTACCGATCATCCATACAGGCCCCGCAGACTCTGACAAGATGCCCCTTCCGCTGAAGATGCTTGTCTGCCGTGAACCTCCACTGTCGAGATCGTGGTCCGCAGTCCAGACCCAGGTTCCCTATGATAGAGATGTCAGAAGCTGTGGAAGACAATTTTCAGGAAGCAAACGAACTTCAAGGTACGCGTTCGACTGATCAGTAAGATGAAGTGCAAGGAAGGCGGCAGCGCAAGAGGCGTCGGTGTTGCCTGCAGGGCAGTTTGCAACGAGCAAGTTCGTTCCGGCAGCTGTAACATTAGGAATGCTCTGTTAGTTTGCAAGGAAGGAAGGGTCAATCCACAAGTACCCACCACCGCCGAGCCTGATATGCGAATCCCACATGCCCGCACCGCCCTGCTCGTTCGAGTGCACGTTCCACTCGACTACGATTGCCCCAGCGGCTGTTTGTATGTATATGAAATCATTCATCTCGACCGAATACTGTTTGCAAGCACTCACCAGGACCGCGCGTCGAGAAGATGATGTCCGAGATCTCAACGATGCCCTCATCGCCCGGAGAGCCGACGCGCACCACCGCCTTCGGGTTGTTCTGGTCCTGGAACGCCGAGCCGCTGCCCAAGATCACACTCCACGCCTCGCCGACAACCTGGGTGCCGGCCGGAATTGTAAGCGTGTTCGAAACGAGGTACGTGCCCGCATCGATGAAGATTATCTTGCAGCCCGAGAACTGTGACCTCTCCTTAGATAGAATGCGCCCAGGGGAAGCGCTGTGAACGTACCTTGTCAAAGACGGCTTGGAGCGCAGCAGTGTCGTCCGTCGTGCCATCACCCTTCGCGCCCTGGTCGCGCACACTCACGAACTGGTCGACGGCGTAGTCCTCATACTGGGGGTGCATCTTCCCAAATATCCTCCCGGCGCTGTCAAGCAAGCTTGACGCCTTCGTCGGCGCAGGCACTGCCGCCTGCACGAATTTCGCCGACTGGCTCGTACCCGAGAAAACGTTGCCTTGCGCCCAGCTGTCTATCGTCGTCGTTCCGCCCGCAAGCACGGTCGCTCCACCGACTACGCCGACGGCGGTGGGCACGTTGGTCAGGTGAACGTTGTTGAGGACGACCGACCCCGCCAGCTTGCCATTGGACGGCTGGGAGTTGCGCAGGAAAATGGGCGTGTTGGAGGCGAAGGCGTCGATAATTGCAACGGCACCGACAGTCTATGCGAGCATGCTCAACGGGACCGTAGGCAAATCAGGATAGACAAGGTAAAACATAAGACCGTATCTGAGTGTCTTGAGTCGTCCCGCCCGTCATGAGGTCGAAACCGACCTGGCAGTTGTTAACTGTGAATCATTATGATAAGTTTGCTGTCCTTGCTTGGCATTATAAACACGTACTGGTTACCCCCTGGAACGTCCATCCTACGCATTCCATCCAACGGTGAACACCAAGCAGTGAGTTTGTAGCACAGTAACTCTTACCCCAGTTCCAAATGGAATAAACAGCTAGAGTGATTGTCAGCGATTGTAACCGTAGATTGCACAGTGAGAATGTCATACCGGTATCGGCATTGTTCACCGTGATGTTGCGGACCGTGAACCTGAGGAAGCATCACATATCAAGCACATTAGCTCTTGCCTGCCGGGCCTTCCCTATGATGGAACTGATAGAAGGGACCAGGTACCGGGAGATACGTACTGCTGATTCCCGACCCACAATCCATACTTGCCTGCAAAATAGATACAATGGAATCAGCCCATGCGGTACGACGCACTGAACGGTCCGTACCTCCATTGAACACGAGATCTGTCCAGTGCGCATGAGCGGTGTTATTCAATCGGGTTCGAAGGACGGGAAGGTACATACCACCCATGAATCCGCCACTACCGTTTTCCATCCAGATACCTGTTATTTTACGTTTGATCAGTACTCAATGTCATAGTACCACGGTTATAGCACAACAACCTCCGTGGGATGTGACGTGCACGATGCACGCCATCCCGGAAGATCTGTCACCTCGAGACATGCAATCGGGAATGAAATACATACCTTGATGGGCATTGCCGGCGGCGGTGCTCATTTGGAATACGATGTTCATAAGCGACGTCGCCTGTGAAACTTGCCAGTGTATACCGGTCGCCGACGCGCTCGCGGGCATTTGGCGGAGATCGATGATGAAGTTGCGCACGCTCCGGAAGAAGTTGTTCTGGTTGACGTACCACTGCGCTCCTCCGCCGTTCGGGATGTACGGGTCCGCATCTGCACCGGGAAGGGAAGATGTGGAAGCCATCAGCGGGACTTGTGCTATCCTAGAGTAGACCACAGGACCCGGACGTATTCTCAGGGTGTGAGCGGAGTGGGAAATGCGTACCAATGACCGCCATTCCGGTGAAGGTTGCATCTGCTAGAAGGATCGGTGGGTTGCGAGCATCACCGATGAGCTGTGTGTAGTAGTAGGCGCTATGGGACACGCAGGTCAGTCGAGGTAGAATGCACAGTCAGCAGCACGCCTACATAATGGGCGACGACACTTTGTACGTGCTACGCGGAAAGAAGTGAGCATCAGGGCGCAGTCATGTCACCTGAGCGGAAGGCATGCGCACCCCTGCGGGAAGAAGACCACAGCGGGGGTAGTAGTCGACGAGTCGCAAGTCCCTCCGCCACACCTGTTGCCAGTCGAGATGGCGTTACTGGAAGAGACTCGCGCATAAGTTTCTGTGTATGCCTCAAATCTCGATGAGGTCGGCGAACACACTTTATGGCAGCGGTGTCATCGGTAACGCCGTCACCCTTGGCACCGAAGTCTTTCACGTTGCGGAAGACCTGGTAGGACGACGGGTTGGAGTTGAAAGCCGCGATGCCCTGGTGCTTGATATTCTGCAGCCAGTACGGGTCGTTTGGAGCGGCGGTACCTGCCCCAAGAGGGCTGGAGCATGAAGAGCCCAAGGCCGTGACGGGCCTAACAACGGCAGCGGCAGCTGCTGCTAGGAGGGTCAAAGCGAAGGCAAGCATGGTGGGGGCGAGCAGCGACGCGTTCAGTGCCGTTCACAGAACACAATGTGCAGATTATATACCATCCTTAAGGTAGGAGGAAGGCACGCCGCATGTCAATTGGGCGTCGCCCGCGGCCGACGAGGATGTCCAGACGGGCAGGTAAGGCACGCATGGTCGCCGAGGGGATCATATGCATTGGGATCGTTCCGTAAGAAGGTCGGAAGAGTATGTTTAGATGCACGTACGACGGGTTTGGGCGGGGATTGGCTCAGGCGCAGAGCCTTTGCTACCTAACCTGTCTTGGACGCGATGGACGAAGTTCGAGAACCGTGTGCGAACGGATTCGGGGGCACCACTTGTGCGACAAGCGGGCCCATCGTGATCTCCAGGCGCAGGTGCAGCCATGCTGGGATCACTGAAGATTTCTATCCGGGTAGCAACAGGAATTCTGCGAGGCTCAAAGCATGAGGCTCTCGCTCGACGCCGTGATCACTGCAGGTGAGTGCGCAGTGCAAGTTCGTCAGACGCCCATGACGATCCTCCTCACGCACCGACACTCGAGCGCTTGTCGTTGTGTAGATCAACTCGCAACCACCACCATGCTCCAGACTTTCCAACTGTGCTTGTTCGTCCTCCTCTCGCTATCTATCAAGCGTATTGTGGGGCTGGTGACATGTACAACGAGCTTTTCAAGATTCAAGAGGTCGCGGATATTGTTCCAAGGCCATGCTCTGCCTCCCAGCATCGGCGTCTTTTCCCTCAACAATGCTGCATTTCTCTGCCAAGGACGGGAAAATATAGGCGTATCAGGAGCGTTGCGAAGGACAGAAAAACCCTTCTAGCGCCTTCACGACTTCGTTGAAGTCCTCACGACAAATAACCATGCGTTGCTTCGCGCCGTACGACAGCCGCTCTTCTCAGTCTGTCCTCGTGTCCAGCTCGGCTTCGTATGCTTGTAGTAATCTCATAGCTCGATGCGTCATAGGCGCAAGCCTCACGGTATGCTTTGACCACTCCGATTCCTGGATAGTTCCCAATGTACCTTCTCTGTCCCTGCCATGCTGGAGATGTACCCCGCGGCATTTCAGCACTTTGAACGCCGGAAATTCGCCTATCTTTCTCGAAGCTGGGCTCTCACAGCAGGTTTCTCGTGCTTGGACGGCGAATATCCCCGGAGAAGATGGCCGGTGGTCCCCTTTGCGCCTGTCGGCTCGTACCCTCACTAGCGTGGATATATCAAGGATGCTGCAATAAGCCTGCATGCACCCTTCGAGTAACAACGAACGGTTGCTCCACAGTCATACTGATGCTGCGTCTTGTGATTATACGAATGCCCAGCAGACCTCGCGGCATCTCACGTCGCTATCTTTATCAGCTGTTCTCTCAGGCAGTCTGCTTTTTCGTCGGAGGCGACGCATCAGGAAATTCTTTTGTTCGGACAAGGGCGCATGTCCTACTAGGTCTCTCACCTCCGACGATAATCTGACAAGCCTTAGCTGTGCGATGCCATCTTACTTCCACATCAGCCCCCGTACGAAGCCCCTGTAGTGCATTCCACACGCAACGGCGTACAACGCCCCCCTCGTCTGTCAACCCTCTCCGCCGCGTCCAAGAGGGTGATGTTCAAGAGCCATCATCAGGCATTTGGAGGGTCGCGACATTTCTGAGGCGACCAATCTAACCCGCATCGCGTATCCTGGTTGCCATAGCCATGAGTACAATCCTTCTGCCGCGCATAAGCACATGCTGCAACTACGCGCATTGGCTCATATAGCTCCATCATCGACCCGCTATTAGGCAGATGGACCGGTTTTTTTTCAGCCCCCATGATCGGCTGCGATAACGATTACTACAGCGCGAAGACATGGCGGTTCGACGATGTCAGCCAGGCTGAAGCTTCGCCCGCAGGGTTCTGGGTTTCGGGGCGCACCACTAAATGGCCCACGGTGAAGTCACTCAGCGTACTCAATTCTGTTTGTTTTACCGTCTCATTTTATTCCCATGACTCGGCATAGGCGTCAGTGTGACTACAGCCCCACCCTCTACAGCACAAAAATGAAGAATCCCTGTTTTCTAAAGTCAGCAGAGATCAGAGTGGCAGCCTGCAGCACTTGTGCACACACCTAACCATTTGGCCGGAGACAAGAGTACTTGAACAATAGGCACTCACAAAGCGTGTTTACACCAGATCCTAACAGTGCCTCGAAATTGCGAGGCATGTACTACCCTACATACTGGACAATCCAGAAAGGAGCCCCGCAGACTGCATGCCCAATGAAACCCCGCTGACATAGGGGAATGAGGATTTTTTATCTTTTGATAACAGGAGGTGGGCCGAAACCGTTCACTCTCCCTCAGGATTAGGTAATCGTGCAGGATACAGACCTGCGACCATACTGGCAGGGCGTCGTAGGGCCGCTTTAGAGCCGCATGCGATGCTGCAAATCCATATCCGCGGAACGGTGTTTCGAAGCCAGCAGACCGAACTGGTGAAGCTCCCTCACAGCGGACTTGATCTTATCTGTACACTTGATTAGACTCGTCCGCGAGTCACGAGTGGTTCAGCCTCGGCGGAGCAAGCGTAGAGCGGAAGACGTACCGTATGGTCAGCGAGGACTTTGAACTTCGGACGCACTCGCGCACCCCCTGAACCTCGGTGGGAGACGATTTTCAAGATATTCACTAGCAGGCTGATGACTTCCGGGTGCGACTCATGGGATACACCAGAATCGGAGGGCACACCCATGTCATGCAATCAAAAAGACGGCGCCGTGAGCGGCAGGAGAAGCAGGTTGCCCAATGAGATACTAGGTTAAAATGCTCAGATCATCGACGACAGACACAAAGTACATCATAGTCTTGAACGCGGACGACAAGTTGCGCCCGGGGAGAGGAGCGTCAGGCGTCATCCCGACGTGGGCGGTTTCAAACTCATACTGTAGATCACGGCGGGGTTATATGCGTTAAGGGCTGATAAACCACGATGTCATCACATTCAAGCATACCGTCATGCAGTGGACGAACCCCTTCCACAGGCTGGGGATCCGAGCTCACCTAGTGCCAACGAATAAGAATAAGCCGCAGAAAAGAGGTCCGAAGGCCTTCTCCAGCGGGGCACATCGCGGAGAGCGTCCGTGGTCACCGCATGGGCCTCGTCGGTGCCTCCGCACAATGCCCTCTGCATTATGTCAGTCCCTCGCGCGAGCTGAAATCATCTGATTGATATTCACCATGAAGAGTCATCCCTGCGCAGCGCAGAGAATTGGTTGCCATGTTGAAGGGAAGTCGGAGAACAATCAAAAGTTGCACTCCATGATTCCCGCTCCGGCCATGGATACTCAAACGTGCCAATGAGCACGCCCGTGAATGGACGAGAGAACCTAGACGCGGGAATTGTCAGTAATGATGGGTATCGCACACGTACCTTCTATCATGGTGCGTACATAACAACTAGCAACGCCGAAGGATGCCCTGGATCCTCGTCCACGCGTCGCAAACGCCATGAATATGTTACAGCAGGTGGACGGCCAGCTCATGCACTTCAAGTTCACCATTGCCATGGTGCCTGCGATGTGTCTCGCCTGGTCGAAAGAAGGCTAGGAATGAGATGGCATTCATCAACGTTCAACGCCGCAGGATACGAGTGGTTTTTCACTCACTACTTTCCTGATAAAAGTACATCTTGCCACGGGCTTGAACGGGTCTTCAAATCTACGACTCTTCAAACGCCGCAACACGGGGGCTCAATCGCGACTTGCATACTCCCTCGACCGAGCGCATGTACAATACACTGGCAGTACATCTCTGCCAAAACACTCGCCCAGGCTGCCCCCAGCTGAGAGCGGAAGACAGCGAGAACGTTCTGACCGAGCCGCTGAATGAAGACGAGAATAAATGCGCAGGCATTCCGCAGCCCAGTCGGCTCAAAGATAAAGATGCCGGCTTGCATGAACTCGAGGACGACCAAGAATAGACCGAGACGAGCGGCGAACGCGCTGCGTCGCTCGGCATACCTCTGCACGCCGTGTTCATCGAGTGTCCCGAACACATGATGAACCGAGAACATAAATGCGCTGCAGAGCGTGCCGCGAGGGATAGTTTATGCTGCATACGACACTGCCAGCTCGATGGTGTGAGTAAGTATAGAGCCAAGCGCCTTGTGGGCGTGGTGAAAAAAATACTCCATGACGTCTGGGCGTCGCGGCCGGGGGTTGTGAGGTCATCGGTGCTGGCGAGCGAGAAAATAGGGTACTGTATCGCCTGGTAATATTGCGTGTCGCAGCTATCGAGGACGAGCGAACAGCAACATGATTTCGAAGCCGTACAGCACGCTGAGAGTTGTAGGGCTGCCTCAAGGTAGACTGGTAAAACATGCATGGCCGGTGCTCGAGGAGAGCCGCGGAGGCGACGAAATGAACTTCGGGACTCGTGTATCGACGGCGATGATTGGCTGCACAGCACGGAGAGTGGTTGAGAGCAAGGAGGATGACGGCAATGTCGTCGGGATCACAGGGACAGAGCGGCCGGGGACAGACCTGAAGGAGATCAAACGGCGGTGAGTTCGTGGTGTACCGGTCGCAGACGAACGAATGTCGCCTGTTGATGGATCGATGTCAGTGTTTGCGTATACATGAACTATACATGAGCACGCGAAAGGACTATGTATACGGGCACGAGATGAGCTCCAAGGGGGAGAATGGAGGCAGAGGAGGGTTTTAGGATTGGGGAAGCCCTGATCGAGGAGGATGGGCGTGTTCGGCAGAAGATCGGCATGAGGTATCTGGGAGGATTTTCGCACGGGAAAGAATAGGATTGGCTGTCAAAGTCGTGGCTGAGGCTGGCGGGTGCACCTCTCAACACACACTTGAAGGCTCTCTCTGCTTCTGCTCAGCCCTCTCCTCCTCCTCCCGCCTCTCGCCCTCAACATCGTCCACGTCCTCCTCTTTCTCTCTCGCGGCTTCCGCGCACCCGAACTCACCCACGCCGCTACCCGCCGTCACAAACACGCTCGCCAAGCACTCGCGCTCGCACGACAAAGTCCCATCCTCGGCATCCTAGCCGTTCTGTGAGCGTTCTTCCCCGCCTTATATTCTCGGCCTCCTCTCTCCGTCCTCGGCTAACCTTCTCTCTTCTCGTCTCTCTCCTCCAACCCTCGGCCCCCTTCTCTCGTTTCTCGTCGCTCCTTAACCCCGCGCCCCTCAGCGCGCACAACCAAGGATGTCCGGCACACCCTACCAGCCGGTGTTCAACGCAAGTAACGCCAACCTAAATACTCAAAGCCGCTACGAGGATGTCCGAGATACCCAGTTTTACACCCCAGAGACACAACCTCTAGAGCTTCACCACGATGACCTCCCGGAGGGCGCAGCCCCGCCACGCTTCATGGGTGCAGCCCGCCATGACGCTGGCAACCGTGCCTCCTTCGCCTCCTCGCAGGGAAGCGTCCCCACCGTCGTCGGAGATGACTACGAGAACTCCACCGACGCCCTCAACCAGAAGGGTCGCGGCTTCTACGGCCTAGACTACAACGATTCCGAATACAACGACTCCCAGCCCGACTTGGGCGACCGTCGCACCTCTCCCGGTGCCTCTCCCTACCTGAACGAGAAGCGCAGTCCGTATACGGCCCGCCCACGATCACGTCGGAAAGCGATCGTCATTGGCTCCCTTGTCGCGCTCGCCGTCATCATTGCTGCTGTCGTGCTGGGCGTGTACTTTGCCGTCATCAAGCCGAAGAACAACGACAGCACGACAGGGAAGACCGCCAGTGGCGCGTCGGCCGATGGCTCCTCGGACGACAGTGGCAGCAGCAAAAGCGGCAGTCCTACCTCCCGCGTGGTCATCAGCGGTGGTGATGGCAGCACCGTCACCGCATTTGACGGTTCCACATTCACTTACACCAACAAGTTCGGCGGCACCTGGTACTATGATCCTGCTAACCCTACCCTGAGCGGCGCGCGGCCACAGTCTTGGACCCCCGCTCTCAATGAGACCTTCAACTTTGGTGTTGATCCTATCCGAGGGTTCGTACCATCGTCACCAACGTCCTAGGCCCTTCCTCTTGGCTGATTTGCGTCGAAACATAGTGTCAATATAGGTGGATGGCTTGTCACGGAACCGGTACGTCACTCTGGTCTCATCTGGGTGCCTATCAGTAATTGACTGATGATCTAACAGTTCATGTGAGTACCTTGCGACCGCCCGCATTTGGCATCGGCGCATGCAGACAATTTGATCTGTTCTCTCAGCGTGCCCGCGCTCTACGAGAAATATGTGAACACGTCTGACCCCGCGGTCGACGAGTGGACTCTGACGCAGAAGCTCCAAGCGGATGGCGCCTTGAGCGACCTCGAAGACCATTACAAGACCTTTGTGGTGAGTGTCCCCATGCCGGCGCTTTTTGTGGCGCATCCAATTGACGTTGGCTCGCCATTTAGACCGAGCAGGACTTCGCCGAGATCGCAGCTGCGGGCCTTAACTTCGTCCGTATTCCCATCCCGTACTGGGCCATCGAGGTTCGCGAGAACGAGCCGTTCCTCCCTAAGACCCAGTGGACGTGAGTAGCTGCGCTCTACGGAGGGCCTTCTAAGCTCACGCACCCTTCCCCAGCTACTTCCTGAAGGCCGTTCAGTGGGCGCGCAAGTATGGTCTCCGCATCAACCTCGACCTGCACTCGCTCCCTGGCTCGCAGAACGGTTGGAATCACTCTGGCCGCCTTGGACAGATCAACGTGCTCTTGGGTCCTATGGGTATCGCGAACGCAGAACGGTCGCTCGACTACATCCGGATCATTGCCGAGTTCATCTCTCAGGATGAGTACAAAGACGTGATACCGCTGTTCGGTATCACGAACGAGCCGTTTGGCCCTACCATCGGCCAGGACGCCATCCAGCGCTAGTACGTATCGCCTGTGATCGCGTGCTTGAGATCCGCGCTCTGATTTCATCGCGTACCACAGCTACGTGCAGGCTTACAACGTCGTCCGGAACGCCAGCGGGACGGGCGAGGGCCACGGGCCTTGGATCGTGTTTCACGATGCGTTCTTCGGGCTGAAGCAGTGGGCTGGCTTCCTGCCGAACGCGGACCGCACGCAGCTGGACATCCACCAATATCTCTGCTTCAGCGGGCAGTCTGCGGATGACTACGGCGTGCGCGTCAAGGAGGGCCAGCCGTGCACGGCGTGGGGGACGGCGCAGAACGACTCGATGACCGCGTTCGGCATGACGCACGTCGGCGAGTGGTCGCTCGCTATCAACGACTGCGGGCAGTGGGTGAACGGCGTGAACCTCGGCGCGCGCTACGATGGCACGTTCGTGACGACCCCGACCGCGAAAACCGGCGACTGCGCCCCGTACACCGACTACACGCAGTGGGACGCGCAGTGGAAGGCGGACATGAAGCAATTCGCGCTGCAGAGCATGTCCGCGCTCCAGAACTGGTTTTTCTGGACGTGGAAGATCGGGAACTCGACCGTGACCGGCCGCCCGCCGTCG
>CCBP010000118.1:245047-255812 GCA_000765035.1 Trametes cinnabarina | reverse complement strand
ACCGCGCGGAGGCGCGAGGACTACGCGCCGAGAGCATCCATCACGCCCGCGCCTGCGTCGTCCGGGTCTTCATAGGACCCGCCTGTCGTCGAGTCGGTAGAATCGGTGTGACATGTCGGATTCGCTCGTTCTTGGACCTTGATTTACCGGTGCCACTTATAATACATGGAAAAGGGCGCGGCGTCGGTGCGCTGCGTGCGCCTCGCCGCGAAGGACCGTTTCACGTACAGCATCGGTAGAGTACCGCTTACCTTACTTTACCGTCCCGTCCTCATCCATCGACATTGCTCGTCTTGGGAGTCTCGGACAATTATCTGCTCGTCGTTTGCCGTTATCGCTCCATGCTCACCCTCACTTCCGCCTACATCTCACATCACGCAAGGTTGCTTGTCTGACTCTGACTGTTGTCGCATATATAGCCCGCCCTACTGCCGGACGTGGTCGTATACAGTATATCACCACTACGCGCGGTCGTTCGCTGGAGGCACGCATGCATTGCAGCGTGATGGCGTGGTGCGCTGGCACGCTATACTGATATTCATTGGAGTAGTAGATGCAGCGCGGCTACCCTAGAGCGTAATCGAACGGACGAACCTCTACGACCCTCGATCGATAAAGCTGGAGGAAAGAGAGCGCGTGGCGGCAGAGTTCCGCGTGAGCTCGCGGGTCCGGAGTTGGATAGCGATACAAATAGAGCGCAAGCCGTCGTACAGAGCTAAAGTGCGTGCCACAGCGGGTTTACTACCGTAGGACAGCCGGATGGAGACCTCCGAGGCGCACACGTTCAGTGCATGCCGAGGGTAGTCGCGTAGCGGTCCTCGAGGTCCTCCTGCCCGCCGTACCCGCCCTCGATGTCCTTGTCGAGCTCGGACTTGGCGGGCTGCTTCGCCGCGAGCTCGTCCCGGATCGCCTTCAGCGCCTCCACCTCCTGTGACGCGTCGCGCGGTGTGCACGGATGAGTGAGCTGCGTTGTGTGGCGCGGTGCGGGACGGCGGCGGCGGCGTACCTTGGCGCGGGCGTACTGCTCCTCCTCGGCCTTCTCCTTGTTCTTCCAGGCGGGATCCTGCACGGAGGGCGGCGAGCGCCGGTGAGCGACCGGGTGACGGGCGTTGTGCGAGGGGCGTACCTCTGCGGTCTTTCCTGACATGATGGGCGGATGCAAGTGCTGAATGGCTTTGCGGTGTCGACGCTACGGTGTACGGACGAGAAGAGGAAGACGCCACAAATGCCGGGGAGCTACGTCATGGCGCATTCACACCGCGTCTCATCCCCGTGACCTACCTAGTGATGGAATTCGAAAGCCTGCAAGAGCATCCACGATGACATTATAATACATGTACGTAGAGGCTACAAACGGCCATAAGTTGGCTCTAGGTATGCTGGTAACCCCCACCCCCGTTCTGCGCATTAGGCTGCCCCTGCTGTGCCGCTTGCTGCTGCTGCTGCTGCTGCTGCTGGGTATGTCCGCCATATTGCTGCTGTCCCTGCTGTGGCTGTTGCTGTGCCTGCTGAGCAGCTTGTCTTTGCTGAAGCTGAGCTGAGTTCAGACGAAATACGCCAAGGTGTGAGCGAAATACGCACCTGAGCCACCATGGCTTGCAACTGCTCTGGCGTCAGCCCCCGCTGCTGCATTTGCAAGTAGTATTGCGCCACGTTCTGCGCGTGCATCATCGGATTCATCGGCACGCCCTGAACTGGCTGCCCGGGGACCGACGGAGGACGCGCCACGGTCGCATTGGCCGGGCTTGCAGCGGGAAGCGGGGGAGACTGTTGTGGAAGCCCAGGCGAGGAGCTTGTGGCGCGTGCGGCGAACGAAGGCGAGAGGTGGACAGCGCTCAGGGCAGGAGCGGCGGCACTGAGGGCGGCAGACGCACTCGACGGTTGCGGCATCTGCGCTGGCACTTGCCCGCCTGCTTGCCCAGGAGGCTGTCCAGGCACTTGTCCTAGCGCCTGCCCCTGACCTTGCGCCGCCGCCATCGCCCGAAAGTGCGCCGCCTGGGCGGGCGTGTATTGGGGCGGGGACATCCTCGTGTTGGCGCCTGCAGCTATGGCAGCAGCGAGTCGCTGCTGTTGCTGCTGCTGAGAGATACCAACTTGGCTCCGTATCTGCTGCACCATCGGCATCTGCGGTGTCGCTCCCGGGGGCCTGGCGACACCATTAACTCCTGCAGTTGGCGGTGCCTGCGGGGCTTGAGGTTGCTGCTGCTCGATCCCCGTCGTTCAGCGAATTGGAGGGAGGTACGAGCGGAAAAATGACATACCGCATTTGGAGGCAGGCCGCCTTGCGCGCGCTGTGCTTGTTCCCGTAGAAGATGCTGGCGAGCAAGCTCCTCGTTGCGGCGACGCATGAGGAGTTCCTGCGCATCTCTCGCCTCCTTTTCTGCCTTCATCCGACTGAGCTCGGCCGGCGTCAGCCTTAGCATCTTCGTCACCGGCGCGTGTGTCTCGTGCACAACAGACGGCTTCGCCGAGCGAGGTCCAGCTGTACGGAGTTAGCGACGCGGAAAAGATCGTCTACGACGGCGACATACTATTTGACTTCTGTACGGCTTCCCGGCGCTTGGCAGCTTTCCGTAACGTGTCGTGCATGATGGTGTGCCGTTTGAGCTTCTTGGGCTCGCTCGGGCCCGCACCGTTCACGCCGCTCCCGTTCGCTGCACCGCTCTGGTTCGCGGTCCGCTTTACTCCTCTCGTGATATGTACCGAGGAAGACCCAGCCGGGGTCGCGGGTTGACTGGCCTCCTCGGCCGCTCCGCGCCCCTCCAAGTTCATTCTCTCTCTCCAGCGTTCCAGGCAGTCCCACGCAGTCCGCTTGTCCGTCGAGATGGTGACGCGAGCGGAGTTGAACGCCTCCGCGATGAGGTTCCAGTTGTGCGGATATTTCTCGACCATCTGCTTGAGGAGCGCGTCTTCGGCAGGCGTCCATGCCATCTCAGAGGCACGCTTTCGCGCATCCTTGGGCGCCATGGGTATGATAGAGGGGTGTCCACTTCCAGACTTGCCTCCCTCGAAGAGAGCTTTCGACGCCGCATCAGGCGACTGGGAGCGTCGATGAAAGATGTATGGACTCACCGCATAGATTCTCCTCGATGGGTCGCGCAGGAGGTACGTCGATGTCGGCAAAGACAGGCGTCTCCTCTATACGCTCCCAATGCCCGTCTTTCCAGTGTTTCGCGGGTTTGAGCGTCCCAAGCAGCGTAGGCTTGATCTGCATGAACTTGCTCATCGGGGCGAGCTTCGAATACGTCGTGTCCTCCGCCCGCTTGTTCGGATCGTCTCTGTCACCCCTGCGATCTGACTTCTTCTTGCCGTCCTGACCAATCAGGCCCGGCGGTGCAACGTCGAGCATGCCATATGGTTGGAGGTCGGGAAAGATGGAGGCCAGGTCCGCGGGAGGTGGCGGAGCGGTGGGCGAGAAGTCGTCTGTGGTCAAGTCGGACATGCCCTTGATAATCTCGAGGTCGTCGAGATCCAGGAATAGTTTATCTACCTCAGAATAGACAATATGCTCCCGCAAGGGCGCATACTGGCCCACTTTGGATTTCGGCTTGCCGTGCCCAGCATCTCCGTCTGACGTTGGCTTTCCAAGCACCGGATTCTTGGAAGTTGCCTTCAGCGCAGGATGAGATTCTGGCTTGGGCACCGCCGCTTTGGCTGCCTCAGCACGTTCAGGCTTACTACCTTCGGGTTGTGCGACCTTGGTGGTGTCGACATCCATGGCGTTCTCATCCCGAGACTGACTGCTGTCGGTTAAAGCTGTGAGATTTTCAATCTCTTCCAGCTTGGGCTGCAGGGTGACGCCCTCTTGACTCGCATCCTGGGTCTGAGACGACTGGTTCTGCTCCTCGAGTTGCTCGAGGGCGTCCTGGAGAGCTATCGCGGGATGGAGGACGTCAATGACATCCTGCTGTTCCTTATCTTGTTCCTCGTCGCTCTCGTCGTCCGAGCCATAGTCGTTGGCTGGAGTGCCAGTCTCCCTCGAGTCAACGCCCGTGTCGTCTTCTTCCTGTGACTCGGGGAGGGGCACATCAGCCTGTTCGGGTTCGCTCACCTCGGCCATCTGCTCATTTTCAGGTCGAGGCGGCTTCCACATCACGCAGATCCCCCGCTTGACACGTTCCTCCAGCGAGCCCGCTTCATGCCATTCCATGACAGCGTGGACGAGGGTGAAGGCCAGTGCGAGCTTCCACCGTCGCTCTTCGCGGAAGTCGGTGCGCATCCATTTCTGACAAGGAGATGAGCTGGTTTGCATGGGCAGCCATGAGTGCACGAAGCGGTCACCATCTCGTCCAGAAGGTAATCCCAATGGGTCTTGGTCAAGCCACCTACGCCACGCTGCTTCTTGATCTGACGAAAGCTCCACCGCCCGGCATCCTTCAGGGCTTCAATGCGCTCGAAGGTACGGATCAACCGCAGCTCCTGCATGCCAACCTGCGCACCCGTCAGTCCTCGCCGACTCTGAACCCCTGACATGCAATGTCATACTCACAGACCAGTCGCGGGTGCTCAGGCACTTCGTGGCACGCTGCAGCTTCTTATGCACGGGGTTGGCGCGCAGCACGGCGGACCACTTGGCTAGGCTCATCGGCGCCCACTCTTCCTTCTTGGGCTCGCCCTTGTCCCGCTCCTTGTCACGCTTTCGTTCGCGCTTTGACGTCTTTCCCCTCCGGCTAAACTCAACGGGAAGCAGGCTGAGAGGGGGGAGAGGGTAAGGCGGTTCTGGTCCAAAAGGTTCTTCGGGAGTTACATCCTTGTCAGGCAGACCTTCAGTGATATCGCCCTCAATGGTATAGTCCTCGATGGGGTCGGTAAACGGCAAAGGTATGTGATAATCGGAGGGATGATGTTGTTCCTCGTCCCCTCGAGGTGGCGAAGAAGCGGCCAGCGGAGGTCCAATGATGTCCATGATGTGATCCTCGCTGTGCTGTAGCGAGAGGCCGTGTGCCTTCGGCGACTCAGAGCCTTTCGACGGCTGCGTGGCGGACAAGTCCTCTAAAACATCCATAGGCTCGTCATCCAGCGGCTCCGACTTTACGGGGCTTTCCTGCTGGCGGCTCTCCTCCGAGCCGGAGCCGGAGCGCTCAGGTTGCGGCGGAGACGATTGTTGGGTGGCGGGTGGATCAATGTAATTGGCGGCTGAGGGATGGTCGATGGACTCCTGCATGAGCGATTCGACGGTCGACGCGGCACGGGAGGCGGGTATGGACTGGTCACCCTTCGGCGTAGACGACTGGCGCTCGATACCTGCTCCCTCAGCAACAGCACTCGCCTGCTCTACATCCTCTGTCTTGACTTCGTGCGTCGAGGAGCGTTCCCGCGACACACCGCGAGTGGTTTGACCATTTGACGGACCGGCAGATACGGAGCCTTCGTGGTGCACGCTCGCCGCTATGTCGTCCACATCCATGGATTTATAGTCCTCGTCTTCGTGCGCGATCTTGTCCCCTTGCGCGGAACCTGTAGCGACAGATGCAGAGCGATCCAGGGGCGAGTCCGAGACGTCGCGCTGGCTTTGCTGGACAGAGCTGTAGCCGGTGACAGGCGAGTACGCTGGGGGCGTGATGGGCAGCGCGACCTCATCATCTTGCAGATTGGAGATGAGCCCGGTCTCTGGGCTATACGGGGACATGAGCATCTCGTCCGTCTAGCCACACAGACGGACAGCGCGCGGAGCGTCACTCACTGCTTCTCGAGGTCGAACCTCTCCAAGAACAGCTGGAGGTCCTCCTCGCCTTCCTGCTCCTCCGCAATAACAGAGCCGAGGTTGTCGCGCTTCTGAATGAGATGGTACATTTCGCGCAAGAGCTCGTTCCGCCGCTTGCTGATTTCCCTGCAATGTCCGGGTGGGCTCTCTGGTTCACCGCCGCCGTCTCGTCAACGGAGATGTGCGCGCGCAGGGGACTCACTGTAATTGCATTACGCGCTCTTCAACCAAGGATTCCGCCGATTGAGACATCACTAGCTCAGACAGGAGCGACCTGACCAAGGGAAGGAGGAATGTATGGAAGGGATTGCGGGGAAGTCGCGCGGGTGGCTGAACGGCAAGCTATATACCTAAAGCTCGACTTCGCGGTCGTATATCAGATTTTTCCCCTTCTCGAGTACCGCAGAGACCTGTGTACCCAAGGGCACGCTCTAAGGGTCTTTGGAGGGTATCCAGCGAGCCGATGGTCACAAAGGAAGGGGGAAGAGGTGGTGGTAGGAGGTAAAGGTGAATCGGCAAGTCCCGAATGAGTGTCTTCCCCATTTTGGTAGGCCTTCAAGTTCGAATGCCAGCGTCTATGACACAACTCCTCGCATCGACTATGTTTGTATCTCAGCAGTGTCCGCTACTCGTCTTGGATGCCCCTGTATAAAAGGCGAGTAGCAAGACATCCGTCCAGTATGCCGGGAAACTCTATGTGTGCTGAGCAAGGCAGCCTCCCTTTCAATCCCCCGGCTGGTCGGTGCACGTCCAATATCACTCAGGTACGCACAGTGGCAGCCCACTAGTTTGTCACTACGGGTATCGATATCGAAGAAAAATGCAGCTGTACAAGCGAACGGCGTATGGCGGTAACAATGGATAGACGCGGACGCAGACGACGCAGACATGACGGTTGAGGGTGCGGTTCAGGACCACAGTAAGTTACTGACGAGAGCATAGTCTATGAGCGTCCAAAGAGGAGAGGGACAGGAGAGGGAGAGAACAAAGATAAAACAGCCAGCGACCCAGCGTAGCCCATGCATGCACCCCTCAGCGCGCGTGTGCGCACGCCCCACGCTAACCCAAGAACGGCGGCGAGACTTCAAACTGTCCGACGCGATAATTAAGAGTGCTGCGAGTGCTTCGACTCGACGGACGTCACCGAGCCCGTTCTCCGCTTCCCTGCGCCTCCGAGCTGCCCGAGCTTCTTGAGGCCCGAAGAGATGCTCTTCGTCTTGCTATGCTTCTTCTTACTCGACGTCGATGCCTTGGAGTCTACGGATGTGATCGAAGCAACTTCGGCCGCCGCATCCACAGCAGCATCGGTATTCGTCGCGTCGGCCGCATCGTTCGTCATCCCGCTCTCGTCTACAAGCACCCCCTCCGCGTAAAGAGAGTCGTCAACAATGCCTGCGATGCCGCCGCCGCCAATGAGTCGAATCGTAGTATCGGGATCCTGACTTGATGCGTCCTCGGCGTTTACGAGGACAGGAGAATCGGAATCCGACTTCGCACCGGTAGCGTTGGCTGCCTCTGAATGAGACTGGGAGGGTCCCGCGAGCGTCGATGCATCGACAAGAAGATCCGGAATAGTAGGAGGCGAATTAGAGGGTTGCATCGTTGGCGGAGAATCTGTGAGGACGGCATCGATGGCGGGTGTTGGCGAGCGCGTCCGAGCCTTTCGTGGTGGAACAGCAGTAAGCGGCACAGCAGTCACCGGCTCCTGGACAGCGGGGTTTCCCTCGATATCATCCTGCCGCGGGAACTTGTCGTCATCTACGAAGTCCTCAGGCGACTCGAGGTTGCTGGGTGACGGTAGGTCGACGGGCAACGGTGCAGGGGGCTTTGTGACGGATATAGTAGGCAACTGCTGTCTTTGGGAGAAGTTCGTGACATTGCCTAATGGCGTCGGGAGGGAAGACTCGTCCAGAGCGGACGTCTCCTTCTCGTTGTCTGTGTCAGCGAGAACCGGTATGGGGACTTCTGCACCTGCATTGGATGGAGCCACGCCCACATGCGCTGGGTCCAACGAGGCCTTCTCCTGCACGGTCGTTCAAGCAAGGAGAGGAAAATGCGAAATGTTAATGAACGTACCTTGCCCTTCTCTGGCGACAACTGCTGCATGATGTTTTCTGGGACAATGCCAGCCTCTATCCACCGCCGCACACTCCGGTCCGCCCAAGCTTCAAGGACGTTCCAGCCCCTGTACTCGCCCGCCAACCGCAGACCGCCCGTCCCGACATCACCGCCGGTATCGCCCTGACCTTTGCCGACGCCGTCGAAGAAGTACGAGCTGTACCCCACATCGTCCTCGCTATCGTCGCTGCCTTCACCACTCGGGCCCATCTCAAACCCTTCTCCGTTCTCGAGGTCGTCGACGAACCCAGCCAAGAACTTGGCCCAACCTGCAGGTCCATCACCCCTCCACATCACGACTTTCGTATCGAAGTCGCGCCCGAAAACAATCACCTGTCCCACCCGCCCCGCCTTCCCCTGGGTTCATATCGATGCCCAGGTAGTTGCCGGCCTTGTCCGCAACGAGCGGTATCCACCCGCGACACGAGTATTCCCTGCGGACCCAGCCGGGCGGTATCGACTGCATGAGCTCCCTCAGCGCCGGATTCGCGCCCGTGGCGGGGTCGTCGTCGACCTCCCGCCAGAATCGCCACTCCTCGAGCACGTCCTCGAGCGGGAGCAAGGTCAAGCCGAAGAAGAGGCCTTCCGAGCAACCGGCGCTCGATTCCGGCTCTTGGCCGTCCACGCACAGATACGACTCACGGACGGGGGCAGGCAGCGAGAACCCAAAGGCCATCTCTATCTGCGCGAGATCTTGAGGGAGGATGCCGTAGTTGAGTGTGTCACCCAGTTCTGGGTATTCACGCGAGAGCCACTGGCGCAGTCGATTCCAGGTGACGGACAGCGGGGGATAAGGATGGCCCGCCGTCGCTGGTCGATGTAATGGCAGTATGGACGCTGGGTTTGGACGCGTTGCGCTGGAACATCAGCGGCAGGTCAGCATTAGAGGGCAACACAACCTTCTGCATGGACACATACGAGGGCGGCACATCATAGTAGGGCCCGGAGGGCGACGAAGGGGGGTATGAATACGATGATGAAGAGCCGTACCCGGGGGCAACGAGAGTCTCCGGGTTGAATGCGTCTGGATGGGCAGCTTGGCTCGGGGAGGACGTCGGGAGGCTGAAGGCCTCGTGCGTGGACGTCATGGCCTTGCGGGAGGAGTTGCGGGAGTTTTTGTTAGAGGAAAAGAGAGAAGCGAACCAGCTCATGGTCGCAGTCGAGTCCCGGTCGTATGGTCAAGCAGAGGGTCTGCTTCGAGACCGGCGTCGTTGTGGCAGCGGAGGAGGGGAGCGTGATAGACGAGCAAAGCGAGAGAGAGCAGACGGGTGGTGGAGTGGCAGAAGAACCCGCGGGTCGGCGAAGCGCGCACGAGGGTCGGAGGCGAGTACTAGGCTGCGAGTGCTGCTCTTCCTGGTGTGCGACTCTCTGCGGTAGGACGAAACACGAACTGCACGCACTCGGACTGGAGTTGGATGAGAAGCAGGGCCTCAAAATGAAGGCAAGCGGGGAGTACGTTTAGGCGGTCGGCGCAAGGCGGAGAGGACGAAGGAAGGTGGTCGGAGAAAGTGCGAGACGTCTGAATCGCCCACGAGTTTGCGCTCAGTGCGCTGTGCTGGGAGAGAACAGAACAGGCTCGAACGCGGGCAGCCAATGCAATTGCATCCTGCACCATGTTCGCAACTTGAAACATATCACCATCGCCCAGCGCTTACAATTGGATGCTCACGTCTCAGTGCGATATACTGTACACTATGCATTATGGTCCCTAAATGATACACTATGTACTGTAGCAATGATGTTTGGACGCCCTCTTCCGTTCCCGCTTTCAGAACGTCGCGACGTGGCTCGCGACCTCAAAGTCCGCCGCCGTCTTCGCGCGGAGCTCGTCCAAGGACACGCCCTCCGCGATATCAGTCAACAGCAGCGTGCCCGCCGCCCGGTCTACCTTGAACACTGCCATGTCCGTGACGATCAGGCTCACGGCGCGCGCACCGGTCAGTGGCAGCGAGCACTCCTTCACCACCTTCGGTGCGCCGTCTTTCGAGACGTGCTGCATCGTGACAATGACCTTCGTCTTGTCGGGGTTCGACACCAGGTCCATAGCACCGCCGATGCCTAGAGAGCGGAATCTTAAGATCAGTAACCAGAGCAAGACAAATGCATAGCTTACCTTTGACGAGCTTGCCAGGGATCATGAAGTTGGCAATGTCACCAGCTTGTGAGACTTGCATAGCCTGTGCAACCATCAGCTTGGTCCAAACACCCGCGACCCGAACAGCAGCCACTTACACCCAAGCAAGTGACGTCCATGTGCCCGCCACGAATCATGTTGAACGACTCGGCGGAATCTATGTCCCGCACATTAGAATTGTTGGTAGAGCCTAGACCAGATTGACGCACCGAAGCAGGAGGCGCCGGGCAGGAGCGTGGTGGTCTCCTTACCCGCATTGATGATATCACTGAAATACCAGTGCTTTGTTAGCGGGCGCATCTCGAGACATTTTGTCCGCCTGTCACTCACGCGTCGACCTGGTCGGGCGTGGGGTAAGGACCCATCCCCAGGATACCGTTTTCACTCTCTAGCCAGACCTTGACGGAGGGGTCAAGGTGCTGTAGACGACGAATTGGTCACTCAGGGCAGACGCGATATCCGAGCTGTTTGTATGTACCTCAGGAATGAGCGTCGGGATACCGACCCCTAGGTTCACGTAGAACCCATCACCGATCTCACGAGCAGCGCGCTTCGCGATCCTGTGGCGCCAATCCTTGCTGGCCTTGTCCTTGCTGTCCGCAGTGGAGGTCTCCTTGGCCTGGTCCTCCTTGCTAGCTGCGAGCTTCATAACCTCGATCGCCTTCGGCTCAGTTGCCTTCACGATACGATCGACGTAGACGCCGGGAACATGAATGGCATTGGGAGAAAGGCTACCAACGGGTCTAAATGAATGCAGTCAGCATCAGGATTCATATAGATAGATGTATAAGGGCTTGTGACGTACACAA
>CCBP010000118.1:217577-240855 GCA_000765035.1 Trametes cinnabarina | reverse complement strand
TATGTATTTTACAGGATACAGTAGTCTACCCGAGACCAGAGCGCTGAGCACCACAGCGGAGGCTCAAAAAACTGAGCTGTTCTCACGTTGTTCGTACAATTTCCACTGTGCTTCACTCGTTCCTGCCACCAGTATAGTACTACTGTACTCCCGCGTTTGGGCACCACACGCGAGTGCCGCAAATTCCGTTCCTCCTCCACGACTCCACGACCAGTTTCACCGCTTCCTCCCGGGTCCCTTCGGGCGCGCAAACTTGGGCTTGATGTCGGAAGCCTCGGCCTGTACGCCCTGTGCAGGCGCGCCCGCACTCCCCAGCCCGAGCTCGGAGATCAGATACTTCTCGTCCAGCTCCAAGGGATCTGAAGTCTCGACCTTGCGCGAAGCGAGCGTCGAGGTGCTGCCCGAAGAGCTCAGGAGTTCCTTGACGTCGTTCACAACAGAGAGGACGGCACTCGAGTAGAGCATGCGGTGCCGTACGGGGGAGGCAGACGGACAAGAGTAGATCGGCACTGTGGGGGCGGTCATTAGCTGCTACGCGACGAATCTAGGGAGCACTGACCGATTTCTCTACGAGGAGGGGAGGTGAGAGAGTGCGGCCACGCGAAGAAGGCGTAGGCTAGTGGATAAGGTGTCAATCGGGTTCACTTGCTGTGCAGAAGGTACTCACAGGGATCGGTAGCAGGGATAGCGTTTCCAAGGCCAGACACGTCGATCTCCTGGGTAGAGGAGAGAAGCAGGGTCTCCGTCGCTGGGTCAATCGACTGCCAAACCCACGCCAGGTAAGCCATGGTCTTCCTGGGGACATACTGGACACACCAGAACGACGAGGCGACTGTCCTCAGCAGCACCTAAATCCTTGATAGCATCCTGTGCTTCGTTGGACCACTTGAGGCCGACTCCCTGCCTAACATGGTTCTGCCTCGCACGGCTGCCTTCGTAGCTGCGCCCGCCTGCTTCACGCTCCGCGGCCTTGACGGCCTCCATCTCCTTCTCTCTAGCACTCATCGGCGGAGGTGCAACGATGTGCCGTCTGTGTTTGGCGTAAGCTTCCGATCCAAGGTCGGCCTTCGAGGTCGCGAAGATGTTGTCGGTAAAGTGCGCTGATCCGAGGCTCTTTGTGAGAGTATTCCGTGTGGCAGCATAAAGCATCTGCAGAGGCGTTATGAATGTAGGATGCTTGCTGCGCTTGAGTACAAAAGCACACACCTTGTCCCTCACTTTGGCCGTGTCGGGAACGTAGTACACAGCCAACCACTCCGACTGCGGGTTATCCAGTCGGACAAGTACGTATGCTGGAACATCGTCGTCCAGGATATCCGTCAGTCTGTCCAGATCCTCTTCAAGGGTACCAGAGGGTGCGACGGTGTGACTGGGTACGAGTGATTCTGGCGGAACGCAGTATCACGATGAGCGACGGGGACAAGGAGGATATGAGTGATTGTCAGAGACCATTCTGGATTGATATCTTGAGGAAGCGGATGTTGCGGGACTCTACTGCCTCTGAGAACGCCGAAGAGAGCTCTGGTGAGACTTCGATGCCCGTCGGAGCAGACATTGTCGTGGTCGTGGACGGAGGCGGGAGCGTGCAGAGCCCGGTGCGTGTCCGCGACTGGATGATCGAACGCCGGAGACGCGATCCGGCGAGAGCGGCAGAGCGCGACTCGAGTCGTCAGTGCCACCACAGCTCAAGCAAAGGTTCCAAGCTCTCCTCCAGCCTTCCTCTCCTCCTCGTCCTTCTGCTCGACGCGGTATCTGCGTCGCTGTTGGCTGGCGAGTGCCACAACAGTTTCGTATGGGGCCGTGTGATTGACGAGAGTCATCCAGGTCAAGCAAGCGGCTCCGGCCAGCGCGCCTTCATCGCTCCACGCAGCATCCAGTTGCGCATAGTATTCCTCATAACCATCCGTCGTCCCAGTTTCAGCACAGCTCGCCACAGGCCATGGACAATCCCCCATACGTCCCGTACCAGGCTTACAAAGTACGTCGTACTCCAGCCTTGTTTCACCTGCGGGTACTCTTAACATTGCCGGACAGCCCAAACGACATTCTCGTGGCTTGTCAAGCCAGCAATCAGGACTTGCCTCGGCTGCTCCCCTTCCTCCTCCGCTACGTCCTGCGCCCCAGTTCAGCAATGGCCATACATACAGCGAACCTGCCGTCCCTCAAACCATGGACCGCGTTGCCGACGCAGAGAAACGATCCATGGTACTGCCCAACGATCGTGGGACCCTGCAGCGGCCGGTGTCCATGATTGATACCTTAATGCCGCCCCGTCAAGACCCGGCGCCGACCCTCCAGCAACGGAAGACAAGGGCGTCGTTCGACAAGCCCTTGCCTGCACCTGCACCCATCTCTATACCAGAGCTGCATGATCTACGCCAGCCTGAGCTTCCACCCAAGTCCCCCTCCCCAGTCACGTCATCTACGGCTGTCTCCCCCCCAGCTGCTTCCCCTTCTCCTGCAATCACACCGCCCTCTCCGGCGGTGACATTGCCTGCTTCACCTTACTCGCAGACTTCCGAGGCTTCTTCGCCGAAAGCGAACGGCAAGGCCATCGCTCAGTCCTCCCCGGTCGCAGGTCCATCGACGCTGTCTCCTGTCGCAGCCGAGAGGCCCATCACTTCTACTCGAAAATCATCTACATTTCGTCACATCCGTCCGCCCTCCTCGAAACCGGCCATGCAGTCTTCGCCTCTACGCCCCGCCAGCACGCACGCACGCAGTTCATCTGCACTGCTGGCCTCGCCCCGATCCCCAGACGCTCGCTTGCACGAACCGACCAGCGGCGTGTCTTCGGCCGCGTCGACCCCGCACTTTGCCCCGCACGACCGAGCGTTGCCTCTGATACCCTCTTTCGACCTGCACTCCCAGACGCCTTCTTCCCGCCCGTCTACCCAAGCATCTAGCCCTGCACCCTCGATTCCGCCACCGGGACCGGGCGGTCCGCCCCCACTAACAGCTTCCCTGATGGTGTCTCCGACGCAGCAGCCCGTACCTCTGCCTCACGTCGCTTCCTCGCCTGCCATCACGCCCTCGACGTCTGTCTCCTCGACCGTAACAGGCACGTCAGCCAAGCTCGCACGTTCCCCTGCGCCGTACCGCCCCGGATTCCAACCGAAAGGCGTCTATCGACCGCGCACGGACGAGTTCATCGAGGCCCGGAACCACAGCCGTGACGTCGGGCGGATCGAGCGAGCGCGTCTCGAGCGACGCCTCGAGAAGCTCATCAACCTGCACTTTCCCGCGCCCGGCCAGAAGAAAGAGGAGAGCGCGGGGCAGCGCCCGATGCAGCAGAACCGCCGCGCGTCGTCGTTCTGGGACCTTGACTTCTCTGAGCTGAAGAGCAAGAGCCCAGGCGATCTGTGGCGCGAGGTGTTGCAGTCGCAAAGTCAAGGGGGCAAGAATGATATCCGGGGTAAGCCTAAACAGGGTTCAGGGTGCGTGAAGTGTGGGCATCTTCGCTTACAGTATCACACCAGCTGCTGAGCAGAAGATCACCCCTTGGGAAGACGATGCTGCTGTGTCGCAATGCCCTCTCTGCAAGTAAGTCAAATCCTCTCGCTGCTCTTCCAAAACAAAGCGGGAAATTGACGAGGCGTAAGTGCATCTTTCCACCCGCTCACGAACCGTAAACACCACTGCCGCCTGTGCGGCCGGATCATCTGCTCTTTGCCCGTGAAGTACCCTCAGCGACCACAACCGTGCTCTCTCTTGTTCTTCGTCGACCAGAGCACTGGGCGAATAGAGGAAGTCGGGGAGGGCGTCGACTACGGCGTACGGCGTCGCACGCCTTCTACCGCAGGGAAGGTAGGGAAAAGAGGTGAGGTCTTGAGCGAGGAGGAGAAGTTCCTCAAGGGCGTGCGGATATGCCGCGACTGCAAGCCCGTCCTGCTGTAAGCCATTTCATCCGCCTACATGATAGCCCAGGTCTCCTCACGAGTAGCAGACGACAGCAGTATAGACAGGACATGGCCAGCATGCCTTTGTCCTCGAGGCTGTATGAAGTAGGCCCGGCGTGTTGTTTCACGGCCGTGCAGTATCTGACCTCGCGCGCAGGCTTTCATCAGTCTAGAGAAGGAGATCGAAGAGGAGCTTCCCGTGTTCCAAGAGCTGATGATCAGCTTGAGGTGAGCACGGACCCCCTCCCTCCTCGAGCCATACGCTGACATCCGTTCAGCAAGCAGGAACGGCCCACGCCGGAAGCCAGCGCCGCCAGGAAACGGCTGCTCGAGGCTTTCGCGCAGTACGACGCGCTGGCCAAGCGCATCCGGAAACTGCCCTGTGCACCTGGGAGCTCGCAGGACCGCGTCCAGAACGCCATCCTCACCCGCGCCAACCTCTTCCTCCAGAAACACATGTTTCCTCTCCAGGTACGCATCGGTTCGTACGTGCGGTGTTCGTCGTGTTGTTAACCCGCCGTCTGTCCAGTCGCTACCGAAGCCGAAGAAAGCGTCGAGCGCTGCGTCTCCGAGCTCAGCACCACCGCCCGAAGACCAGATCATCGACCCGGATTCGGAAGTTGCGCGCGTCCTGCAGCCGCTGCTCGAGCAGGAGGCGCTCCTGGAGACGTTCGTCGAGGAGGCGAAGGCGCACCGCAAGTTCGAGGACGTCAAGACGCTCAAGAGCAACCTGCGCGAGATTCGCGCGGAGATCGAGCGCATCCTTGCAAACGCGGAAGAGCGAGCGTCGGCGAGGCCGAGAGCGCGGACGTCGAGCGCGTAGAGCGGGATGAGCGCCTGACTCGTCGCAGTTTTGGTAGGATTCACGTTGTATCACGCTTCTTGGACGGTCTTAGTCGTGGCATGCTTCTGTGGATATCCGGAATAGACGGGAAATCGCACTCGGAGGGTCGTAATGGAATCATTAGAACGATGGGTACAATCATGAGAAGCAACATAGGCGAGCGCGAATATGAGGGGAACAATCCGAAGCTATTAGTGGCGATAAGTTATGTCGACCGAGCGACTGAAAAAGTGTTCCACGAGCACCGCATCACCGTAGACTATTCACGCTATACCACATATACTTAGCATTTCCCTGAGAAAGCTTTACGCTCAACGTTGTCCGATCGCATGACAGCGGGTGGAATTTGCGTCTGCGTAGGATCGCGTCCACAGGCCGGGCTGGGAGACGGATGCATGGCTATAGCAACTTCGACCCAGCCGGTGGATTGGCGCTCCGAGCGCGCGAGAGGTTCGAGCCCAAACGTCCGTCCTCCATAGCGGGCAACGGCGTCGGCAACGGCGACGCATGTGCACCTATGCCCACCATGGGCGAATACGACCGCAGCCCGGGCGTGGGTGCGGGCGAGAAGGAAGAAACGTGGAGAAGCATGACGAACTCTTGCGTCGCGTTCGTCAGCCGCACCATCTTCGTCCGGAGGGTGGACGACAAGGCGCTCGACGAGCCAAGGTTTGGTTGCACTGTTGCTGCGGCGCCGGGTCGTGGGACGGAAGGGGGCGTAGAGGATGATGATGGGGGTGGTACTGTGGTCCCGCGCGTCTTGAGCACATTCGACAGTTGGATGACAGTCTATTGCAGATGCAGAAGGGTCGAGTCAGTATCGGCGCGAGCGCGAAGTCAATCCCGAGCTTGGACAGCTAGATTAGCACGATAAAGGCAGTGCTAATCACCCCAAAAACGGACGGATAGTACACGCCGAGTGGGTGGCTGGCGGGCACGAGGCAGAAGGCGGCCCACGCACTCACCTTGACGAATATATGTGCGTCGTCGTGGAGCGCCTTCCCGTCCACCGCATGCGAGTGTGCCACCTCCTGCACCGCAGCGATGCTCTGTCGCAGCCGTTCGGTGACATCCTTCGCCCGGGCCAGCATTTCTCTGAACTCCTCCCTCCCGCCGCTCTTGCTACCCTCGCCAGCATGGGAGTCCTCGCTGGCGAGCATTTCGTCCATCAGCTGCCAGATTTCCGGCGCTGCCTCGACCGCTGCCTTCATCGCTCCGATCACCTCCTTATCGACAAGCGTGCTCGAGCCTGACAGGTTCCCGCCCAACTGGGGAGACGAGTTCGACGGTGCGAGCAACGAGCTCTGGGAGCCTTGTCGAGAATGGCTGCCTATCTGCAAGTCGTGTCCCTGCTGCCCAAGCGGCAAGACCAGCCGCCGCATCGTCCGCACAGGCTGCGTCGGCGTCGAGTGCTGGAACGCTCCTCCGTTCAAAGCGGGCGGGAAGGGCGGTGGAGGCACGTCGACATACGACGGCAGCATCT
This sequence comes from Trametes cinnabarina, assembly GCA_000765035.1. NCBI lineage: Eukaryota > Fungi > Basidiomycota > Agaricomycetes > Polyporales > Polyporaceae > Trametes > Trametes cinnabarina. The sequence continues at coordinate 234,629 of CCBP010000118.1, read as the reverse complement.
TCCCGATCTGGACGTCCTTCAAGCTGAAGGAGCCAGCGTGCCTCCTGCTTATATGGCTCTTCCCTAGATCCAATGAGCGTTGGGTAGCTGTCGTCCGCAGGTGCGCTCGGGAAGGCGTCTCCTGTAGTGGTGGGAATGTGGGGGACGCAGTGGGAGGAGCTGATGCAGGTGGCCTGGGCTTGTCGGCAGAGGCTGTTGTCCGCAAGGTAGGCGTCTTCGAGCCATACGACTTCGACGACAATGGTGGCCTAGCGTCCCATAGGTAAGGTCGTACCGCGTCTATCTGACTCCTCATGGACTGCCATGCTGCAGCAATCTCCGCCATAGCACAGTACAAGACCATCAGCATTTGGCGCGTATACCGCACGTCATCATGCTTTGCCAGCACTTTCAACTGCAAAGCCAGCATGCCAACCGCCTTACTGAAGACCGTCACGTTGTCTCGGCAACTTTCCACCACAGCCCTGCAAATGGACGGAATCGGCAACGCTCGCCTGCTGACGGAGTCAAAGCGGTCGAGTGCTTGAATGAGTTGCGACATGTATGTGCTCGCGGGCCCCAATACTTTCTGCAAGACAGCGGATAGTCGCTCGTCGATGGCGTAGACTGTGTAGTGCTGCAACGTCTGGTAGATCTGGGAGAGTGCGAACAAGATCCCGCGGACGGCGTCGACAACGGTGAGTAGCGCTTCAGGGATCGCCTTCGAGATGGTGGCAGCAGAAAGGGTCGAGAGTCGGCGAAAATAGGAATTTCGTTCGGTGTCCATGGATGGGATTGGACGATCGATGGATATCGGGGATGCGGAGACCGGATCGTCCGTAATGGAGTGGAAAGGACGATGCATGCTGAAAGCCGTTGAGTGCTCTGGTTACTACCTGGATGGTACTGCAAGACTGACCTGGGCAGGTGGTCGGCAGACGCTGTCGCCGCGCGATGAGATCCATTGGGGAGTTGTAGCCGAGTAGGCCTGAGGTCAGGGAGGCTCTTCTTGACTGATGGCGCTCTTAACGGCACCCGTGACCCGCTGGCACCATTCGGTTGTGAAGGTAAGCGAGTGTGGTTCGTGTGCGCTGCGCCGTTTGTCAAGGCAGACTCGTCGCGCGGAGAAATGCTCGCCTCTGGTGACCGAGAAGGCGACCGGGATATACCCTTCCTGGCGGCACGGGATACGAATGGATCCAGGTATGATCGAGGTGAGCTATGAGCATGAGGTCGAGATGACAAGGGAGAGGGTTCAAGCTGGAAGTACGAAGAGGAATCTGACTCGATGGAAAAGGAACGCGCATGGAACGGCAGGTCAGTCTGCAATGGCGTCCGATCTCGGAAAGCGTCTTGACTGCTTATACAGAAGCTCGCTTAGCACCGTATCTGTGGCAAGGAGCTGTGCACTTACAAGCTATAGTCCTTCCCTTGATCACTCAGTACTGAATCGTCGCTGTCTTTGCGCTCACCCACCCCAGTGGAGTGGTCTTCCAGCCATGTCTGAAGGCGCCGAATCCACTCACTCATGACATGCGGTTCATCCAGGTTCTTGGGAGTCTCCAGGACAAGCGGTGGCGGCCATTCCAAGGGATTCTGGTCCACTTTCAATATGCTTAGTTGCCGGAACCGAGCCAGATAAGGTGGTAGACGATGCAGTTTGTTCTTCGCGAGCGAGAAGACCTATGATAGGGAACCGTCAACTTTCTTATGCTACAAACAATAAGACAATCGTCGGTATGACAGTTTGCCTCGCGCAGAATCAGCGAGTGCGGTGAAGACGTAGGCACGTCGTGGAAGTCGGCAGTCCGTGCCCAGCGATTGCCACCCATCGACAATGGTATAACATAGAGCGTCAAGAGCAGCAGCCTGCATGATGTGCTCAATTTCTGACGCCCAAAGTCAACCAAGTTGAGAATGTGCCGATACGCCGAAGACATAGGGCTCATAACATATTTGCCCGCGCATACACACTCTGATAGGCTGAGTGGATGAATGTGACACATACCCTGAGATTAACTAGTGAACCTGGCTCTGAGGGTAACCGCTTGATTTTGTTGCGGCTGATATCAAGAATTTCCAGAGAGGGCATGATGGTAAGCTGGGAGATTGTTATTCGGGAGACGAGTACAGAGTCCAGAAGCGCGACATACGACATCAGGAAAGACAGAAAAGTTGTTGTTCTTCAGAACAAGATAGCGAAGGCGCGACAAAAGTGAGAACGCCATGGGCAACGTGGAGAGGCGGTTGTGTGCCAGTGCGATTCTGGGGTATGCGTCTTGAACATACCAATGCAGCCACGAACGACGACTGGCAACGTACCGAATCACTGAACTGTCGGTTTCCGTCTCTTCATCCTGGCCAACAGTGGATAGCTCTTGAGCCCCTGATTCGCCCACATCCGTAAGTCCCTTGTATGCTAGGTCTAAAGTAGCGCCTCCGTCGGGAGACTTTGCAAGAGCCTCTGTGATATGTTCTCGAGTCAAGGATTGAGAAGGAAGAGGGGAGAGGGTGGCATTCTTTGACGTCCCAGACGATTTGCGGAGAGAATGCTCGCCATCAGAACCAGACATCCGCCGAGTAGTCTAGGAGGCCAACTTGAAGAGCGATGATGTATAAAGAAAGACCCAGGACGCGCAGAATAGGTTGAGAATGGCGGAAACAGCAAGAAACCAAGACCAGCACGCCGCGAAAGGTGAGCCAGCGAGGTGGGCGTAAGAGAGGATCGAAAAGGCCGAGGGCGGTGATGGCTGGTGCAGGACTGACCAGAAGACTCGGACGCGGTTCCTGCACAGGCACTGTACTAGCAGGCGCCCACTTCCAAACACGCAACATCCCTTCAGCCGTGTCACAGTCACAACCATCCCCTGGTGACCGTGACAACCGCGCCTTCGGTATGCAGGCGCTCAATCTTCTGCCTTCGGGCGCTTCCGGCATTCTACTTTTGCGCTCAACTTCAATCTCTGGGTCTCCGGCGCCCTACGATCGCGTGGAGGACATGTCGGTCTCAACGGCTTTCGCGGGAAAGTGGTCCAGCTTGCCAGTTCCCCTCACGCCATGGATGTAAGCATATCTTCTACCTCAATCGCTGCTGAACCGACATAACGTCTACCCAGTATAGACGTTATACACTCTATGGGGCACGCTCAAATGACGCCCGTACAAGCATCAACCATTCCGCTCTTTATGAAGCATAAGGATGTCGTAGTCGAGGCCGTCACCGGTTCCGGAAAGACTCTCGCATTTGTTATTCCTATACTGGAGATGCTGATCCGGAGGGAACGCAAGTTGGCGAAGAATGAAGTAGGCGCACTCGTTATCAGCCCGACGAGGTATGTTGCCTCTTTCTTGCCATGCTGGATGCGTCAGCTAATTGTAAGCAGGGAGTTAGCGACGCAAATTCACTCTGTATTCTCGCTTTTCCTATGCTCTCAACCCTCCCGTCGTCCAACCTCCCCATCCCCCCATGAAGCTTCCGGTTCGCACGTGCAGCTTGAACCGGAATACCCTCCCCCGCTTCTCATTGTGTCCTCCGATTCGCCACCATCTGAGGACGTCCAAAGGTTCCTCTCCACTGGCGCTGATATTGTCATTGGCACTCCCGGTCGTGTGGAAGAGTTCCTCCTCGGCAAGGGCAAGAGCGTCGTCAGTGTGAAAGAGCTGGAAGTTCTGGTCCTCGATGAGGCTGATCGGTATGAGTGCCTATCGACAGAGGCACTGTGCGTATGCTAACAAACCTTGTCAGTCTGCTTGACCTTGGCTTCTCGGCTGCTCTCACGCGTATCTTAACTCACCTGCCCAAACAACGGCGGACGGGACTCTTCAGTGCCACCATGACCGACGCTGATGCGTTATCGGAACTGGTTCGAGTTGGCTTGCGCAATCCTGCCCGCATCGTGGTGAAGGTGCAGGCCAAAAAGATCAAGGGGAAGACCACTTCTGCTGATGGTAAGAAGGTTGAGAGGGAGGTCATCGAGGAACGACGAATACCTGCCAAGTAGGTTTTTCGATTATCCGTATCTTTTGCCTCGATACCCATATTCGCTCCACTCAAGCCTGCAGAATTACTACATGTCGTGTCCAGCGTCCGAGAAGATGCTACAGATGCTGCGCATCATCCGACATGAAGTTCAGCATCAGCATTCCGCGCGGTTCATTGTATACTTCGCAACGTGTGCGTGTGTAGACTACTTCTACCGCGTAGGTCGTGCTCGTCTTCCTTGGAGGATCCAGATACTTACGCGAACATATTCAGGTGCTTGGTCCTCTGATGCCTAAGAATACCACTCTCTTCTCGTTGCACGGCCATCTCCCGCCCACTGCCCGTACACGGACCCTCGCCAACTTCACCAACTCTGCCGCCCTCCCCTCCTCGCCATCCATCCTCTTTGCCACTGACGTGGCTGCCCGCGGGCTCGATCTTCCGGATGTAGACGTTGTCATCCAGTTCGACCCGCCGGCAGATCCGAAGGCATTTTCGCATCGATGTGGGCGAACAGCCCGTGCAGGCCGGAGCGGCCGCGCGTGGGTGCTGCTCGTCGGACGTGAAGTCGACTACGTCGAGTTCATGTCTGTCCGCAAAATCCCGATGAAGGAGCGGCTGCAGTTTGCGCAGGACGGCTCTTCCCGATCGATTGACGTTGTAGACGCCAAGGATCCGGAGGTGCAGACGGTGATGCAAAAGATTAGACAGAAAGTCTTGACCGATCGTGCGCTGCACGACAAGGTACGTCAAAGGCATGAACGATAGCGTCCTTGGACTCACCGCCCCTTAGGCTGCGAAAGCATTCGTCTCATTCGTCCGAGCATATTCAAAGCATGAAGCGTCCTATATCTTCCGGCTAAAGGACTTGGATCTCGTCGGTCTCGCGAAGAGCTTCGGGCTTCTACGGCTACCGCGGATGCCTGAACTGAAAGACAACTCGCGTGAAGGATGGGAGGACGCCGACGTAGATGTGAGGCATTTTCATTGTCATCCGCATCCTCTCCAGGCTAACATGACCGTCAGTGGGATTCGTATGCGTACATTGACAAGGCCCAGGAAGCTAAACGACTGGCAGAGGCGGCCAAGGCAGCTCCCAGCCCCGAGGAGATCGAGCAGCGCCGGGCAGAACGGGCGGAGAAGAAGAAACTGAACTCTGCTTGGAGCGAGCAGATGAGAAGAAAGGAGCAGCGGGAGAAGCGAAAGGAGAAGAAGGACCGGAAGAAGAAGTGGCTGAAGGCGCAGGCCACTACCGCTTCCGAGCAGCCCGGAAGCAAGCGCAGCCTGGACGCTGCGCAGGACGATAGTGAGGGGGACGAGGATGATTGGGCGGAGCTTGCGCGGGAGGAGCGCATGGCGAAGCGGGTGAAGAAGGGGCACCTGAGCCAGAGCGAGTTCGACGCCGAGTTTGCAGACTTGTAGCCATAGCATGACAATATGCACCACGGTGTATGCTTTTATTCTTGTATACGTCAGACTTGTCGCGCTTGTGGTCTCGGCGACTAAACAATGCTGCTCGTGTTGTTCGGCCTCGCTGAAGCAGCCACAAACGCGTACATGTTCACGTGATCGACGCGCCGAGTGCGTGAAAGCCAAACAAAGGCCAACGCGACGCGACGAGCACCAGCCACAACAGGCGCCGGACACAGTCGCTGCGTTGCCTCGTGTGTACTGCACGCTTCGGATTCGTCGTTGGCTATCTCCCACCACCATCTCCCATACCTCCCCGTCCCTGCGATACCCACCATGTCTGCTACACTTAAGCGTACATACAGCACTCGCGCCACCATGAAAACCGCCGCGCCTTCATCTCCGCCTTCAGAACTCACCTCGCCGCCATCACCCTCACACAAGCGCAAACGCCCCTTGACGGACCGCCCGCCGGACGTCAACACACCTACCAAGAGGCTCAAACGGGCATTAGGCACGCTGGGCTCAAAGCTCAAGGCTGACACCAGGCCCGCGAAAACGAAGCAGCCCAAACTCACCCAGCTCCACTTCTCCCTGGACACCCCGGTCCTGCGTACATGTCCGCTCTGCGACCTATCATACACGCGCGGCGCTCCCGACGATGAGGCGCTGCACAAAGCGCATTGCGCGCGCGTCCAGCGGGGCCTTGAATGGGGCAAGGAAGAGGAGCGCGAGACTTCGCGTGCAGGTGTCGAGGAGCTCGAGGGTAATGTCAAGCTGAAGAATGGCGCGCGGGGTAGGATAATTTGCTTCAGACCTGACGTTGGAGGCAAGATTGGTGCAAAAGTGGGTGCACACTCTTGTTAGCGATCTGTCCCCAATTGACACGGTATGCCGCACTCGTCGCAGCTCAACATTTTACTTGAGACGATCCGCCTGGCGCTGTCGTCCCCGCCTCTTTCTCCTGCTGTACTGCAACGGTGCAAGATCTATCTGTTCCTCCTCTCATCTCCTGGTGTCGCTACGACACGGGAGAAGATCGTCGGATGTGTGGTAGCGCAGCGTATATCCAAGGCCATGGCTATTGCGCGCGCCTCCGAACTGTCCCCGGACCTATCTTCCAGCCCCTCGTCATCGCAGACACAGACAAACTCCGCAGCTTCCTCTCAGTTGACCCACGCCGCACCCTCGTCATCCCCACTCACCAACTCCTCGCGATCCACAACCGACCTTCTCCCCGTCGATTCTTCGACGAACCTGTACGTCCACCCAACGCCACTACCGACGCCACTGGGCATCCCCCGCCTCTTCGTCTCCTCCGCCCACCGCAGGCTAGGCATCGCCTCGCGCCTCCTCTCAGCTGCTGCGGCGACGTTCATCCTTGGGTGTCCGCTCGATCCCGCGCGTGGCGAGGTCGCGTTCACACAGCCCACCGGTATGGGCAAGGCGGTCCTCGAGTCCTGGGGTCGAGGAGGGGTAAGGATATACGAAGAGGAGCAGGATCTGTGACTTTCGATGGTAATATATCATACTGGACGCAAGCATGATATTCCCGTCGATGTACCGTATGTTCAAATTTTCTGAAGAATGAATCGGTCACAGCGAGAGAAGCACCACCACTTGGCCGAATGGGATCGGGGCTTTTCCTTCTGCTGGAGGTCCCCTTGGCAGGACGGACAAATGGACAGGGAGCTTGTAGTGGGTATCATCTGCTATACGTATCAAAGCCTGAAGGAGGATCAGTCCATACGATACATGGGCATACTTGGGTGGAGCAGGTAAGCGTATCTCCGCCATCCAGCAAAGGTTAGCAATATCTAATAGCATGCAAGCCATGTGTCGGTGAGATAATCGGGGGTGCCCTTGTAGTCATACTCTTACCTCGACATCAATTCACTGTCCGAAGGATGCAATACCACACAGCAGCGACTCTTGCCGGGGGCCTGGGGCGCCGCACAAGACCATTGCCCCGAGTACCACTACTAAAACGCCTCATTGTGCAAGATTTCGAATGGGAGGAGCACCGCCTACAGGCCACAGTCTACTGCAGTACTTGTTCTTACGGAGGTTGAGCCGCAATGAGATACGAGGGGCGTTGGCAGGGTTCCTCAGTTCACGGAGGTTGAGCCGCAGTGGATTACGAACTTGAGGGGCGACAGTCAGTTCGCGAGACCAGCGAGCGAGCCAGATTCAGCGCTGAGGAGCTCGTGGTCACAGACGCGATGATGCGGACGTTTACCGATGTTTATCGATGTGTTAGCTATACAGTGAGAGTGAATGAGCGCGAGCGTGTAGCGTACCAGAGGCCTGAGGAGTTCACGGACGCGATGATGCGGACGTGAGCTCCCCGAGCGCGAGGGGCCGAGAGAGATGATCCGAGTGATCGGTTCTAATCGAGCATCTGATACATAAGCGCGGAATCGCGATAGGTATCGTACGAACGTCCAAGTCGTGTACGGACGAGCGGCAAGTGAAATAATCGAGCAACCAAATCTACATCACAATGTAATTATCAACATGAATAGATTGTATATTGCAACTTTTACGTGCTGTTTCGTGCTTACAATGCCCCTGGACCAGATGACAGATGTGTTGTGTGACGACAGGTGTGAGCGCTTGTCCCTCGTGTATAAGTTACCATGCAACTTGAGCGAGAGTCTGGGACCGGAGGCTGGAGCGCTGGATCTCGAGGCTCAAGCACAAGACTACCATTGTGTTCTCAGCGGTCTCCGGTGACAAGCTTCTCAAGACCATTGTGTTCGTATGTCTTCCCGCTGCAAGCAGACGTCCGATGCCGTCGGTTCATGTGCTTGACCTCTTTAGGAACTTGCTCTCCTGTTCGGAGCCATCCTAGTCATGGCCTGACGCTCCTTTGTCGCTCTTGCGATAAAACATACATGACAGTCAGAGGGACCTGTCATCGTCGATGCCAGTCGCAATGTCTACCCTTGGTTTTGTACGCTACACCCGTCGTGATTCCGATCAGCGACAGCAATGTTCCTCTTTTACCGCCTCGCTCAACGCCCTCCTCCGGCGCATCTTCCGCTGTCCTATGTCTTGCCCAGTCTCGCTGTTCTTCTGCGACAGTTTCTCGTTGAAAATAGAACGGCTATCAGCCTACCTCCGCCATCACTACAGCTATGACGCCATGGTCGATGCTCCCTACCAGCAGGATCGTGCTCGCATTCCATACCTGGACTTCATGAAGCAGGCGGAAGGGTCACAACACGAATATCTCCTCGCTTACATCACAAGCACCCGCCGGAGTAGTGCTCTGTAAGCGCAATGTGGAGGCGGCTAACGATGTCAACGAGGTAGCTGCTTGCGACACCATACATAGTGCATCAAAGGCTTTCGCATCTCCCGCCTCTGTTGGTCAAGGTGTAGGGACCTCCACCACTACCCCTGTCATTGCCGCCTTGGATCGGCTCATCTCCTACCCGCCTACCTTTCAGTTACCCAAGAATGACGTCGTAGTTTCTCGCTGGAATATCACAACAGTAGAGGGAACCTGAACCTGTCTCCTAGTATTCCCCCGCTCACTCCTGGGACTGTCAACATGCTTGCAGAAGAGAACTACCTCCCACCACCCCGGTCGCGGCAGAGCACAGCACCACCCACCCTAAATGAACTCGCTGCAGCATCCATGGCTATACACAACTCCTCACAAGAGTACCACCTCTTCTCGCGTCTGCCACTAGAATGCCGCGATGATGTTCTATACCCTCGGCGGCAATGCAGATGAATCATTTGATCTTCCGGCGGAGATGGCGTTCACTGTCGACCCCCCCTGAAGCAGGTGAGTTCCAGCCAGTGCATTCCGCGATCGATGTTTTTCTCAGCCTATCGTAGCAGCGCTTCCAGCAACCCGTCAGATTGCTAAGAGAAAGACTGGCACCTTCCGTTCCATCTTCCCGCCGGTCACAAACCGGGATGTAGCCCGTATTTTTGTCGTCCGGATGTCATCATCTGCTCCGCATATTTCTGAACCTCTGGCTGGTACGGTGACCGATTGCCATCTCCCCATACGCTGTGAAAGGAACTTCTAGTACACCGCTCACCCAGCACGCCCTGATTCCGACCTAGAGTCCGATTCCTGATCTCAGCAGCCCATGCCTGTTCAATGTCTCCTTCTCTCCTTCGCGACCCGCCGGCTACTAGCGATCTCCTCGCGCCTCCTCTGAGGTCCTACGTTACAATGTCCTTAGATGATCGCTCCATCCCGGGCCGGATGGCGTCTAGATGGCCGGCGGCTAGTTCAGCTCATGGACAACTCGGCCATAGAATCTTGCGGTCGCGGGTAGGATATGTGCAGGAACGGTACTTGTGTCCAGTCATGATTAGGTGTACCCGACGCTTCGCATCGGAGGTGCATCTTGCGGGACAAGAGGAAGGCATAATCACGACTTGAAGAACGAGAAGAGCACGACGATGACATTGAGGTTGCTGATGAGATAGATACAAGCGACAGAATGAGATGAGAGATGACCGTTATCCATGGAAGATGACAAGTGGCTGCTGACTGTGAAGCATATCGTATACCGCGGCACCCCACCGATACCGTACCAAGTAGTAATAATAGTGTACTTTCCTGCCCCGGGACCCGTTCCGGAGCCAGAACGACGGTGGCCGACACCATCCACGCAACACCTGATGACTCGAGCACGACCGGATAGTGTTTTTCGTACAACCGCGTCCGACCAAAACCAAGGAAATTGCTTTCCGTCGTTTGAAATGATGAATATGCTGAGGAGAGGACTCAAGCCTGGACCTCAACAGCCTGTGCGCCAGTGAGCGTGGACTTCGGAGGGATGAAAGTCTAAAGAGCGTGTTGTCAGGATGACAGACCGACGGAAACTGGTATAAAAAAGCTTACCCTCGTCTTGATACCACCGTCGAAGGGCAGGCGAGTAGAACCGCCCATGAGATAAGCGTCGACCTCCGCAGCGCAGCGGCGACCCTCCTGGATGCCCCAGACGATGAGCGACTGGCCACGACGGCAGTCGCCCGCTGCGTAGACACCTTCGACACTAGTCGAGTATTTCTATAAACACGAACACATCGTCAATGATACTGCTGGTTGGCGACATAGATAGCGCACACTTACGTTCTTAGGGGTCTCGATGTTGCTGCGAGCGTCCTGCTTGACGCCGAGCTTCTTGAGCAGGTCAGCCTCAGGACCAAGGAAGCCGAGCGCGAGGAAGACGAGCTGCGCGGGGAAGAACTTCTCCGAGCCGGGCACCTCCTCCATCTTCCAGCGGCCTCCGCTGTCCTTCGTCCACTCGACGCGGACAGTGTTCAGGCCCTGGAGCTGGCCGTTCTCGTCGACAACGAACTCCTTGGTCGAAATGCAGTATTCGCGAGGGTCTTTCCCGAAGTGCGCGGCGACCTCAGTGTGGCCGTAGTCTGTGCGGAAGATGCGCGGCCACTGCGGCCACGGGTTGTCGCGCCCACGCGACACAGGAGGTTGCGGAAGCAGCTCGAAGTTGGTGACGGACTTCGCGCCATGGCGCATCGCGGTACCGATACAGTCGTTGCCGGTGTCGCCGCCGCCGATGACAATAACATCCTTGCCCTTTGCGTTGATGTAGTTGCCATTTTGGAGCTCGGAGTCGAGAAGCGACTTCGTGTTCATCTGCAGGTACTCCATCGCGAAGTGAATGCCGTCTGCCTCACGGCCAGGTATCCTGAGATCGCGCGGCCAGGTGGCACCGGTGGCGACGATCACGATGTCGTTCTCTCTGCGAAGCTCGTCAGGATCGACGTCCTTGCCCACGAAGGTGTTCGGAACGAAGGTCTGACGATATCGTGAGCATGGTATAATCAGATCTAGCGTGATGAATCAACATACCACTCCCTCCGCGGCCATGAGGTCAATACGACGCTGTACGACATTCTTGTCGAGCTTCATGCTACAAAGATGTGAGACTAGACCTCGACCAGAAGGCATGCAACACTTACTTGGGAATACCGTACATGAGCAAGCCGCCCATGCGGTCGTTGCGGTCGTACACTGTTACCCAGTGGCCGGCCTTGTTCAGCTGGTCAGCAGCGGCGAGACCTGCGGGACCAGAGCCGATGATCGCAATCTTCTTGCCCGTGCGGAAGGAGGGCACCTTTGGAGTCATCCAGCCCATCTCGAAGCCCTGTACAGACATGAGAAGAGGTCATAGCCAGATCCGCACGAATTTGACATACCTTGTCGATGATCGCGCACTCAATGCTCTTGATGCCTACAGGCTGCTCATTGATGCCGAGAACGCAAGCACCCTCGCAAGGCGCAGGGCAGACACGACCGGTGAACTCGGGGAAATTATTGGTCATCAGCAAACGATTGAGCGCGTCCTGCCACTGGTCTTTGAACACGAGGTCATTCCACTTGGGAATGATGTTCGAGATCGGGCAACCAGTGTCCGACTGGCAGAAGGGCACGCCGCAGTCCATGCACCGTGCGGACTGGAACTTGAGCTCTTCGTCGGTGAGCCGCGTCGAGATCTCCTTCCAGTCCTTGACCCGCTTGCGAGGAGGACGGTACGTCTCCGTCAGACGCTTGTACTTCATGAATCCGCGAGTCTTGTCAAGCTTGCTCAGGCGGCTCTTGGTGGTGGCCTCGTCGACGAGCGAGTCCTCCATGTCGGCCATAGAGGGCTCAACCCGTGTGCGAGAGCTAGCGCGGCTCATGCGCGAGAGCGGCTCCTTGGGGAGAAGGATGTCCTCAAGACCCTCCGAAGCCAGGTCGACTTGCGAAGCAGTACGCGAGGGGACGAGGTCGATGATGCTCTGACGCATCTTCTCTTCCTTCGCTTTGGCAGCTTGTTCCTCAAGGACGCGCTTGTAGTCGAGGGGCATGACGCGGACGAAGAGCGGGAGCAAGTGATGGAAGTCGTGCAGGACACGGTCCGCGACCTCGGAACCAGTGTAGTGGCGGTGATCCTCGATGAGTCCACGAAGCTCTGCGATCTCGCGCGGGTCGGTGACCTTGCCGAGCTCGACCATCTCCATGTTGACCTTCGACGCGAACGTGTGCGCCGTGTCGAGGACGTACGCGATACCACCGCTCATACCAGCGGCGAAGTTGCGTCCAGTGCTACCCAGGACGACGACGCGTCCACCAGTCATGTACTCGCACCCGTGGTCACCGGTACCCTCCACGACAGCGTTCGCACCCGAGTTGCGGACAGCGAACCGCTCGGCCGCAATACCGCGGATGAAAGCCTCACCCGACGTGGCGCCGTATAAACAGACGTTACCGATAATGATGTTCTCCTCCGCCTTGAACGTCGACTGCTTGGGCGGGTAGACAATGAGACGACCGCCCGAAAGACCCTTGCCGACATAGTCGTTGGCGTCACCCTCGAGCTCGATGGTGATACCAGGCGCAAGGAAGGCACCTAGAGACTGGCCCGCCGAACCGCGCATCCGGATATGAATGGTGTCTTTGGGCAGACCCTCTTCGCCGTACAGCCTGGAAACGCGGTGCGAGAGGGAGGTGCCAAGCGCACGATCAGTGTTGGTGACGTCGCACTCGATGTGGACGGGGAGGCCCTTCGTGAGCGCAGGCTCAGACTCGTCGATGAACTTGTTGTCGAGACGGATGTAGAGCTTGTGATCCTGGGCGCGCACGTGATAGGTAGCAGCACCAGGGCGCATCTGCCAAGCGGGCTTGAGAATCGCGCTGAGATCGAGATGCGCGGTCTTGGGAGTGCGGAGCTTCTCGTCAACCTTGAGCATGTCCGCGCGGCCAACCATCTCGTTGATCGTACGGAAGCCGAGCTTCGCCATGTAGCGACGAAGGTCTTCGGCGATGTAGTAGAAGAAGTTGATGACCTGCTCGGGCTGGCCCGCGAACTTCGCACGGAGCTGAGGGTCCTGGGTAGCGATACCGACGGGACAAGTGTTCACTGCAAGATAACGTCAGCATAAGCCCACAAGGGGAAGCGATGAGGGGACTTACAGTGACATTTCCTCATCATGATACAGCCCATCGCAATGAGCGGTGTCGTCGCGAAGCCCCACTCTTCGGCACCTAGCAGAGCCGCGATAGCGATGTCGCGACCCGTACGGAGCTGACCATCGGTCTGGACAGTTACACGTCCACGAAGGTCGTTCAGGACAAGAGTCTGGTGGGTCTCAGCGAGACCGAGCTCCCACGGCAGACCAGCGTACTTGATACCAGTCCAGCGCGAGGCACCGGTACCACCGTCGTGGCCGGAGATGAGGATGTGGTCCGCCTTCGCCTTGGCGACACCGCTCGCGACGATGCCGACGCCGACTTCGGACACCAGTTTGACGGAGACGCGCGCACGGGGATTCGAGCACTTGAGGTCGTAGATGAGCTGCTTGAGATCCTCGATGGAGTAGATGTCGTGGTGCGGCGGAGGCGAGATGAGACCGACACCGGCGGTCGAGTGACGCGTGCGCGCGATGGAAGCCGACACCTTGTGTCCCGGAAGCTCACCACCCTCACCAGGCTTGGCTCCTTGTGCCATCTTGATTTGAAGCTCGTCGGCATCCGCGAGGTAGTTCGACGTGACACCGAAACGGCCAGAGGCCACCTGCTTGATGGCGGAGCGCATCGTGTCGCCGTTAGGGAGCGTCAGAGAGCGCTCCGCGTCCTCACCACCTTCACCCGTGTTCGACTTGCCGCCAAGGCGGTTCATTGCGATGGCGAGCGTCGAATGCGCCTCCATCGAGATCGAACCGTATGACATTGCACCGGTCACAAAGCGGCGGACAATCTCGTTCCAAGGCTCGACCTGTTCGATCGGGATCGGGGTCGCGTTCTCAAAACGGAAGTCAAGAAGGCCCCGGAGATGAACGGCCTTGGTCTGTTCGTTGGCGTTCTCCGCATACGCGTCGTACGCACGCTGGTTCTTCTCGCGGACGGCGTCCTGGAGGTTGGCGATGCCGGACGGGTCGTTGATGTGCGCCTCGCCGCCGGAGCGCCAGTGGTACTCGCCTGACTCCGGCATCCCGGGCGGGAGGATGGTCTCACGGGAAGGCCAGCCACGATCGTGCATCTCGAATGCGTCCATGGCGAGAAGATCGAAAGTTGCACCCTGGACGCGGCTCGCGGTGCCGACGAAGCACTTCTCAATGACCTCCGTGTGCAGGCCGAGGGCTTCGAAGATCTGGGCTCCCTTGTACGACTGCAGAGTCGAGATACCCATCTTAGACATCACCTTGAGAATTCCACCGTCCACGGAGTGGCGGTAGTTGTCCATTAGGTCATCCAGTGTCTTGTTATCCTTGACCCTAGAGCCAGAACATCGTCAGTCTCGGCAGTTGTCTCAGGATGGCAATATCACTTACAATCCCTCGCGGACAACCTTGTGAATGCACTCCATCGTCAGCCAGGGGCAAATCGCATCCGCGCCATAGCCCAAAAGCACGCAGAGGTGGTGAACCTCCCTTGCTTCGGCAGTCTCGATCATGAGCGCAACCTTGGCACGCTTCTTCTGGGTGACTAGGTGGTGGTGCACGCCACCGCACGCGACAAGAGCCGAGAGAGGAACGCGCGAAGGGCCAATCTCGCGGTCGGAAAGGATGATAACCTTGATGCCGTCATCAATCGCCTGCGTCGCCTCGCTGCAAACACGCTCGAGGGCAAGCTTGTAGCCGGGGAGGCCAAACTCCTTCGGGAAGGTGATGTCGATAGTGCGAGACGGCCAAGAGGTGTAGGCAGCTTTGAGGTTCTTCATGGCGTTCATCTCCTCGATCGTGAGTATAGGCGAGGGCAGAAGGATGCGGTGGCACTGCTGGGGGTTCATCTCTAGGAGGTTGCCCTCGGGACCGACGTAGCACTCGAGCGACATGACGATCGATTCACGGATCGGGTCAATGGGCGGGTTCGTGACCTGCGCGAAGAGCTGGCGGAAGTAGTCGTAGATGAGGCGGGGCTGGGTCGACATCGCCGCGAGGGGCGCATCGTTACCCATGGATCCGAGCGCCTCCTTACCGTCGGTGAACATGGGGAGCATAAGCATGTTGAGTTGCTCAACCGTGTATCCGAATGCGAGCAGCTTCGGGTCGGTACTGAGGGAATACTCATCGATAGTCGGGGCGACCGAGGTCGAGCGTTGTACGCGCTTGACAATATTGGGTACGTGGAGCATGTTCGACTCGATCCACGAAGCGAAATTCTGCTTGCGCGCGGTGTTGCGCTTCAGCTCCTTGTCATCGACAATGCGGCCCTCCTCGGTGTCGACCAGAAGCATGCGGCCGGGCTTCAGGCGGCCCTTCGAGATGACCTTCTCGGGGGAGATGTAGACAGCGCCTACCTCGGAGGCGCACACGATGATGTCCTCGTTGGTGACGACGTAGCGGCACGGACGGAGACCGTTACGATCAAGGTTCGCACCACAGTAGCGGCCGTCGCTGAAGGCGAAGAGAGCAGGACCGTCCCACGGCTCCTGCAGGCACGCAGCCCAATTGTAGAACGCCTTCTTCTCGGGGTCCATGAGCTCGTTGCCCTGCCAAGCCTCAGGGATGAGCATCATGACGGCCTCGGGGAGCGTCAGCACGCCGTTCACGACGAGCAGCTCGAGCACGTTGTCGAACGCGGCAGAGTCGGAGCCACCAGACTCGATGATGGGGTATAAGAAGTCTAGCTTGTCACCAAAAAGGGACGAAGACAGAACGCCTTCGCGAGCGCGCATCCAGTTCCTGTTCCCGCGCAGGGTATTGATCTCACCTATTTCTTAAAATCAACATGCTGTTCGCGTGAGTGTCCTGAAGTCGGGCAGACTTACCGTTGTGTGCGGCCCAACGCATGGGTTGCGCACGATCCCAGCTAGGGAAGGTGTTCGTAGAAAATCGCGAGTGAACGAGTGCGAAGTGAGAGCGATAGAGCACATGGTTCAAGTCGTGGTAGTAGTTATACACTTGAGGCGGCGACAGCTGGCCCTTGTAGACGATGTTCTTGGACGAAAGCGAGCAGATGTAGAAGCCCTTGGAAAGCGAACTTTACACAGACAATCCCGATCACTTAAGCTTACGCTCAAAACGGACAGGAAAGGAAAGGGGACAAACATGTTGTGGGTTGCATGCTTGCGCAGAATGTACAATTGACACTCGAAGTGCTTCGCATCGAATGCACCACCGCGGCAGGTGTTACCATCACCGTAGTGAGAGCGCAAGACTACGAAAGGCTGCAGAATCGCGGGTTCCTTACTGGCGGCGGCGGGACCCAAGATGGTCCCGTCCGTCGGCACCTCTCTCCAGCCCAGGACACGGAGCCCTAGGTCGTTCGCAATCTTGGAAAAGATGGCCTGCTGCTGCTGCAGGCCGACGGGGTTGTTTGCCTTGAAGAAGACGTTACCGACGGCGTACTGACCGGCCTCTGGGAGTTCACAGCCGAGGTCGCGCTCGGTCTCACGCTTGAAGAAGAGGTGGGGGATACCGGTCATGACACCCGCGCCGTCACCGTCGCGGCTGTCTGCGCCGGTGGCGCCGCGGTGGGTCATGGCGCAGAGAAGCTGACGAGCATCGGAGACGATCTTGTGGCTCTGGTCACCCTTGATGTGGCAAATGAAGCCGACGCCGCAAGCATCCTTTTCGAAGTCGTTCATGTAGAGGCCCTGGTTGGCGGGCAGAGAAGCGTCCCAGGACGCGGGGTCGCGTTCGACAGCGTTAAAGCCATTTTGCGAATCAATCTCTGGAGCGGACAAGGAAGGCACAGG
>CCBP010000118.1:205129-217540 GCA_000765035.1 Trametes cinnabarina | reverse complement strand
GGATATGAACGACCTTGGATGGGAGTTGTGTGCGACGGCGGCGAGGAGCGGCGGGCGGAGGGGGTGGGAGGAAGAGGAGGTGGTGGTCAGAGGACAAGGGCCGCTGGACGCTGGAAGAACAGCGGGGGATGCAGAGGGGCAATTTTCTATTGGCGAAGGCCGAGTCAGAGTCGGGCGAAGGAGCTCGAACGGGAGTCACTAGTCAATACTCGCTCAGCTTTCTGTTAGACAGCCGCCTTCACCCGACTGCTCCGATCGCTCCTCCCTCTCTTGACCAGCGTAATCCCCTCCCCGGCTGCAAACATCTCGCTGTTTTCCTTATCTCTAGCTCCTCCTCTCAGCCAATCAGCCTCCGTCAAGATCAAATTCGCATCCTCCCATTCCGCATCTGATCTTATCTCTCGTATTCACGCGGAACCCCGCCCGGAAGCGGCACCAGCCACCCCCACACCAGCCCATCGTTCATCCGCCACAGCCACACTGATCAATCCTCCGCGAGCTCTTTCTCCGGTCTCTCTCTCCTCTCTACCAGTCCCCGGCGTGCGCAGCGCTACATCGTATGTAGATGCGGCCGCGGACGAGGCTAGCCCTCTCCTGCGGATCCGGATGCCCCAGAACTCAGTCCTCCGTCCTCGACGCAACTTCCTCGCATTGTAAGAACGCCAGAACGCCTTCATGTCTTGCCGTCTTGCGGGTGTCCGAAGCCTTTCATGATCGTCCTTTCCGCCGGGAGCGTACAGTATGTATCAGGAACAGCCAAGGAACACCGTACCCCTCGCCCACTCCGAGCACCGTAACACGTCAGTAGCCAAACGCATATCCCTTCTTCCTCTTCCTCTTCTCTTCCCGGCCCTGCTCCATCCCAATTTCCGACAATCCGACCGTCCGAGCCTGGCCTCCACCTGCGAGCTCTTCGAAGCGGCCCAGCGCACTCCGAAGGCGTATCTTTGTCCCCATTCCGTGCCGCATGAACTGCACCGGTGGAAGAAGGGCCCTCCCCCCCAGCCATCCCCTCCGCTCAACGGCTGTTGCTTCGGAAAATTGCAGCACGGGTCTGTCTCATTCCACGCGACACGTCGCCCGCCCCCTTGCGTCCACACGGGACGCTCCCCCTGTATCAGAAACCTCGGATTTTCCTCCCTCATGTACCGGTCGGTTCCCATACACGCTCGACGATTAAATGAGGATGCGCTGCGTATGTGAGAGACGGTTGCTACGTACGGCACTGTGTGCGACGTCCCCCGACTTCGAGTGACACCCGTACGTAGACAGAAGCACGACCTCCGGTCGCTGCCAAAGCGCATCCCGCGCTCTCACACTCTGCCGGGACAACTGCCTGCTCCGTAGAAGCGCGATCGAGTCTATCCGTCTTCTCCAGCAGCACGACTTTCATAACACAGATCGCCATCAGGGCACGGTTCCATCAGATCGAACCGCCGTCCGGGGTTCCATATACTCGTCCACGGCCTGTGTGACCTCACGTACTACAAAGCGCGCCTTACCTCGGAAATTTAAGAGCACTGGCCCGCCTAGACCAACTCGTGCTGAGGTTCCTTCTGCAGCGAAGCGTCAGCCCGAGCGCATCGTGACGTACCCTCGCATCTGCTCCCAAGAGCCCAGGGAAGCAATACCCCTCTCAGGTCCGCAGCCAAGAAGATGCGAGAACGCACGCACGCAACGTTCGCTGGTTCGAAAGAGGAACGTCCAGGCAAAGCAAGGGCCGCCGCCGCCGACCCCCGAGCATAGTTGCTGCATGGTACTGTACACGAGGTGATAGTGTTCGGGGTGCAAAGCTAGCCAGCACCATCGTGCAACGCGCAACACACGGCCGCTGGGAACGTCGAAGAGAGCGTGAGCGTGCGTTTGGTGGCACGATGACGGACGTCCATACCTTTCTGATGCCCATTGTATTGTCGTACGGTCTCCCCGGTTGACATGTCCCATAGTCGCGCAGTGTGATCGGAAGACGCTGGCACGCAATCTGTCAGTACAGAAGCGCGAAACGCACCGGTGTAGTACGCACCGGTCACCAAGTACGCGGAGTCCGCGCTGAACGCGCAATCCCATACCCATCGCTGGTGGCCCTGCAGCGTCTTCTCGTGCTTGAATTCGTAGTTGGGTGAGATCGACCAGATCTTGATGGTCGTGTCTGCTGAGCAGGTGGCCAGATACCTGACGACCCATCGTCAGCGATCGGGCGGCCACGAGAAGCCCAGATATTCAGAAATTACAGACCTTACGTCAGGGCTCAAGAGGAGCCGCGTGAGGTACTTGTTGTGGGCTTGGAACATCGTAACGGCCTGGAACCTGGGCAGATCCGATCGCTCGTCGTTGATTTTCCAGACATAGCACTTGCCCTACACCAGGTTAGGTTAGCAAAGGCGATCATGAATGCGGAAGGGTGTCCGACCTTGACACTTCCCGCGACGAGGCAGGAGCCATCGGAGGCAAGGCTGATAGAACGCATGGGAGTGTCTCCTCCAGGTGTCTAGACCACAGGGCGGTGAGTGGCGGGCGACTTGTGGAGGTAGAAAAACCGCGAATGCGGACCAGTTCGTGTGTGCAAATATTCTCCGATAAATCCCATTGCTTGATTCGTCCGGCCTGGTCGCAGGAGATGAGTTCTCCTTGATTAGGGTGCACCACCACGTCGTTGACTGCGCCCGAGGCGGGTCAGCTCACAATGCTACCTCGCGGTTCGGTTGGCTCACCGGGGGCCTCGTTGTCGTAATTTCGATGTAAATGGCTGTTACTTCTGCAGCGAGGCTAAGCCTTCGGTACTCCCAGAAACGTCAGACCGGCGAACGTACCGTAAGTCCCAGATCTTGATGGTGCCGTCTTCACTGCCGGTCACCAGCCATTTCCCCTCGCTGTGGAAACACACGGCTGTAATGTTGCCGTTATGGCCTTCGAATATAGCGATCTATGTTCACGGCGCCTAGTCATCTAGTGAAGGTGGCGCAAGACAGGGAAGACCAGGCGTACCGGTCCAGCATTCGGTGGTGCTGCAATCTCATAGATGTACGCCTTCTTGTGAATCGCAGCGGCAAGCAGGCGCTTACTATGCGCGCATACCATGAGCCCACAATGCGATAACTCGGCCCTGAAGCTGTCCTTACTCGGGTGATATTGCTAGGCGGTTGACTTGCTGTTAGAATGGCACGACGCGACGCAGCTTGTAAACGAGTGTGTATGAATGCACTCAAGGAATGATCTCACTCCAGCTTCCGACGCGCGAGGGATGGTACGGGAACAGATGCCACTCCAAGCCTCCCAGAAACGAATCTCATGGTCATACGATCCAGTGACGAGAATGACGGACATGTCGGTACGTGCGACAGTGGTAGCGGGTGCAGCAGCAGAACGTGAGGCGGAGGTATGCACAGGCATCGCGGTGGGAGGCCGGGACAGACTGAGGATGCCAGTGAGAACGCCAGAGGGAACCTGCGCCCGAGCCTTGGCCCTGGAGTCGACTTGCTCTCATTGTTGATTATGTAAGCTTACCCATGGTGCGGTATACCCGGCATGTGCTTCTTGCCCAATACGCTCACCGTCCTCGCATTCATGCCCTGCGACCACTCGTTCTCGAGACAGCGCGAGTGCCCCCAATCTCGTCTATGATTTGATTTTGACTTCTCCCACTTTTGTTTCTGGCATTTGCTTCTCGGCGTGCAGCCGCCGGCTCTGCACCGATTCGAAGACGTTGCGACATTGCTCATGCTCTCTGACGTCCTACACCCCCCTCCTTTTGCGGCGCGGCATCTAGGGTCCCGCGGTCAATACACTTCGTGCCCACAACCATTGCTGAACTTCTCCACCTAGGCCTGCTAATGTGTTAGACTTAAGCTCTGCTCAAGGCTATAGAGTCGCGAGCTACCAAAGGCCTCGTGCATACCCTGCAATCTCTTCAGGCAACGAACATCCCGACCAATAGGACTTGCTGGTGGCTCGTGCATGCCCTCGTTGAAACGTCTGTCCGGAGGAACGGTATCTTTGCTTGTACTCCCGCGAAGCCTCTCTATCTTCAGGCCATGGATTTCCTACCTATGTTCTGGGCCCAGTCTGCATGTCGACTTCGCTACCTGCATGCGCACACATGCAATCGTCCATCCTCTATACTTCTCCCGGGCGATCTCCCATCCCTTCGCAGGTGCACGTCCTCGGTCCCCTTCCTCTCGCTTAGCGGTCTCCCGACCTTCGATTTGGTGCCCTCCTCTTTCCGGTAAACCTCCCGACCAAAATAGATCTCCCCTTAACAACTCGATTATGAACTCTTGGGTCCTCCCAGGCGTCATGCCTTCGAAATACCTGCTCCGATCCTCCGTCTCCCTGCGCATTGCTCAGAGAGGAAGGCTTCCCTTGGGCTCCTCCACTATAAGAGAGTGTGGCCATGGTGGATGGTACACCAACAACAGCCCAAGGCCCTCTGCGACACATCCTACAGCACACCACCGTCCCAAATTCCTACATCTCTACAACGCCATGGACCCCTTCCCGGTGGGTCTCTCTTGGGACCTTCCGAGACCCCCGCCGCTGACTTGACCACATAACAGATTGGCACTCGCGTCTTTTTTCTCGAGGGCGGCAAGACCCGCACCGGTGTTGTCCAGGACATCGAGACCATCGAGGTATGCTTCTGGCAGCTCAGGGCATCTGTGCCTTTGCTGACCGGAATCTAGGGTCTCCGCTTCGTGATCATCAAGTTGGACGATGGCAGCCCGAAGCCGGTCAAGTTGCCGTGGGTATCTCTGACTTACGTCGCTCCTTCATGGGACTGACTGAGCTTAGTTTGTCTAGTGTCAACGCCGTCTCTAAGGCCGACTAAGACTCTCGTCACGGACATGCGTATCTTCAGCCCAAACAGCACACGGACTCCACTGGACTCTTGGACTTCATAGATTTGCATTGTTCCCTCGCTCACGCTCACGTACAGTACCTGTATTGGTTGGCATCCACCTAGACTTCCTGTAGCCGCATACGTATCGTATACCCCTGTAGATTACCGAATATATCCTGTATCCCGGACTTCCTCGAGAAAATATAGTATAGAGCGCGCCCGTTCCCTCAGGCTGGTGCAACTTTGCTTGTGTGTCCTTCGTACCCCAAATTCTCTCAGCATCATAGACCGCCCACGCACCTTCTATGAGATCATTCGCTGAGGGCAGGAGGTGATCATGCAGAACAACGACCCGCCTCGACCTCCGAGAATGATCCAGCCTTGCAGTGGATGAACGCGGGTAGGATGCCTTCGATGCACCGAGGAGACGGGTTGTCTTTGATGCAAACGCTTCCATGTCGAAACCTCGCGCCTTTCTTGCCCGCGAACACCAGCAAGCAGGCGAAGACCGGAGCACCGTGACGCGCTCCGAGTCTGCGACCAATGACTGTTGTGGTACGAAACCCGCCATGCCCGGTGGAATCTAAGCGCCCCTTGCACCCCTGTTCGTTCTACCGTGCACCTCCTTCCCGAATGGACATCCACTTCCTTCTCACCAACCCATAGCACTCGCATTTCCCATTCTCCGCCGGCTCGCTTTGAGGGTACCGAAATGCGCAGGATGGTCGAGCAAGCGTCAGTGCCAGCGGCGCACCATGCAGCCCAGAGCCACACCACTCCGGCGAGGAGAGCGCTCGCTCTCCAATGCTTTGCTCTAGTCCTGTACATATGTCTCTCTTTCTTGCTTAGGATTCTCTCCGGATGGGAAACATTCAAAGGAAGTGTTCACAGACGCCTCTGCAGACTCCTAGCTATTCCTCCTTGTCGAGTGTACGAGCCAAGAGAAAGCGCCATCGTAATTGTTGGCGGAGATGACGGTGAGCTTACTTCATAGAAGCCGGATTGCTTTCTGACCTGCAAATCCACATCGCAGATGTGGGCAGGCATGTAGCTCTGAACTTTTCAGAGCTAGGGTGTACTGTGTTTTCTCTCTGTCCTGAAAAGCAAGCTTCGCATCAAGACGGCGCATATCACCATGCCTCGAAAGTTTCATCAGTAAGGAACCACTCCTCCTGTGCGGACGTCCCACAGCTGAGCAATGCTTCAGCTCATACAGGAGTGGCACCAGCGGATAAAGAGATCCGGCCGGTCGCCATGGGGCTTGGTTGCTCCCATCGTGCTCGACGTGAGCTCCGAGACACAGCGCAGGCAGGCGTTCGAAATTGTTAGCGCATACTGTGTAACCCGCAACCTCCACCTCGTTGCGGTGATTGTGCTGCCACTGAGCGTCTACGTCGGTACGTGAACGGCGCCGTAATTGCCCAAACCTGACTTACACGCAGTCTGTTAGCTCCCAAGCCGCTTGTTGGCAGTCGGACAGACCCACCAACATGGGCAGAAACTATCTTTCGCAGCCTCGTGGAACCTATATCCGTGGTACAGGATTACTCGGACATGCTCGCGGCGGCCACCGGTCGGGTAGTCCTTTTGATAGAATGTGAGTAATACGCAGCTCCCTTCGTCCGCGTGCCTCAATTTCCACACGCGCGCAGCCGGTGATCCATTCAGGATGCATCCAACGCAACTCGGTTCATCTGAATCTGCTGCACAGTTCCTGCGCCAGCGATCAGGATCTTTAGGCATCAGAGTCTCGACGGTGTGGACGGGGCCCTTCGCCCCGGCATCCAAACTTTCCGTACACGCGGGAAGCGACATGATGTAGGACTTCTTTTTATCATGCAGAACCTTGTTACTAACCTCTGCGCGCATTCAACCGTGCAAGCGGGACCGTTGTATGCCCTAATGAGCCTGAAGGTGAGCAAGACGACCTTGTGTTCTGGGGACGTCCTGATTTCAATCGTCAGACTACGACTCAAGCCTGCGAGGCGCAACCAGGCAGGTTTTGCAACAATTCTTTGTTCGGAACGAGGATGTATGGAGCGCCTTCTACGACATCATCCGATCAAGGCGAGAACCCTCTGCATCGACGGCATGCGTTACGCTGACCGACCTCCAGGTATCCCAGAGAACGGTATTGTGTGGGTCTACACGCGGCCATGCACGAGGCGCTGCAAGCCATGCCCGCAGCACTGCGTATCGCGTTGTCCTGAACACATGCACTGACTGACTATTCCGGCTCGTTCGGTCGAGATTACCTGTGGCGTTAGACTTGTACGATTGACATGGTTGCGGGGTATGCATGACTGGAATGATGCACATTTTATTACTTGACTACAGATCCTTCCGATCCTGACGGAGAGGGGGCGGGGATTAGAAGATCACAGAGGAGGCACCATCGGAACGTCCCGCTTACTCTGATCATAATGCTGAGACGCTGCCGTCCACCAGCCTTCTTCAGAATGGAATGCTGATAGTTGTACCGGACGGTGTCTCTAAAGGACACTGTAAGCATGTCTGATAGAACAGCGAAGTAAAACACCCACCGTTGCATATAGACGCTGCCAGACGGTAATACAATGTCGTAGCGTTCGCCAGGGACGGTAGGATTCTCTAGGCGCAATATGCGTTCATCGCCTAACGATACACCTAGTATCCAAGTTCTATGCGTCGGTGAGAATGGGAGCAGTGTGTAGAGTTCAGAGTCAACTCACCCGCTGGCTTCAATGTTATCGACATGCGGCTGGCGCAGCCAAAAGAACGATGAGGAGATCGCACGGTTGAAGCATCTGATCAAAACTCACCAGAATCTCGCCATCAGAAGCTAGATGTAGTATATGCGTTTGTGTATTTTCGTCAGGATGCACTTGTCGGAGCCTCTCTAGTAGCGACGGTAATTCTGGTATGTCTTCTGGCCAGGACGTCACATGCATTTCGCGGTAACTCTTGATCACTCCGTCAAAATGACCCTGCCGCGGAGATGAGTAATGCTACATATACTCATCACATTTTACAAACCTCTTGGAAGTCATACAGTTCGTCGGGAAGGAAGAGTGCTTGGACCGGATCGCCCATACTATTACTGTTTATAGTATTCTGGGTTCGAAGGAACTCCTTTCTTCGACGTCGGAAACGACCGCTCTCCATAGAGTCCAGTTTTCGCAGTGCTGCTTGAAGCAATATGCGCTGCTCATCAGCAGCAAAAAAATCAGGATATAACTTGAAATCTTTGGGTAATGTCGAGGATGCTGTCCCGAGCTGACGGAAGATTGGGCACAACGATGGAGTCTGGCGACAAAACCCTTTGCGAGGGGCAAGACGCGGTAGACAGTGACGAGTCATCGGAGCTAGTTCACCATGACTACTGTATATCTTGTTCGCGGTCTGATCAGCCTTGGAGTTGAGTCCGAGTTCGCGTGAATCAGCTAGTGCTTCAGCTATAGGGAGAAACTATGGTGAGTGGTCAAGGTAAGTATGCACGATGGGATCTCGTGCTGGATCTCGGGGGATGGGCGCCAAAACTTCACATTCAAGTCGCGGGACCTGCCGAGGTGGTCTCGTACCCAGACGGCGAAGTGCTACACCCGCACCCCACCACCGCGGTCACTCCGGCGTCTGGGGCATTTCGACCGTGGACTATACCTCTGAATGTAGCGCCCGCCCAGTTTGGTATATCGGCTCGATCTGCCCTATCTATAGTAGATAGGATCTCGAATGGATCTCTCAGATTGTCACGCCTGCCTAATACAGTACGCGCGCCGCCACTACGCCCAACGCGCCGCCCCGCCGTATGCACGACTGTCTCTGCTGAACATTACTGGGCTACTACGAGTCTGCAGCACCAAGCGCTTCTATAGATACCTCTGTCTAGCATGAGTCTCATCGCTGAACCTATGAGCGTCGCCAATACTAGCAATCTTCGCATGTTCCGACTGGACGCACCATACCACAGCCATCTGTTCTCGGATGAAGAGTACTCGGCCGATGAGGATACTGACTCGGATGAGTTCTACTGGGATGATTGGAATATGGGAACTCTAGCTCCAGATGAGCAGGACACACTGGACGACCAAGTAGCGCCTGCAGTGCCTCCTACGGACACTATGGCAGTAGAGGCTCCATTGAACTGCAACACCAGCGAGCCCGAGTACTTGCGGCGCGCGCCCGGATCAAGCGACGGTGGACAGTATGCTGGAGGGGGAGACTCTGCTGAAGGTCTGGCCATGTGTGGCAGAGACGTCAACCGGCTTGTCTGGAGGATGTGTCGAGTGCTGTCGCGATAGACCCTCCCAGTGCCACAGGCCAGAAGTTGTATGTATTATGTCCCGTAAATGCAAAATGTTATGGCCTGCAGATACGTCGTCTAACAGTAGAGTTTCTCAGCTATAGTGGTGTCTTAGACTTTCGAGTCCCTGAAACATACCAACCTGCATCTCACTGCTTAAATTTCGCCGCTCCGGGCATTGACCCGGCAGACATGCCAGCTGAAGACCAGCCATCCCGGCCTGAACCCACTTCGAAACTCAAAGCCGTGCATACCGTCCTGGACTGTCTCAAGCAACATGACATGTCATTGTTTGGGTTTATGGATGCGCTCTGTTGAGGTGACGACGCCTGCACTGCCGACCAGCGGCTTGGGAAAGCTCGCCGGGACTTCTTGCAGCATAGCGGCTTCCGCGGTTTACTCGACCGCTGGCGGAGGCCACCCCGGCAGAGGGGCTCCACGAAGCCTCGGGCCTTAGGAGGAAAGGAGGCACTAGAAGACTTTGCTATGAGTTGCACAGCCGAGATTCTGAAGCGCGAACTCACCAACACCGATGTCCTCTTCCGGCCACCAGAAGTGAGCTTGCGCCGAGAGGATCTGACAGAGCTTGATCTGGCTGGGCTTGAGCGGGGCGTGCGGGAGAGAAGCCCCACAACATGGCAGCTCCTGGCGGGACTGATGGACGGTCCTCCTGACCCCCGTAGAGAAAGGTCTCACAAGACGATGGAGAAGGTGAGGAATCAGCCTGATGAAAACTTACAAGTGGAAAAGACTCACCGGTAGTCACACTCGCTGCAGCAACTCATTTTGATCTTTGCGATCCTCTTGTACGGCCGCTCAAGTCATTGCAACCGGCTACAGCGTATTCTTGGCGTGTACTTCAAGTTCCGAGGCCTGTCAGCGAAGGGGTGCGACACACTACACGCGCTCGGCGTCACAATGAGCTCAAAATGGATCTCAAACTCTGTCAATCAGATGTCAGAAGATGCACTCCGCGCCGTCGAACAGCGCTTCCTTGTCACCCCTTCCTTCCTCTCTTGGGATAATGTATACATCAGCTTTCGGGTCTTTGCACAACGCCTCGAGAAGAAGACATCTGCAGGTTGCGGAACAGCAGCCACCGTATTCTTCAAGAAGGACGCCCCTCAGCGCCCTCTGCACATGAACAAGGAACTTCGGCAGCAGCGTGTCGCTGGCATGAGAAACCCGCTGACATATCTCGACATCTATGACCTGGCTGCGAAAGGGTTTCCAGACATCGAGCGATGGATGGCGTACCACGTGCTGGAACTCCTTCTTGAGGCCCCCGAATTTGACCTTCCTACGTACCACGGGCGCAAGAGCCCACTGCTAGAGCCTCCGCCATCAGTCAACCTGCTTCTGTGTGGGGATGACCACATCACAGAGCAGTTCATGCTCAGCACACTACCCATCCCTGAGGCATCATATGAGGACAACGATAAGGTTCTCCACAGCCTACTCGACCAGGTTGGCATCCGCACCAAGCAGCAACGCCGAGACTTCGGTTCCTCACGCGTCCTGTTTGTAGTGGGAGATCAGCTTACGGTTGATCGAGTTCGAGGTCTTCAGCGGTTCCGCGCGCAAGATCTGAATGCTACGGACCGTCTCGACTATGTTGTACCTGTCTGGGGATGGTTGCATTACGAGATGGCAATCGCAAAGTCATTGCACAAACAATACTTCGGGAGCGCCTCGGGCCTTGGCTTGAAGCATGCCTTTCATATCCTGGAGAGGAAGGGCCTGGACACGACATCAACCCAAGGTCCCTTTCATGACAATCTGGAGGACGCACTCTATGCAATCCTGGCGGCACGCATCCGGCTTAGCTGGTTGGAGCTGGCTGGTGTTGAAGACCTCACTGCCCTGCGTAATCGCTCTCCGGAAGACCTCATCAAGATCGCCGAAGAGATTGTCCACAAGCATGCATCTGTTCGTCGACTCAATGAGCTGAACGACCTTGGAGGAAAGAAGGAACACGAGACATTATACCACAGTGTCATGTTCAATCGAGACGTACTCCTCTATGTTGTGCTCAACCAGGCCATCAAACGCGGCGACATTGGAATGATGGAGCATATACTTCCGCATATGTTATTGCGCTTCATTGGTGGTAAGAACTCCCACTATGCTGGCGAAACCCTGGAGATCCTTCAGGGTCTTCACCGTGAATGGCCAGCGGAGATTGCGTAAGCAGATTCATTGTGCCCTAATATGTGATATTGTAGCACTGACCTCTTCTTCATCTGTCAGGGATTTCGTGAGGAAGCATTGCTGGCTGGTCAATCGCACCGGAAAGCGGCATAGTCACACACCTGTGGATCGCGCAATGGAAGGCGATGTCAAGAAGATCAAGGTAAGTCACAGTTGTATAGCATTGCGGGGAATTGGGTATATAAGTAAGAATTGCACTGACTCTGACACGAGCAAAGGTAACTCACCTTCCGCAAGGTCCGCAAGTACATTGGAAGTATCTCGGCAAGCTCCATCCCGCCTTATCGTATATTGATGCTGTCGCGTCGGTAATCGAAGCTGCCTTCGGAACGTGGACACGCTATGGAAGACATACAGACCCGGGCGACGAGAAAGGGATCAGAACCCTGCTACGAGCATACAAAGCAGCCGGGATATACAACAGGGCACCAAATGGTAGGGCTGACGGATTTCGACTTGACGAAGATAAGGCTGTGAACTTCATAGACAATGGTGCCCTCAAGCTCCCAAGAGTTATGGAGAGATGGTTAGACGGACGTACATTCGAGAGGCGGATGGACGATTTGTATACAGATGACTAAATAGACACGGAGTGACTACGAAGATGTATACCTCAGCCTACGACTCAGAGTTGACGAGTCTGTGATTATTTGGCATGCAAATGTGGGAGAGATGTGGGCGTATGCAGGATGGGCAGCTGCTGGGCTTGGGTCGCACTGGGGCTGGTTGTTCGTGGATGAAGAGGCAAGAGAGACGTGAGTCTCGCTGGGTCGATAGCGCCAAACTGGGAGAGCGAGATCGGAGTTGAACGAAAGGAGGTCGAGGGGTCAGCAGGGTGGGCGCAGGCGAGTCGCATGGAATGGGCGGGTGTCACGGTGTTTGAGGGTGAAGGGGTGAGTGGAGGACTGGGATGGAACTGGGGTGTACCAAGAGTCCCGCCTTCAGGCAAGCCGTTCGACATGGTAGGGACTTCGCCATTTTGACCATGCACTACAATGCCCGGCGGCAGTGCTCCGGCCAGGTGCAGACACCCAGAAGGCATCTCACCGCTGCGCATAGTGCTGTATGAACCGTCTCGATC
>CCBP010000118.1:181164-205065 GCA_000765035.1 Trametes cinnabarina | reverse complement strand
CCAGTGCATCTTGGATTGACAGCGGCGCGTGCGGTATAACGTCGGGGTGGTAAAGTGAATGCGGACATTGCGAGGCCGCATGGGCACCGTGTGTGCTAACATCCAAGCAGTCTTGATCAGGTTGCCGCACTAGTCCTGCAAAGATAGGGCGGGGGCGGGGGCGCGGACGCGGACGCGGACGTGCCGGACATTCCGGCACTACAAGCGGAGTTGCTTGAGTTCATAAATGAGTTCTAGTGTACTGTCATGAATATAAAGGTTGGAGGTCCACTCACCAGGCTGCCCAAAAACGTCTTCATCCTCCTGCCACAGGGCGTGTGAGCTCATGCTGATATGCGGGGCAGGTAACATGACATACCTCCGCTGCCACTCCTGCTTCCCCCATGATGCTCACAACAGATGGCCCACCTTTGTTTTCACAATTGGCACGATCCGCAGATATGGTGACCGTCCGCAATTTGGGAGCTTTGACAGTTTTCTTCTCGGCCCACTGTGCATCGACGCGGCGCAAGACATCGACGACTGCCTGACCATAGCGTGGCAGGAACGGCCACTCGCCACACGTGAAGTGTTCAGAGAGGGTGTCAACTGAAGCAATATTTGCATGATATGTGAGCGTGCGGATGACTGACTCTGGCAGAATCACATCCATTGTGAACGAACTGGAAGCGAATTCCCGGGACGCTAAATCACGCCGCCAGTCCCGTAGGGCTTGATCCGCGAGAGCACGGTGCTCCTTGCTGCGAACAGATATACCCGTACGACTTGCTGGGTTGGTGCAGCCCGTGTTGCGCACATTTCCTCCATCCTGGTTCGTGTCAAGACACAGAGGGTGCAGAGGCTCCCGCTCAGCCATTGGGCGTTTTCCAAAGCGGTTTCTAGACCTTGAAGGCGTGAGATCGAGGCCACGAAGGAGTGGGGAGGACTCCGGCTCGCTGGGAGAAGAGGGGTGTGTGTCTGAATTGTCAGGAAGGCCGTCGAGAGGGAGTGTAGCAGTGTGCGAGGTAGCCAGAGCAGCACGATTGGTGCACAGATCGCAGCAGTGTTCGGGCAGCACAGCTTCCAGACGCGTGCGATCAGTAAAGGCGCCGCGGATGTATTTCATGATGCAGCCATCGCGTGGCTTGCTTACCGTCACTCTCACGCGGCGGATTGTTGAAGTACTCGTCACAGACTCTCCGCCGGCAGTCCTTAGCCTGTACTAGATTCCTCAGATGTGTCTCGATGTTCTTCCTATAGCCCTTCTCCACCTCTTCGATGGCAGCCTCGAGCTGTTTATTCGTCTTGCGCTTTCTAGGTTTCCGGCGCTGGAACACCGACCGTTCGACTAGGAGAATCGCTTCGGCACGTAGTCCAGGAGCACGGCCAGCACGTCCTGCACGCTGCACCCACACAGTCAGCGAGGGTGGAGTGCCCACATGTACAACTCGCTCGATATCAGGTATGTCTGCACCCTAAGTGCCATGCGCCGTGTTAGACCGTCCGCCACTGCCATGCACATCCACGTACCATCCCGATGCTCTCCGTCGCTACAAGATAGCGCACCGTTCCAGCCACAAACTGGTTGAACAAATCACCCTGAGAAGGCGCAGCTTTGAGGGAGTGCATGTATCCCACAGCATCCCGTAGGTACGGCGGAATCCGCTGACAAATATAACGCCAGACGTGCATGGTCTCGTCCCGGGTGTTCACGAAGATCAAGGTCTTCTTGAGGTCGCTTGCAAGAGCGGCTCTGTCGAGCTCGAGCAGCTTGTCAAGCTGTGAGTAGTCGTCCCGACTCTGTATGACGTGAATCGACATCTTGACATTCTTCCTGTCGTTTCCCAGATTGAGATAGAAGCATGTTGTGTGGTCTATCTCGAGGCTCGCTTCGATGTCGTGCAAAGGGCGCTGGGAGAGCGTGGCCGAGAGGAGCAGAAGCGGTGCTACTCCGCGGGGTGCATACGTTCGAAGGGTGACGAGTTTGCCGTAAGACTTGCGGAATTCACCGCCCCACATACTGATGCAGTGCGCTTCGTCGATGACCCAGGCAAGTATGTTATTCTTCAGTCCCATGTCACGTAGTGTTTCCCGCATCACTGGGTGTTCTACGCACATCTCAGGAGACGCGAAAAGAGCGCGAAACTGTAATGCCTTAATCTCCTTCTCGACAGGACATCAACAATGCATTGCTGACCAACCTGAAGGTGAACTCACCTCGACGAGACCCACAGAATATGTCTCTCCATTCACCGCCTTTGCAGTTATTCCCAACTCTCCAAAACGGCGCTCCTGCGGTGAACACATACACCAAGTAAGTAAGGAGCCACTCTGTGTCTCGCACTCACTCCTCACCTGGTCGTATTCCAGCCTCTTCAATGGTGAGACTATTACTATGACTTTGTCCTTGTTGACTGGGAGAAGAAGCGGGAGCATGCAAGGGATTGTTTTTCCCGCTCCGGTACCTGCGATGACAACGGAATCAACTCCCAGAAGCATTGCCTCGGCTGTGTCCAACTGCCAGGCGTGCGGTGTCTTGCCGCCTGTCGCCCTCTTGAACGCTTCGCTCATACTTTGCCGCGTCTGCAGAGAGTTGTAACCCCGCATTCTCGCAGCAGTGTTCCTTGCGGCCTCGAGGACACGGTCGGAATGGGCTCGGGTAGCGGCATGGTCACTTGGCGAAGAATACAATGAGCGAGGCATGTGAGCACGAGAGCCAGTTGTATGGGATGAATTGCGACTAGCGAGGGTACCAGCACGCAGCAGTGCTCCGAGTTTTTCGAGAGTCGCGCGTACAGCCGTGGGCGGTGACGGCGGGGCGGCGCGTTGGGCGTAGTGGCGGCGCGCGTACTGTATTAGGCAGGCGTGACAATCTGAGAGATCCATTCGAGATCCTATCTACTATAGATAGGGCAGATCGAGCCGATATACCAAACTGGGCGGGCGCTACATTCAGAGGTATAGTCCACGGTCGAAATGCCCCAGACGCCGGAGTGACCGCGGTGGTGGGGTGCGGGTGTAGCACTTCGCCGTCTGGGTACGAGACCATGCCGAGGCAGCCGAGCACACGCCAGCTCTCGGGTGCTACTTGGGCGCTTGCTGCGTGACCGCCACTAGCAAACGACTCGTCGCATCTCGGTTACCTGACAAGTGCTTCATGCTCAGGCTGGCGCGTTTGCATGTCGGACAACGCTGACAATGGCGCACAGCAGCAGTCCAACTCTTTCTATGCTGCTCTGGCACGGACAGCGACACGTGGTATCGCATTGTACTTCTCTCGACCAGTGAGACTGTTTAGGCCTTCTAAAGGTTTGGCATCTGGGGCTCTTTGCTGTCGCGCCACAACTGCTCATCATACGATCCTCAATCAGTCAGTGGGTGGCACTCTCTGCGAGGGCTAGCCGACAGCCATGGCAAGTCTTTGTCGCCCTCATTCATCTCCTGGTTGGTGAAGGAACAAGGGGTATGTAACCGTCACGTCAATCCACCTTCTCTTCTCATCACGTGGGATGTGCAGTGGCTGGTGATCCCCAAGCATTTCGTACCCCCGATGCTTGTGAACGGCCTTCTCGGCGTTGTCCTGTGGTCAACGTACACGGAAGCATCGAGCCGGCTCGAGCCCTATCTCGCCTCTTATCCGACCACTCTCGCCGCTATATCAGGCGGCGTAGCTGGGGGCGCGCAGGCCATTCTCGCCGCGCCTGCGGAGAATATGCGCTTCGCGCTCGAAGGGACTTCGCGCGCGACTGGGTGGCACGACGCGTGGAAAGAAGTGTTTCGACGAACCGAACCCTCAAGGGAGTTACCGCGCAAAGAACAGCTTCACGAGGCGCGGCAGGTCAGAGATTGGATGAAGGAAGTCGGGGAGATGGCGGGCCGCGGCTGGGAGGGCTGGGGCTGGGGTTGTGCCAAAGACATCTGTGGTATGACGACCTTCAAGGGTCAATGGATTCTGTTACATTTGTGGACTGACGTCGGTGTACATAATGCAGGGTTCTCCGTGTTTTTCGCGATATTCGACGTGACGCGTCGATGCGCACTCGCAGCCAAGACCTATGCCCAAGAACTACTAGAGCAGACCTCCACCGCGGATAAGGAGCAGGGCTCGCTCCGCAAGCACATCCCGCGGATTGTACATGCCACCAGTTTAGTCACCGGAGGGGCTATCGCAGGACTTGCCTACGAAGTTGTTTGCCGTCCTTGGGACGCCGCTCGCAAGGCAGTTCATATCGACAGGCTCTCACCCTCGGGTGCCCAACATTCCATCCCGAAAATCGTCTCAACGAAGATTCGCGACGACGGCATGTTGTCATTCTTCAAAAACCCGTCGCACGTTCATCACGACTCTGGGACATCGCCGATGAGGCGACGATTGAACACAGGCCTGCGTACGTTGGGCGGTGTCGGACCCTCGGGGGGTTGGGTTTCTGGTCTGGGAAGCGTTCGGGCCAGGTTTATCGTAGTGTGCCCACGGATTTAATCGCTGTACACTGCGGCTGCGTGTCGTAAATGCCTTGAATGTGAAGCGCCGGCGCGTGCGAGGCGTGCATGTGGAAGCTACAATAACCAGTATGAGACTTCGCCGCTGAGGCGACTACCCCGCGTAGATGGACACCGCCGCGGAGCAACGCAGAATGTATTCTTTGTTGACGAGCTGCCGAATGCACTGTTGACAATCAAGGTTCCCGAAGGGTTAAGAACATTGTTGCCGCCCACAACACACTGAACACAGCACATATATGGGGCGTGTGGCACTAAGCGGCATTGATCTACGGTCGCCCGTCGGTTTTTCGTTGTACGAGCTGAAATGGGATGTCGTAAATAAATCGCAGAATGCTCTTCGCTCAGATCAAGTCTCCAGTCACGCAGCACTGGCCGAGACTGGCCGCTTCTGGACGCTCCGTTGATAAGCTGGGTGGCACAACTTGCTTTTACCCTAGCATTCGGTTTGAAATGATGAGGACCCTAGAGCAAGAAAAAAGTTGAGGGCAAGAAACCCACCAAAGTTTGACATGAAGTGAGAGCAAGCTAGTTGAACCACGCGCGTTGCGAATCGGAGTCGGAGGATCCTAGTAGTGTAGTCGAGTCACGGTTACGCGCTTCATCGAGTCACTACCGTTGTATTCAAGTTCCGATGGACGCGACTAGTTGAACTTGTCGAACGCCCGACCTCACGCGCGCTGTTGATACTTGCACAGCTGTACTGCCAGTGGTATCGTGACGCCACGAGAGAAAGCGGAATGCCAGGGGCGACATGTTTGGAAATTCCCAGGGTTGACGAACTGCGCAATGTCAGTGAGTACTGCCATATTAAAATTGACATATTCACGTCATGGTCTAGTGGCATGAGCATTGGTCTCAGCGGGCGCATTCGCCGCCTGGTACGTTCAGTCTATAAGACCGTGTACCAGTGGAGGGAGAGCCTTTCCACTGCAATGGTACACAAGCAGAAAGTAGCACCGCTACTGCGAAGTTCAAGTGTGCCACAGATGCAACATACATTGTGGGGCCTCTGTCCCAGTGATTCACAGATTGCATACGTCGACGCGGCGCGGCGATATGCAATGATCTCTATGGAGGGAGCATCAGCCTAAGTTGAGAAGGCCACTTCGAAGTAGTAGAACGCTACTGGAGTTATGTCGTTTATAGCCAGTATTTGCTGACAGATTCGCATGCATCATAGTGCGAGTCGAACTGGGCAAGTTCCAGTTGTGGACCAGTCTTGTCGTAGTCGACCAGGAATCCACGATGTCAGGCTACCCCGGTGTCAGTGTGACAAGTATCGTTGTCGCCGGCACGGTCTCCAGCGCCGACAGCCTGACATTAGTATCAGCCTGTAGCAGGGCACGGGTGGCACAAGAGGTTCGTGATTCATAGTGTATGGCTCGAATGACGGCATGTGTGGTACTGACTCAAGGCACCTTCAGGGCAGCGGTTGTGGCAAATCTGGTATGAGCATCCTGTCCGACTCGGAGTCAGATGGATACGGTCTCTCCAAGAAGCAGTGAAAACGGAAATACACAGTAGTAGCTCCACGTCTACCTCATACCGCCCCTCCCAGACTGTACGGAGGTTGTGCCAATACCTACTATGTGTGAGGGGTAAACCATCGGTCGGTATCGAGCACTGACCTTCCCTTCTCTAGTTTCCGGTGGCAAGCAGTCATGGGATCACTGCAGATCCAGTTATCGCAAAGACGAGGCATGAAGCAAACCGTACGAGAGAGCCCGTCGCCATATTGTTCGCGAGCTGCTGCGCACATCGCTCCAGGACCCTTGCACATGAAGCAGGAAGTAAGAAAATGCGGTAGGTACATGCATCAGCGTGCCGTTGAGAAGGGGGCTTCGCGGAGTTGAGGCGGACGTCAATTCTTCTCTCTGCGTCGGGGTTTCGATAAACCAGTTTCTACTGTAACAGAGGCCAACCATGGTGGGCGATGCGCCGACTTAACCGGAGAATAGTCTGTCGCCAAACTTACCGCTGTCATCGCGAGTGCCCCTCGGTCGATGTCGCTGTCGAAAGACATTTATCGCGAAGAGGGAGAAGACGCCTCGGCTATGAAGGCGCGAGCCTGGTTGGCGCCGCTAGGCTCGGCGCAGGGACCCGGCTCGCATTCCATCTGGGGATCAGCAGGCAGCCGCCGAGGAATTTCGGAGGAAAACGACTGTCTCGCCTGAAGGTCCAGTCCACACGTCGCTTGTTGAGCGTCACGGAAACGAGTGTGGACAACACATGACGTTCTAGAGTTGGGTGACCATTTCATTGACTCAGACCGTCGATTACTATACCTCGGCAGGAGCTCTGCCCGCTTTCATCGTGCCGCTCAGGAAGGCATTTCGCGCGCTGCAGAATCTCTAGCCTCAAGGCGTACCACCGAGCACCCTCGGGAGCCATGCAGGCTAGTTCGCCTGGACACTGTATTGCAACCACGAGGAACCGTTGCGTCACTTTCACCGCGTCGCAGCGGCCTCGGTTTTGACTGAACTTAGGCGGTTAATCTCTTGCCTCTAGCCGGAGAGGAGACACCAAGCTGATCCACGCCTTTGAGGACTCCCGAAGCCTGCGCCATCTTGCAGGCTCGCTCATGTCCGCCCTTCTCAGGATCTCAGGCGTTAGGCTCAAACCGTCTAACGAATTGCTTTGGAGCACAGGCCTGGGTTTCATCTATGCACTGCCAATGCGAAGTTCAGGCCCAAGGCTAGGCGGGTAGGGAAGACTCCGTCAGGTGGATCTCACACCGGTCAGGGAAGGCTGGAAGTAGGGCATTGTAGCACCCGGGGGGCAGGAGGGCATGGGCGCGGGGCTCCCAGTATGTCTGTACGCATACCTTTTCTATAGACTGCAGCTCGTACTCAGCCTGAGGCAACAAAGTTTGGTGAAGGGAAGGCGGGGGTTGATCGAGGGGACGAATTG
Source organism: Trametes cinnabarina (assembly GCA_000765035.1). Lineage (NCBI taxonomy): Eukaryota > Fungi > Basidiomycota > Agaricomycetes > Polyporales > Polyporaceae > Trametes > Trametes cinnabarina. The sequence goes on along the minus strand of CCBP010000118.1, from coordinate 197,673 downwards.
GACTGCGCTATGAGGAGACTTCTGTGCTTGATGCGGTTCTATAAGGACCCGATATGCGAGATGTATGATATGCGTGCATGGTGCTCGCGGCAATGCCTGCGCGATGGGACGGTTGAATGAGCGATGGCTCGAGTCCAAAGCTCAGACGCGCGCTGAGGCAAGGAGTCGCGTCGCGTCGCGTCTGTGTATGGATCAGAGTGTCGCGAGCCACGTGCTCGTAGGGAGAGCGCGCGCCTGCGACTTCTGGTAAGTTCGATCGCGATTACCTCTTCGGTCTTCGTAAATATCGAGCTCGTGCAGTCCAACAGTTTGTACTTCGTGCTTCTTGTCCTTCAAAGCATTTCTCAAACCACGGCCTTCTTGTTCTCTCGTGCGTACTCGACATATCATCGCTATGCCTCGGTGCACGCACAAAGGTTGCGGCCAAGAGTTCGATCCTGAAAACAATGGCCCCGACAGCTGCACTTTCCATCCCGGGGCGCCCATCTTCCACGAAGGGCTGAAGTCATGGTCGTGCTGTTCAGATGTGAACAAGCCTGTACTGGACTTTGACGAGTTCATGAAGATCCAGGTGCGTGACATCCAGCTACGAGAGGCGCGAGTGGTCGATGCTCAATTCGAACGCGAACAGGGTTGTACGAAAGGGCAACATACGGATGAGGCGCCTGAGGTCGCGCCGAAGCCTCAGCCCGCACCCCAGGTAGATCTGAAGATGACTTCGTCCCAAGCCGGCACGGAGACGTATTCTTCTGGTCCCACAGGCACTCTGTCCTCTACTGCTCCTGCAGAGCCTGCGCCTGCGCCGAAGTTCGAAGAGGAGGAAGATGACCTCTCCGTCCCTGTTCCTCCAGGCACGGTGTGCAGGCACAATGGCTGTAACGTGGCGTACGAGAGCGATGAGCTTCACCGCAAAGAGGGGGGTGCGGCAGCAGAATGCACATACCACCCTAAGCCTGTAAGTCCCTCCTCACAGAGACGTTACCGAGAGCCAAGGCTCATCTTCGTTTCGCAGCCAATCTTCCATGAAGGCAGCAAGGTAGGATGTACCGCGAGCTGCGTGGTGCGATATGCGATACATGCTCACACGTCCAAGGGATATCTGTGCTGCAAGCGCCGCGTGCTCGAGTTTGAGGAGTTCTTGAAGATCGAGGGCTGCAAGAAAGGTCGGCACGTCTTCGTGCCCAAGAAGCGAGCGGAGTCAGTGAGTGCATGTAGCAACATCTGGCTAGGTTGAAGTACCTGACACTCATTTGATATAGGAAGAGGAAGAGCTCACGCAGTGCCGCATTGACCATTACCAGACTCCCACCGAGGTACACGCCTCAGTGTTCGCGAAGCAAGCTGATCCTGGCACCAGTACGATCAAAATCGAGGAGAATCAGGTACATATATCATCACATTCGGTAGCATGAGCGGGTGTCCTCAGTCATCGTGTACGGCTAGGTTCATCTTGACCTGTACCTCCCTGGGAAGAAGCGCTTCTGCAAGACTTTGAACCTCTGGGGACCTATCAACCCGGAGGAGTCTTCCTACAAGTTCTACGGCACAAAGGTAAGCGATGCTTCAAATCGACCGCATGACTTGCACTAACGACCTGTGTCAGGTGGAACTGAAGCTCAAGAAGAAAGACACTCGGAGCTGGACGCTGCTTGAGAAGACGGACAAGGACCTTGGCCACATTAACTTCACGTTCGGTGTCGGGGGTAGAACGGGTACCATTGGCGCGAAGGAGCTCATACTGGACGATGTCAACCGTACGCGCGCATGACGACCGATGCTCGAGGTCGATGGATGACCCATTAAATGTAGCCATTCTGTAGAGCACTGTTTACTAGCATTACGATGATCAACTACGATCGAGTGGTACTGAACAATCTATGGTGAGTCCGTGAATGAGTATATCCTTATAATGTACCAGGTAGCTTGATCTCCTCGTAAACTTCTACCACATCGCCCACGCGCAGATCATTGAAATCAGCGAGATTCAAGCCACACTCATTGCCCTTGCCAATTTCCATGACATCATTTTTGTGTTGCTTGAGCGTTTCCAAGTGGCCTGCCAGCAAGTCAATACCGAGCACTCCAAGTCCTGCAAGTCCATCCAGTCATAGGCACATACCCTGATGAATGACCTCGCCGTTGCGGACAACGCGGGCAAGCTTGCCCCTCGAGACCACGCCATTGGTGACACGGCAGCCGCCAATCTGCTTCGTCTTCTTGCCCTTCAAATGGATGTCGAAGAGCTGCAGTACCGTCGCCTCTCCCGAGACACGCGTTTCGATCACAGGAGGGAGAAGGTCGATGACTCGCGCCTTTACGTCGTCGATGAGTTTGTAGATTACCGAAGAGGTCAGGATCGGAACATGCTGCGACTGCGCTTCGTTCTCGACAGAACGCGGCACCTTCACATTGAATGCGATAATGACACCTGAGAACATTTGAGTGACGGAGGCTACAAGATGAAATGATTAAAACATACCTCCCGCAGTCTTCGCTCGTAGAACGTCGGACTCGGTCACTTCACCAACTCCTGTTGACACGACCTTCACCCGTGCGACATCGTTACCGATGTCAGTCACAGAGCCTTTTACGGCCTCAACGGTGCCGCTAACATCGCCCTTGATGATAAGACGCAATTCCTTCGGGCCCGCTTCCGTTGATGCCACGTCAGCAGTATGCTCACCATCATCGGCCTCACGTCTTTCTCGCTCCGACCGGCGCTGCTCATTGATCGCCTCCAAATCCACGAGGGAGGCCTCGATTTCGGCTTTGCGGAGGCGATTCGTGAGTGCCTTCTTGATGTCAGCCTCTGATCCGGTCAAGACTTCGTCCCCGGCATTTGGAAGCTCCTTCCAGCCACAAACGGTAACAGCCATTCCAGGATACGCTGCTTTGACCGCCTTGCCGTTATGGTCGGTCAGGAGGCGCACCTTCGCAGACGTCATACCGCAAATGAGGTGTTGTCCAGGCATTAGGTTGCCGCGTAGGACAAGGACGGTGCCGACGGGTCTGCACAATATCGGTCAGTCTGCAACGTTAACAATAAACGGGAGTCTCTTCGTGCACGCACCCAAGACCCTTGGCGACCTTCGATTCCAAAACGTACCCCTGCAAGACACCTTCGCGTTCGGCACGGAGGTCCTGCATTTCTGCGACGGCGGAAATCGTCTCCACGAGCTGATCCAAGCCTTGACCGGTCAAGCCAGATACGTGCACAACAGGCACATCGCCACCGAAAGCCTCAAGCTGAATTCCCTCCGCGAGGAGAGCATTCTCCACCTTTGACTGTGGTCTCTGCTTAGAAAGACCACCGAAGTTAATGCGGAAACGACTTACGATGTCTACGCCTGGCTTGTCCACTTTGTTGATCGCAACAACGAGACCGACATTTGAGTTCTTTACGAGCTCGATAACCTCGCGGGTTTGAGGCATTATGCCGTCATCCGCGGCGACCACAAGCACAACCACATCTGTGACACTCGCGCCACGCGCCCGCATCGCAGAAAATGCTGCGTGCCCAGGGGTATCCAGGAACGTGATCGTCCGTGTAGGTTCGGACGAGCTACTGCCGGCGGGCACAGGCACGGAGAATGCACCGATGTGTTGAGTGATACCGCCTGCCTCGCCCTTGGCAACGGAGGTGGACCGAAGGGTATCCAATAACGTCGTCTTACCATGATCTACATGGCCCATGATGGTAACAACCGGCGGTCGGGCAGGGAGAGTGGAAGGGTCTGGATGTGGAGGGCTGCAAATATGATATGAAGCATATTCAAAGTTAGGGCGAGGGAAGTACGCACGGAGGATAGATATCGAACGCAGCCTCATCATTGACTATGGGGTTGCGATTGAACTCCAAGGCCAGAAGAGACGCATAGTCGGAAGTAAGCACTGACAGAGCCATGAATCGATGTATCTCTGAGCGCTGTATTGGACCTACTATGGTCATGGGAGGCCTCGGCTTCCATCCCGATTCGAATCATTTTACGACGCAGATTATCTGGCGCAAGCACGTCGGCATGGTGGTCGCGGAGGAGTATGAGAGCGAGACATACCCAGTTTGACATTCAGGAGCTTCGCCAGATTGCCCACTGTGATGATGCTTGGGACGAAAACGTCCGCATTGACTTTCTTCACAGTTTTGGGTGACCTTTTCTTTTCCTCCTTGTCCTTCGAAACGGGCCGCGCATTGGAGACGCGGGAATGTTTCGGAATAACAGCCTCGGCTTTAAGACGAGATATGAGCGAACCTCTCTCTTTATATTGAGAGCGATTATGTCGTTCACTACGAGCCGACCCGAGGGAGCCTGAGTCGTCGTCATTTGCGGCCACCCAAGTAACTCGAGCGGCGGGGCGCCTGTCGTCGTCGCGAGAGTCAACGACATCGCATTCAGGCTTCTCTTCGTCTTTGCGCCCTTCCACGAGCGCGTTCGAGGCCGCTTGTATACGATCCGTACGGAGGATATTGTCAACAGCGCCAAGAAGGTCAGACTTCGCACCAGATGATCGCTGGTTAGAAGACCTCAAAGGCGTAGCCTTCTCACTATGACCAACTTCCCGTCCTTGTGAACGCGAACCTTGATCTCCACGACCATGGGGACCGCGACTGCGATTTCTTTCAAAACGATTGCCAGTGTAGGGATTTGAAGAGCTCTGTGCGTCCTGCGGGCGCGCCCAGCTCCGCTTTGGCGGAATGCTTGTGCCTGGTCCTTGGGTCGCTGAGGGCTCTTCACCGGCACGGGGCTGGGCTGGCTTTGCCCAACTCCGGCTACGGGGAACACTGACTGCGGGGCGGTTTGGAGAATCTACCTGTAGGTTTGGCTGCTTGAAGTCAGCTCATGAAAAATGTCCCTGTATCAGAAACGTACCAGAGCCTGTGCCGAGGACGAAGAAGTACGAACACCCAAGTGTACGATATGCAAGGAGCGGTGAGCGCGATGCATAGCGGAGGACTTGGCAGACAAGACAGTCTTGAAAGGTGATATTTAGCAGTTCATGGGTGTGATCTCTTCGCTTATACCAACACAGAAACGGAAGAAGCGAGAGCAACCTGAAGTTGCGAAAGCAGAAGTCAGGGAAAGTGGCAAGCAGCACAGATATCGCTGCAATACTGCCAATTGGCGCTGCCATGCGCACCGAAATTATGGGTCACGTGCATTCGGTAACAACCGCGGATCCCAATCTGGCAATCTGGCTTGAACGTACACTACCGAGTAGTACTTACTACTAGTACTTAGGACTGATTCCGAACTCTGATTCGGAGGAGAGTCATACAAGGTCTTTTTGCCACCTTTAAGAATTAAGTTCTGGCGCTCAAGATCGGCTTAGAACTCATTATTTTCGAGGGAGTACGGCTACGGCGGAAGTGACAACTGTTTCCCCATCCACCAGACCCTCCATAAACCACTGCTCATAAAAATGTTCTTTACCAGGCTGTATAACGTCTGGACCCAGCTTAGCCAGGCTATCGGCGATGTACTGTCCGGCGAAGCCTAGTTTTGACATATCAAAAAGAGCGAAAACCTTCGCCGTAAGAAAACCGTCCGAGTATCCTTTCGCGATCGCTCGCTCAGACGGATCGTCCGGGAGTGGAGCGGAGTCTTCACGCCTGTATAAGTTGCTAACAGGCGACATGAAATTTCTCTTGTCAGAAAACAGACCAAGTGCAGGAGTAGGCGGATAGGACGGCAAAGAATCATTCGGTGAAAAGGGCGCCATCACTGCAGTTACATCTTGGTGGGAGGAATCTGTCATGTTTGAGGCCATGTCCGCGAGGGCGGGAATGCGAGACGGATCCCCAATGGGACCGAAGCCGTATGGAAAGAACGTGGAAAGGAGGCTTTGGCCAATTGCTGCCTTGAAGCACCAGCCATGATCATCCGAGCAATCCTCCTTGTCATAGGCTAGAATGGATGTAAGAACGACTCTGTAACATGATTGGTAAGGGTAGTGCACGCACCCCAGAAAGCCCATCCCGCGGTCAGATTCCGGTAGGTTTCCATTTGCCCTTGACAAAAGTTGCGGCGCGCCGCATCGGGGTCGGCTTCTCCAGATAGACTCTCATCAGTCAGAGCACAAGAAAATTCGCCGATGACCAAGTTCCCTCGCTGTCGTGCAGCAGCGGCAGCTAGGGCATCGGAGATGGGACCCTGGACATCCTTCGTATGTTGAGCAGCTGGCTCAACTACGTCCCCCGGAGTGAAGACGAAGTACGAATGGTGGTCCAAGACGACGAAGTCTGAGCGATTCGCTACAAAATCGCTGTAATGTGCCAGATCGAAAGCGTCGTGGATGTAGAGGGGAAATGCTTTCGCCAAGGGGTCCGCTTGTCTCATAGTGGAGATAGCCTGGGAGTCTAATGAGAGTCAGTAACCCATGCCAGACTGAGCGCCATCAGGGTAATACGTACAGAACGCGGGAAGACTGTCGACATTGCTCGGTTCGTTCAAAATCTGGATCCCAACAACATTCGTGGCGTTGATCAATTCCCGGGTGAGGAACGTCAAAACGGACATCGTCTTATTGATATACCAGTCGTTGTCGAAGAGGTTGACTTCGCCGTCGGAGATTCCCGAATGCGGCTGCCCGTTCTGGCTGCCGGGAGCCCCGTGGAGATCGACTAAGACGCCCACGCCAGCGTCTCCTGCCATATTGATGGCTCGAACAACCCGACTCCAAGCGTTCTGGTACACCTCAGCGACGGGTTCGAAAGGGGTGCCTTCACAATAGGTTGGCCCGAGACTCCAATACCCGATAGGTAGCCGCACAGTGTTGATGCCAATCCCTGCCAGATAGTCGAAGTCAGAGGCATTGATGAAGGTATCCCAGTGTCTTTCTAGCACAGAACGAGCCGCGTCAAGAGAGCCCCAGCCAGAAGCGATGTCGAGTTCGGAGAGCTGGTCACCAGTAGCACATTTGAAAAGAGATGGGGTCATCCATTGTTCATGAACAAACCTGTAGATATCGACAACTTCAGTAAGAAATTCGCAACATAGAGCAGGACCAAGACATCACCATGAACCGAGATTCACGGATTGCTGCTGTCTATAGCGGTAGACATTAGCTTTGTCCTGATCGAACGTTGAGAATCCCTGTTCATCCGCGTCATAAGCGTCGTATGGATCGATCATACATCCAGTACTAGTAGCGGCGTCGTCGACAGGTTCTCCCTTGTCAATGGTGCCCGGGTCCTCAGATTGGAGCTGGTAGTTGATTCCTCCACCTGCATGCGACGCCGACTCATCGGATGTAATCGCCGCCTTGCTAAGGCCCTGTGCTGTGGTAGGATATGTGCGCGGTGCAGGCTTGAAGAGCCCTTGCGAAAGGCCCAAGGAATGAAGAAGCACAGTGAAGCCGCCAGCCGTCAAGACCATAGCGCAAGAGCACCGAAGGTAACTGAAGAGATTACAAGAGAGGTGTGCACGCCGCGTTGCCGTAGTAGAGAGAGACAAGCAGCGGCCTGCAACATCAACGTATCAACCTGCAAGGAAAGTCGACATGATGCATGAGGCTGACAAGTCTGATCGGCTGCACACCTGGCAAACCAGCGGTTGGCTTTAAATTTGTAATACCGAGCCATACTTTGATTCACTACATAGTGAGCTGAAGGCATATTTACAAGAGTGCCATAACGGTATGCGGCCGGCGCTGATGAAATTGGATGTTGGCTATATGTACCAGATCTAGAGGATGATGATGGTGTGCATCATGAGCGCTTCAGCGGCGATCTTCGTGCGAGCGTCTTTCCTTGACGTTGTTTCAAGACCACAACTTCTCCATACGGCGGACCAGTCAATAGGTCTGCCGTCTCGTATGCCAATGCATGCGACGTTCACTTCCTATCAGGGAAAGGCCAGACTTCATAAAAATTGAACACCAAGGATGGTGCGAATATCGGGTCGAAGCCACCACGTACCGTCATAGACGCGTGCCACCGGGCGGCCTCGAACTCGAAGCTTTTGTAACTCTGATGATCGCGTACTTCTGGTCAAAGGTATGGATCGTTCGTCACAAAATCATGGACAGACAGCTGAGGTCCCTTTCCAGATTATTTCCACTTGGATCTATGTCGTAGTGACCGCGCTGCTACTGCTCATATACCTATACTATCGGATCAGCGGTATTCTATGGGGTATTGGCGAATACTTGCTGAGCAACGGCATGCGGTACTAATGCCTTGCTGTACAGAATCCGTTGTGGTCTTTCCATCGCTCGGCTTGCAATTCGAGACGCACAGAGGACTTGCAGGGCGGCCCTTCCTTGTGTCTCAGAGATTTGTGCCATGGTCGTCGTTAGAGGATTTCCTCATACATGAAGGCCTGCGCGGATGGAACGTGCGGTACTATTTGGTCGCCATTGTCCGCGACCAGCAAGGATCGTTGAAGCTGAAAGTACCTTTCGAGGTCGGCTGCCGCTTTTAACACTGATGAACCACGCCTGACTTATGACGCAGAACATTCTCCCCCGATTCCCCATCTTGTTAGAGGTCTACCGTGGTGTTCAGGAGGCCATTCGTGTCGAAAACGAGCTTTGACAGATACATAGCACTATACCAATGCTAACAGATCGTTAGGGCTATAAATAATCGTCCACTACAGCGTATCAAGGAGAGTAGGAATAGTCATGTTATGCGCATCACACGGCATCCTCGCTCTCATATGCACTCAGCAGCTCTCCATACCCCTCGTCGTCCCCTTCCACCGCGGCACTCTCGCGTTTGTGCTTCGTTTCGCGCTCTGCAGAAACCTTTCTCCTGCCCTCGTTGGAGATCTTCCGCGTCCGGCTTTCCGTCGATATCTTCCTGGAGCGAGGCTCACTACTCTCCCCGGAAACCTTCCTAGTGCGCCTCGCACGAGGGGAGGGTGGGGCAGTGATCTCCTGGTCGAAGCTGCCTGCTCGCGGTGTCTTGGAGTTCTCATGCTCCCCCTCTTCAGGTGCGTCGATGACGAGCAAGTTATTGCTGCTGGGAACGGGAGGTACCTCGGCCGAATTCCTTGAGTTCCGCAAGGACTGTAGACGGGGCGGGAACCGCTTCCTTCGTACATGAGGGGTGAGAGGATGAGGCTCTGTCGTGGACGAGTCAGAGAACTCCGCCTCGCGATGGACACGGGAGATAGTCGCGCTCCGACGTGTGAGCTTCCCCTCAGAAGGAGCGGGAGAAGCAAAGGTGACGTCGTCATCTAGCGGTACTGAATCTTGCGGAGCTGGCGAGACTGGCTGCTTGGAAAGCACGTCTGTGGTGTCCTTCAGATTTCCAGCATTGGGTACAGCGGACACGGGCGGCGGAGGGGCAATCGGCGGGGACTTAGGCTCGTCGACCCGACCCCATCCCCGAGGACTCGGTGTGGCTTCTGGCGCAGAGTCCTCTGTCGACAGGCGGCGGTGAGACTTAGACGGCGGTGTAGGCGGACTGACAGAAGAGGTTGACTCATGTCTCGAAGCCCGAGATACCCTCGCCATCGGGGACGGTGATTTCCGATGGATGGGGACAACCCTGCTCACACTGCCGCTGTCGGAATCGAGATCCGACCTGTTCTCCGCTCGTCGACGGCGGTACGGTTCAGATGGCGATAGCGAAGAGATCGACGACTGTGATGCGCGATGATCAACCGAAGGTCTCTTCGAGCGTACAGAGTCGGCCCAGCGCGATTCGGATGCGGGTGAGATTGGCGAACGACCGGGCCCTCCTGTCAGGAGGTTCGAAGAGCTGAGTAGCAGGGGCCGAGGCCCTGAATGCGTACGAGTGGGGGTATTGCTGTCTGGCATCTTGAACGACGAGAGAGACGCCCGCAAACTCTCCCGTTTGACAGAGCCAGTGTCTGAGACGGGAGAAGCGTCCCCGCTCCGATTGACGGGCGAAGCGACGTACATACTATCCCGGACAGGCCTGAAGAAGGCTGGACGAGGGGGAGGCGAGTAGACATCTGACCTATCGATCACAGGAAGGGAACCACGCTTGTTGTCCTCCGTCGGCTTGCGTGAGGTTTGGATCGCCGTAAGCGATATGCTGCGCCCGTGGTCTTGACCGGAAATTGAAGGTGCTGATTGGGACGCAGTTGGAGGAGCCCAGGTATTCGGAGATGGTTCACCGCCTCGTCTTGTCCAGGCGTTCAGTGCTTTCACCCTCCAGTTCGTACTGACTTTCGCAAGAGTAGCAGCAGCGTCCGAATCCTTTAGCTTTTCCGCATAACCCCAGATCATCGACTTTCCGCGCGCAGCAGCATGAACAACAGCTTCCTTGGGAGGCACTGCTGGGGCGGATTGAGAGGTAGGCAAAGGGGAAGCGAGCGGCGAGGGTACGGGCGATGACGCAGGGCTTGGGGAGGGGGAAGGTGCCTCCATTGCGCTTTGGTTCGTGATGCCACGCCAAACGGTGTTGGCTAGCCGGGCAGTCAGAGTGCTCTGCGAAAATTTCTCGTTTCCTTCTTCCTCTTCCTCTTCCGAACTCTCCTCTTCGGTATCGTCATCTTCTTCGGGATGCGATTCCAACCTAGAGAAGCCCTTCCATACAGTATCTCGGAGACGAGCACCCAGACCTACAGCAGAACCCGACTTCGCGGCATTGGCAGATGCTTCCCGCTGAGCAGCGAGATCATAGGCGGTTTGTAGGACCTTCTCGATGCCACCAACAGCGTCCAAAGGGTATTGGGTGAGGAAGGTCATGCCCTCAATAAAGGCATCCTCGAGCTCCCGTTCGCCAAATGACGTCGAGGGGATCGCAGCAACCTCGTCGGACCATAGGTTCTGCGACTTCCTATTCTTCCTACCGAGCCTGGATACTAAGTGAGCGGGAGCGAGCTGCCTATCGTATATTGCAAACCAACTCACTGCAGTAGTGTTGCACGCGCACAAAGGAGCATGCTTGTACAGATGTCCATGAGATAGTCCAGCTTGGGATTGTTATCGCGCTCCCGCATCGGCTGAGAATAGAGTGCGTCCCAAACCATGAGCACCGCAGGCAGAGGTAATGTATGTGTCAACAGAGGAATGAGCCAACGGCTATAAATGATTATGAGTATCAAGTAAGAGATGATCAAGTGAATACATACAAAGAGTAATGCGGTAGACCGGGATCAAGCCCCTTGGTTGACTGTGGAAAACACTCGTGAGCGAGGTGACTAGGATCAATGTAAATGGTTACTGCGCACCAGGTCATCCGCAAGCTCAGCATCCGCCCATCGCAATCTTTCACTCAGCTTCTGTACCCAAACAGCGCCGTTCTGTTCGTCTTCCAGCTCCGCAAACTCGCCAATCATGGATTCGAATACCCAGAATGCGTCGGCTTCGATATGCGCAAGATCAACCTCGTCGACCTCTTCCACGAAGGCCGCGTAGATGGGCACGAGGAGAGAGGCGATCTGAGGAGAGCTATTGGCGGGATTGAGGCAAGAATGGATGTACAAGAGCCGAAGGAGCGCGGAATAGTGCTTGGGATGTGCGCCTACCGCACTATACGACCTCGACGGAAGCAAGGTAGTAGACAAGCCGGAATGCATCGACCCCGGGGAGTCTGGGATAGACACCGACAACGAGAGCGTACTCCGCTTGTCCGGCCTTGTCTTAGTCGGTGATGTCTCTTCCAGCCGAACTTCAGGAGTCGAGTCCAAGCGAATCTCGGGAGTCGTATCGAGCCTGACCTCAGGAGTTTCCGTAGGAGTAGAAGCAGAGACTCCTGAGTCTTTGGAGCGAATGACTTTTAGTCTTGATTCCACGTTTCCTGCGCAAGATATCTTGATGTCCCTGAGCGCACTGTCATCTAACGGACATTGAGGACATGACTCTGGTTCTTCCTCCAGGGATGCAAGAAGACTACGTGGCACAGTCGACAGCTCGTTGGCGACATCAAGAATTGTCTGGTCTGCTGGGGCCAAGGGCTCTGTGGGTTCCGGGAGATCGCTGAGCGGTTCCAGCAGGCGGCGAACCAGGTCCTGAAGGCATCTGTGTCAGAGCCACGAGAATTTTGGCCAATTCATACACTGACGTAGTAGTTATCCCTCTGTTTGCGAGACTCTGTTCGCCAATTGGCTTTTTCAAGAGGCAACGTCCCGAGCAACAACCTTCCTCACGCTCAGAACGTCTCTATTTCGGCAGATCTAGAGAACTCACTTCCAGACCCGAGGTCTTAACCAAGGAGGGTGGGACGGGAGACCTAGTTCCTAGGATCTGAGTATGCTCCCTGTCTATCAATGGAAGGAACAACTGACCGTGCGCACATAACGAGCGGAGACGCGCCATGTCGACGGTGTCCACAATCTCGGGATCTAGCATAGATGACAGCGCGTTCACTCTGGAACGACGCGATGCGATGAGCATGGTTCCAGTACCTGAAGTTGCCGTACCTACTTCTGCTGGGGCGATAAATCGGGCAGCCAGTGAACATTGTAAGTCTGTGCAATCTTATACAAGTACATATCCAGCTCCGTGGCTGTTGGTGGTGGTGCAGCCACGGCTCGGAGGACCTGCACTACCGATTAGACACATACTAAGATACCATGAGGAGAGATGCGTACTTTCGGAGACACATAACCGTCCCTGTTCTCAACGGCAGAACGCGTAAACTCCGGACTGAGCGTCTGCATGAGGAATTCCCGGACTTGGTTCAAGTCTGAGCCAACCAGGGATTGATGTCAGCTAAACAGCGCAGCGCGGCACATCTTGCCGACTGCAGACCTTTGGACTCGACAGTATGACCCGCGTAAATAATACTGGAGGCTGCTTCGGTTACAATCGGGCTGGGCATGTCACTGTGGAGGCCATGAATACCGTGGACCCAGTCAACCTGTCTGCGCGCGCACCTTCGTTCCAATTCGTTCAGGTGGCCCAAAATGACACCTACGTGCATCTCGAGTGTTTGCAGAAGATCCGACTTGATGTCCTCCCGCGTCTGCTTCTGCGCCTTCGCGCGGGCCAATGCTATGTTCCCCTGCTGTAGAAGCGTGGCGATGTCCCTTTGTGTGATTTGCGCCTGCGACTCCAGGCGGTCTTGCAGTTGTCCAAGCCTCTGCGCTGTAAGGCGCAAAAGGGCCTGAAGCACATGTATTCATCACCTCCGCAACACATCGTCTACGTATGACGCGACGCACCTTGACCCGACCTGCTTCCCACTGGGCAGCCATACTACTGGCGTCTAACAGGATTGGAAATCCCAGCTTAGCCTTAGCTTCACAGTTCCGTCGCTGCCGACAAGAAAGAGGGCGTGTTGAGATCAGCTAGGATTGGAAAAGCAGTCAGGGCATAAGATACTAGGTGGGCCAGTGCTAGGACCACAGTTCGGAACGAGATGAAGGCCAGCAGAGAGGTTCCGAAGCGCACGTGGCGGCGGAAAGTATGCGGTGACGCCCGTCTACCGGCTGTCCCAGAACCAATTACTACAGGAGCAACACACATTAGCTACACATCGCCGCCCGCTGATGGCTTGTCAAGGACACATCTATCGTGTGCAATCTATCGATGTTCGCAGCTCTTCGCATCAGGAGATATTGCTTCGTTGCAAGGTAAGGCTTGTTTACGATACAGCATGCTAAATTACAATCAAGAATACAGGACTCGGGTGTAGAGTCAGTGATACATGGACGGCGGTGGCGGTTTAGAGAGTCTTCCTGAAGACCTCGGCGAAGAATACATTGAGTCGCTACTGGTGCTGGGGTAGACGGAAGTAGCCCCGCGAGCCCCGCGCTGTGTCGATGTCCGCGGAGAAGAGGAAGCTGGCCTGGGCGCTGCCAACCATGACGGGTACGACACTTGACTAGCATGGGATCTTGGACCGTTGTCTGCGCCCAGTGTCTGCATCGTAGGCATAGCAGGTGCAGTCGATGGCCCAGCTACAGGTGCTAACGGCGCGACGGATGGCCGCCGTAGGGACGTTGTACGTGACGGAAGCATCATGGGCAGTTCGGACAGCCGTTTCTCCACGGGCTCAGGCGATGGCTGGTCCTTTCGCAAGTAGTACATCACCCCGAGGAAGGCGGAATACCAGGTCACTGTGACATTGACATGGTCAGAATCGCCCATGAAGGAGAACGTCATGAGTAAACGTACGCAGCGCAGGTACAACCCAGCCGCATATCATGATGGCGGTATTGACAGATTGGCATTGGTGAAATTCAGCATAGGCTGTCACGGCACCCGTCAGTACTCGGAAGTTGGCGGAGCTATGTATATCTGCGCTCACTGTCTGCCGGGCATCGGAAAGAGGGGTTCCAAACGGTGAACAAGATCGCCATGCCTGCGTCCAATCAGACAAGAAATGGACAGACAGCAATCGTCTTGACTCACCAAAGTGTGTCAAAAGCAGCAGCAGCAACCGTGCGGCGTCTAGCCATGGACGAAACTGCGCTATGAGCCTGCAGACACACGTTTGAGCTGCAGCACGGATATCCTGGATATAATCGCGACGTACAGTGCAGGCATTAGAATAGCCGTCAGTGCGTCGGCGAATATGAAGACTCCAACAAAGTTGCCTAACAGAACGCGCATGAGCAAGTACGCGCCACGTTCAAGCGAAGCGCACGTACGTTGAGACGGGTCCGCCGTGTCATCCGTCAGGAACGCCTCCACGGACAGCAATACCGCGAACACCACGCTGACGAAGGTCGTGACGACTTCGCCACGAACGTTGGCGTTGCGCAAAACAGAACAACCAACAGAGCACTCACGGAACACGCCTGTCCTGACCTTGAAGAATGCGCGTCCAAACTCCATAGCGTCATGCAGAGTCTTGGGTACGCCGTCGGCAGTGGACCACTGAGAAAACAGGAATGACAAAAAAGCAGCACAACAGCACGCTGTGGTAATTGAGCAAGAGCACAAGCGGCCGTGCAACGACCGCAGACCAGCCCGTTCAGACGGGAATGGAGACAGCAAGCGGTAGGAATGCTCTCAGAGCCACCACCACACGCAGCGAGCAGTGCGGGTTCGGAAGAAGGATGCAAGCAGGGGAGAAGAACCGCGAGGATAACAGCTATCTCCTCTCGACCATACCAGTCTCAAAGCGAGAACAGAGCTTCAATAGCATCGTGCACAAAGCGCGTGCACGTCCTCGAGACTGGCGGACAAAGAGAGCCGTGTTCATTCATGCGTTCAGCCACCGAGCCAGACGCGCGCCTGTCGCTTTCCTATTGTTCTCACGTGCCCAATGGGAAGCGCCCCAATAGACCCTAACCATAGACCACAGTCACAGTGTGACACGCTCATCTCAGTACACTCGAGAGTCCAAGATTGTAGGAAGGATCCTAGGAACGAGGTGATTCGCAGGAGGAAAGGACAGTAGAGAGCGCAAGGCGGAAACGGAACGAGAGAGCGTCAAGGTGATGGCGGAAGAACAGTACTAGTGAGACGACGTCCTCATGTGTTTACCGCCTCGATGGCCACGACCGCTATTGGCTGAGCGGGTCCTGATGCCGCTAATGTGGCAATTCGACGCGACGCTTTGGCTAAGTACAGCTGAGAGATATTAGACATAAATTGTAGATCGCAGGGATGCGTCCCGATCGGTCTCTCTGCATTACTTGATTTCCAATAGGATACCTAGTGCTACGATAGACAAAGCAATATGTATGTATGTATGTATGTTTGTACGGAGACGTATGTCGCATATACAGTATGTATGTGCATACTGATACAGGCTGAGCAAATAAGAAAAGGAAAACGAAAAGACGCCTGCTGCCGTCGATGAGGCCGGCAACCGTGGAGGATATAAGTAACAAAAATGAAGACGAGATGAGACGGCAGACAAGAGACGGTAGACGAGAGCGGAAGGAAGAAAGCGGCGACGGCGCCGGCGATAGGACTGCAGGGAAGATCGCGGCCATACACGATAAGCTGACCACAGCGAACGCATGCCGGGTCTGCTGACCGACGGAGACAGCCTTCGTGCAGAAGCGTCGTGTGCCGCGCCTCACACCAGGACGCACGACGTGGGGGGAGGGGGGGGGGTGCCGCTCAAACCGAGATGACGTCCGACGAAGCGTCGACATGCGCGGCGGCAGGCCCAAAGCCCCGCATGGAAAACGTCTGGCCATATCCGCTGCTTCCACCCAAGCATGGGCAACGCACCAAGGGCCGTGTCGAACCACAGGCTTGCATGTGGAGGGAGCACTGCGCCTGACCTCCCTGCGGAGGAACGGCGCGTGCAGGCCCGGCGCCACGGCTTGTGCGCAGCCGAGGATGAGATGCGTCCGCGTGGGCAACTGCGGTGCGGCTCAGCTGTTGGGCTTCGAGGGCGGCGGAGGGCGCGAGAACGTCGCGGCGGACTTCCCGATTCGGGGCGGGAGCGGCGGCATCGTGCGCGTGGATGCTGAACCGAGGGCGCCGTAGGACGAGGCGCCGGCGGCGACGACGGAGGAGGCGAACGCGCGCACTTCGTGGGAATCGTCTTGCGCGAGATGCCGTGCGAGCGAAAAGGCCTTCGCCGCGATGTCACTTTCATCGCGGTTGAAGCGGTCTGCGGTGGACGGGGATTGGTTGGTCAGCATCTGTGACGACATGGACGATGACGCAAAGACGGCGAGA
>CCBP010000118.1:91106-179287 GCA_000765035.1 Trametes cinnabarina | reverse complement strand
AACTCCTCCATGCCCTTTGGCATCGGCGGCTCGAACCCTCGCGGGATGTCGCTGAGGTCGATGCTCATGCGGCGCGAGCGGCTGTTGTTGTCTGGCAGGTCGGAGGATCCGCTGGATGAGCCGGAACTCGAGGAGGTGAGGGATGGGGTGGAGGAATTGGACGGGGCTTGCGAATCGACCGCTGAGGAAGTAGAGGTGAAAGACTCCGACGGGGAGGCAGTAAGGGGAGCAGGACCGCCCGTCATGATCGTTTCTACCGCTGGCGGCGATGGCGAGGGACTTGTAGACATGGTGAGCGTCGAATCAGCCGCAAGCCCGAGCGTCGAGGTCGACGGGAAGTACGAATCCATTCCCGCGGCGACAGCATCGGCCTGAGGAGTCGGCACGGCCGTCGAAACGCCCGACCCGGAGGTCTCGTTGAACTGGCCGTCTTGCAGGTCGAACCTGCCCTCGTCCATGTCCAGGCGCCCCATGCCGATGACGACTTGGTACACAAGCTCCTGCTCAAAGAGTCGCCTCTCGTTGTGCTGGAACAACCCGACGTCCGGATGCTCGTCTGCATCGGTGTCTTCCGTGGACTGCGACGGGGTAGGGCTCATCATCCGCCGTGCTTCCTGACCGTCCACTTGCATGTCGTTCGAAGAGCTGTCTGAGCTCGACATGGACGCTCGTTCCTCCTCTTCCGCCTGGTCAGCACGCCGTAACCGCCGCAACAGCTCCACGACAGCGTACCGCGCGGGACCGCTGACCAAGGCGTGAGGGTTGAGGAGCAGCGTGCCAAGCAAAGGCGTGAAGGCCTGTACGGAGATGACGGTCGGGCCATCGTCGCTTCGACTGGAGCTAGGCCCCGGATCGCTCGAGACGGATGAGGCGACTTCGTCCGCGTCAAACATATCCTCCGGACGTGGCAGCGTCAACGGAGGCGGCTGCGAAGACTCGCCGTCAGTGCCCGACGCGACTCCGGATGGGAATGGTGTGGTTGTGGGCGGGGAGGGCGGCGGCTGAGCGGCGGTGTCGTCTTCGACAAGCTTACAATGTGTGACGAACCACCATATGATCGGCACCAGTTCCGCTGCAAGAGCTTCCTTGACGGCATCGTCTGTTCAATTGCCATTACGCCGAGTCGCAGGTCGAGCGGACAGAGCGGTGAAGGAACCGACGGAGGTGCAGAGGGTGAGAAGCGCACACGAGTGGGCGTGTTTGGTCAGTGGATTGATCGGCACGCGCGACAAACAACCCGGACAGGCGCCAGTGTCGAACAGAAACGTCGAGCCAATTGCGGTAAGAGGAGGACACATGTGAGCACATCCGGCACAACGATAACGCACGAGGCAGATGGTGAGGGCACGTACCGTCGTCTGTGGCAAGGTTGTTGAGCAGCGGGAGGACGTAGTCGACCGCCTCGGTCGGGGTGATCTGCTCGATTTGTTCCCGACTAGGAAGGTCGCTTGTCGAGTTGTCAGCACCGAGCAGGTATCTCGGGAGCGCGTGCGCGATGAAGACCCTGTGGAAGCCCGCTCTGCTCCGCGAGAACAGGTAAATTTTCTCGAGCGCGCTGTATCCCTCCGTATCGAATTCTGTGAAGTCAAAGTTGAGGTCTGTCGGTGGTGGCATCATGTCGGCAGAGGCGTCCTGCGTGTCGGGCGTCGTTCCGGATGGTCCAGGGTCAAGTTTCTGGGTTACAGTGCTCGCCACCGGGTCGTTGGAAGGAGGGCGCACGAGGGGCGGTGAGGGCGTCAGCGTGGAGTTGTCCGGGTTGGGCGGCGGAATGGTTATGCGCAGGCCCGTCGGGCTACCACTACGGTGATTTGCGAGCGCGTTGTGCTCATCGACAGACGTACCCTTTGCCGACGAGTCTCCGACATACCTCATAGGGGGCGGGGGAGGCGGAGAGATTTGTTCGCCGTCTGACTGGGCAGCATCGGTAGAGCGGAGGACGTAGAGGTCGAAAGGGTTTGTCGGACCGCGTTCGCGGGGAGAAGCCAGGGACTCTAATGTGTTTGAGCGTTGCTCTACCGGGGACGTTCTAACCTGGATTGGGGAGAGGCTTGCACGAGATATGGGGGCGAAGCGGCCGAGGACGGGCTGAGGAGAGAGGATGCCGATACCGAGGGCATGGGGTGCATAGGTCTGAGTTTCGAGCGGCGGGGAAGCGATGATGTTCGGTCTGGGGCTGGCGGTGGGGGATGGGTCGGGCGTGTCTTGGTCTGGAGGGAGCAGGGGCTCGGTAGGGAGAAGTTCAAACTCGGGGTGAAGATCGGGAGACGGGGAGCGAGAGTCATCGGTGAAGGTTGAGGCGGGGGAGTATTGGGAGGACATGAACTGACCGGGGAATATCAGCGAGAGAAGGATTCCCATGTAATTAGTGCAAAGACAGCTAGAATGAGGATCAGCGCGTGGCGGCAGACGGGCAAAGAGGGACAGACGTACGACACAGAGAGGTGGACAGAGGGAAAGGGGGGTGAGAAGGAGGAGGATGCCTGGGAGAGGGCGAGCGGGGAGGGAGAAGAAGGTCAGAGCGTTGGACGCGGTAGGGACGGGCGGCAACTGGGAATGGTTGGAGAGTAGGATGGTTGAGAGAGGGATGGTATGACGCAAGACGTGCGAGAAAGTCAAGGTGGGAGAGGGGATGGCTGGAGGGGGTGGGTGCAGCATACAGAGCAGGCGAGGGGAAACGTTCAGAGGGCGTGCGGACGGGGGCGCAGAGGGAGGGTGAGGCTCGGACGCAGAGAGGGGAGACGCGGGCAGAGGGCGGAGCAGGGCATGCGCTGGGGAGCGAGAGGAGCAGAGAGAGAGACGGCTGCTCGCTCGGACGTCTCCGAGGAATCAGCGGAGGGGCAGATAGAGGAGGGTGCCTGCGAGGGAGCACGGCCGGGCGAGAGAAAGAGAGAGAGGTGGAGGTGGAGGACGGAGGGGGCGTGCGAGAGAGAAGGGAGCGTGACCGAGGCAAGACCAGAACAGAGACCGTCGCGAATATGCAAGAGTGGAATATACCAGTCGATGACGCACTGCGCTGTAGACGTTCGAGCACGGCCACCGTACGCGGAGGGAGCCCGGGACGACGGCGAACAGGGAGGCAAGGGAGAGCACACGCCGGTCCAGGTGCGTGGCGCTCACAAGAAAATATTTAATGATCCTTCTCAACACAAACATTCATCTTTCCCCCATGATGTCATCCCTTCCCTCCCACAGGCCCAGGCGCGTCTCTTCCAGGTACAACACGTCATTTCCCACGTCTCTGTATTCTCTCACTCTACACTCTACTCTATACCCCGCCGTTTCCTATAGATGCTTTCCTATAGTGGTTATCGTCCCCTCGCCGTTGGTATCTGCCCTTCTGAATCTCATAACCTCTCCCCTTTCATCCATCTAGAGCTCGCCGCGCACGGCCTTGTCCAGCTGCGTCGCAAAGTACCGGATGTTGTGGCTGTTCAGACCCGCCATCGAAATCCGTCCGTTCGACGTCAGGTAGATATGCGCCTTCTCCACCAGCGCCTGGCTCTGCGCGGGTCCGATCCCAGTGAAACTGCAAGCCAAGCAAACCGTCAGTCAGCTTTTCTGCCTCCAATTTCCACCTCCTTTCCGTGCCCCAATCTCGTGGCTCTTTCGCGCGTCCAGTGAGCCAGCGCGAACCTGCATCTCTCGTCCGCTCGTCGTATAAGCATCATCCCGGCCGCGCTTCCTTCCCAGTGATTGGCTCAAACGCTTCCCCTCCGTCAATCATCCCCTCCGACGGCACATCGCACGGCATCCTCCACTGTTGCAAACCATCATCTTCCCTTCGTTCTTTCAGCGCGTCTCTCTGTTGAAACGCATGATGCTCCATCTTCAACACCCTACACTTGTTCCGCTTGACCGACACCCACCCCCCTGCATGTACATCGCACCGCAGACCCGTTGCGAGCACAGCGCCTGCAGCTTCGCGATGGCTCCATCCACGTGAACGAGCCATCGTGCGCTGCACACGCCAATAGAGGCCAATGTGGGAACCCCGATCGACTGCCACCGACGCACAGGCGCATTGCGGCGCGGCACCCGGGACCGCACATCCGAACGTGGACATGCATGCCAAAACCCAGTTCCCCATCCCGCGACGGCGCAACCGGGGGACGCAGGACACACAAGTCCACGCACAGGCACCGTCACGCACGCCCGCAGTGTGGCCAGCAGCATCAAATCACCAGCCTGTGTTCCCGCAGATGCCACATGCGCACACACAACCCGTGCCGGACAAGCCACGGCCTGTGGCCAGAGGTGCGAACACACCGGCCACAGAAGGATTCGAATCGCACGTACCTGAACATCCCGATCTGGTTCACAATGTGATCCCAGTTCCCAGGCGTCTTGAGCTCCTCCGTCAGCAGCCGGTGCAGCTCCTTGCGCATCGCGATGATGCGGCCGGCCATCGTCTTGATGTCGCGCTTCCAGTCCTCGAACAGTTCATCGCTGTTCAGGATGAGCGAAACCTGTTCAGCATTGCGAGAGCCACGCATCAATCAGCAAACCGCCCGTGCATCTATCACAGAGTTGCTCCGCTGCCTGTCAGCTGGCAGCGGAAATTGGCGGCGATAACTCACCAGACGCGCTCCGTGCGCAGGAGGGTTGCTGATCTCGGCCCGGGCGAGCACAGAAAGTTGGCTCTTGATCCGCGCCGCGGCGTCCTTGGACGGTGCGACGACGTGCAGCGCTCCGACGCGCTCGCCATACAATCCGGCGTTCTTTGCGAAGCTCTGTGTAAATGACAGAGACCCCATTGAATCGCGCAGCGCGCACATGTGAGCACTCTGCGTCTGCACTTTGATGCGCGACTACGCACCTGGCAGACGAGCAGCGGCACGTTGCGCCGCGCAAACTCCCTCACCGCCCAGGCGTCGTTCTCGAGGTCACCGCTCGCGAAGCCTTGGTACGCGCTGTCGAAGAACGCGAAGTGGCCTTTTTCGAGCATCGCGTCCGCGATCTGGCCCCACTGCTCGCGCGTCGGGTCGACGCCGGTCGGGTTGTGCGCGCATGCGTGCAGGAGAAAGACCGAACGTGCGGGCGCGGTCTTGAGCGTCTCGAGGAATGCGGAGAACGCGAGCCCAATCGTCTGGGGGTCGTAGTACGGGTAGGTCGAAACAGGGATGCCGACCAGAGGTAAAATGGCGTGGTGGTTGACTGATGTGCAATCACAGCGTCAGCGTTGATTCATTCCACGGCAGGCGTTCCGCGGCACCCTAGGGCGCAGAAATGCAGCAGGATCGGTAGAGAGCACGTACCCCAGGTAGGATCACTGACGTAGACACGCTTCTCATTCCAGCCGTAGAACTTGCTGAGGAAAAGCGCGCCGAGATGGTTCGCGCCCGTTCCAGAGATGGTCTGCACGCTGGTGACGCGCTCCTCCTTGATCACCGCGGAGTCCTTGCCAAAGACAAGGCGGGCCGCGGCGGCTGTGTACTCGGGCAGGCCCGTGATGGGCAGGTATTCGTGGTCGAGTGTGGGGTCATTTAGCAGAATTTCGGTCGCCTGGGTGGGCCCAGCGTGAGCTGGATCGAAAACATGTATGTAGCACAAATCAGTGGCGGACGCACCTTCTTGACGACCGGGAGGACCCAGGGCTTGTCGTCGTCGTCGCGGTACGCGCCGACACCGAGGTTGACCTTGTTCGGATGGGTATCCGCCTTGAAGGCAGCGGTCAACTTGAAGATACTGCGGCGCGATGGTGAGGATCTGAGGGTCGATGTGCGCGATCGCGGGCGTAAGCGACGCACCTGTCTGGAGGAGCGAGAGGGACAGCCTCCCAACGTTCTGCGAGACCCGTCCGAGTCGACGACGTCAGCGGCCGGAAATAACGCTCGCCCTCTGATTGGCAGTCAGGGCTCGCAAACGGAACGGAAGAGACGTACCAGCGGAAACCGTGTCGGACATCGTGGACGCGTTCGCCTGCGACCCCACACCGAGATGGTCAGCAACCTGCCTCAACCGGCTCGCCATCGCTGCTCCCGTGCGTGTTCGCGTGCGTGTGCGGAGGCAACAAGAGAGAAGGTGATTTATAGTCGTTTGCTCCGCCCAGAGACGTGATGCGGTCTGGCATATATGGAGGGCGGGTGGGCTCACCTGTGGATGGATTTGCAAGCTGCAGGGCAGTGCGGGGAATGCGATCGTGCAAGGTGCCCGACACACGTGAAAATGCGCTGTCCCGAGATGGACCTGCGCACACCCGGTAAGCATACGGGAGATTCGGATAGCGAGCTAAAACGGAACAGAGCACACTCACGGTGGTGACGCGCTGCGAGCCTCGAGGAGCAAGCAACGAAGGTGCAGAGAGGTGGAGAAGGTAGTCCGAGAAGTAATTGATTGGGACTTATGGCGAGATTTGACTCGGAGAGCCCACCTTTTGAGGCGGTCCGGCGGCAAGCGACCTGCTGTATATGGCTGCGGACATATGCCCACAGCGTAACAGCCGCTCAAAGTCCGGAGCATCCGTGCAATAGCGATGGAGCTCTTACGTCCTCATTGAAATATTGACCAACAAAGACTTTGCAATAGAGCCGCATGCATGCGCGACATTGCGTATGGACCAACCTGGACAGGCGTAGGCAGCAACCCATGACAGCCAAGGTTACTGGCTACGAGGGCGTGCCATGCGGAGATGGGCTAATCAAGCATCGATAGCTGCTTATTGGTCCAAGGGATTTGCGCAGGACGAGTATCGCTCTCACAAGCACAAATGGTTGAGTCATGAAAGCATCTACATTGATAATACCCGGACCCAGATATATGAAAACACGATATCACACCGATGTAGCATGGAGGTGAACGAGACTATGGGAGAGGATGGCACATCGGGAGTTACGGTAGAGGATGGGATGCTACGATACGTGGTATAGGAATGCGTCCGTGAGTGTCGTGAAAGCGCCGAAGTACAGGGTCGTGAATGTGAGGAGGAAATAGAGCCGTGATGATGGAAATGGTGGTGGCCTGTCCCGCAAGCCCGACAACCCTGTGCTGTGGACGGCGCTGAGACGAGAGTTGCGGTGGCGGCAGGAACAAGGGAGTGGAAGGGGAGAGGGAAGGCAGGTCATGCCATCGCCATCTTGGACGCTACGGTCCGTTCGCTCTCCAGCTTCGCCTTGTTCTTCTCGAAAGCCTGCTGTCGGCAGTTTTCGAGGTTCTGGCACTGATGGTGCTCAGGCATGCGATGCTAAAGACGGGGGAGCAAAAGTCAGCCACAGAACAGAGATCCAAAAGTATTCAAACATAACGTACGTCGCCACAGAACTCGAGCCGACAGTGCGGGCACTTGCCAACAAGGCGCAATACGGCCTGGTTGCAACGGGTCTCAGCCTGGAACTCGCAGCGCTTCTTGGCGGGCATGACGGATGATAGTAGTCGTGTGAGGGGGTGGTAGGAAGGGTGGCTGTCTGCAAGACAAGTGCGCAGTCAGCAATGGGGGCGACAGACGAGAGGCAACGACGCGCAGGACTTACAAGACGGGGAGATGAGTCAAGGATGGGTGTGTAGAGAGGTTGGAAGGAGGGCGGTGGCGAGCGGGGGCAGGCCTTATATGTCGAGCAGGGGAAGGGGACGCGTCAGCTCGAGAGAGGCGTGGATCTTAGATCGCACGTGGCGGCGTTGCGCGAGATTATGAAGATCCAACTGCCCGATTCACCTCCGAGGGCGCGCATCCGCATTCCCCGGTCCAGCCCACCCCCTCTTTGCCCACTGAAATTTGCGCCTTCTTGAAGTTTCCGACTCCAGAACTCGCTGCTTGCGCACGCCCGACGATCTTCGCCAACGCATGACAAAACACGCACACAGATGCGGAACCTCTTGTCAGCGGACACTCTTGTGACGGTCGATTTGGACTTCTCCGGCGCGCTTCGGCTCTCCGTTGCAACCTCGCCTGACGGATAAGCGGCAAGGACCGCGGCGGTGCAACCTGGCAATGCTGCATCGGGATGGCAGAAGCAACGAGGCTCTCATGCGGCGCGACCGGTTCAGCCTATCGGCACCCACGCTGAGTCCCATTTACAGGGACCGGATGCCATATTGGACTGACCGACTGCGTACTTATCCGCATTCCAAATTCGATGACAAGCCCCCGACTGACATCCGTTTGGTCGCTTCCGTTGCTGCTTGGGCGCGCTGCCGTCTTGTCCCGCCACCGGCTTTCCTTGTGTCCTGGCTGAGCGGAGCTACTCCGGGGCAGCCCAGTGACCATTGTCTCCGATGGATGGGCTAGCCTGCAACGTTCCCATCCCAGGACACATTGCACCTGATATACTCGGTACACCAGTGCTGTGAATCGCATGCCCGTAGAGGCAGGCCCCCACGCAGCAAGCACGCTTCTTCGTCGATGTTGTCCCGCTCAGACCGCTTGCTGGTCTTGGAGCGTGATCCGATGGAAATTGAGAATGCCACTTGCGTAGCGCGACAAGGGAATCGTTCATCGCGGAGCGGAGCAGGTCAGGGGAAACGGAGATGGAGTGGGCGTTGTCTATCAAGCTAGGCTGTTCAGCGATGCTGGATAAGGAGGTTCCATTACCGAAAGAAGACCGAAAGAGGCGACACAGATAGATAAGTAGGACAGAGGACCGACAAAAGAGGGCCAGAACATGACACATCCCCCCTCGAAGAGTAATGCCGTGCGTACTCTCCAGAATCGCAAGCCAGTCCGACGATTGGAGGACCTACGTTAATGTCCCAGGGATATCGTATGTATGGTACGTGGGGAGCGAGGCCGTCGTGCACATCAGTGCTTGTTCTGCAGTACAACGACAGCCACGATAATCGCAATAATGATCAGGATGACGATGCAGAGGATGAAGCAAATCCAGCGCTTCTTGCGTGCTGCCCGTGCATGGTCGACGGCCTTGGTCGTATAATTCAGACTGCCGAACTTGTATCAGCCGCCACGCAGAGAACCTATCATTCTGCATTACATACCCAGTTTCAACATCCTTCTCTACCTCCTGGACGGTATCGTTGATGGCAGTGATTTGTTCATCTTGTTGTTCTACCAAGATGCTCATCTAGGTGATCATGATTAGGATGTACATCGCTGACGTGAAAGGCGATTGATAACTCACGTCATTGAACAGCTGAGCCAGCTCCGTCAGCGTCTTCTCAATCTTCTTGATGTCGGCATGGCGCTCCTGCACTTCGCGGTATGCAGATCGAGCCTCGCCGTAACGGTTCGAGTTCATCAAAGCCTGACCGAATATCTGACCACCCTGGTCATCATCCACCACTGCCTTCACCTCCTCAGGCGAAGCATCAGGTTTGACTGCGCATAGCTGAGCGGAGAGCACTATGACCACTGGATAGAAGGAGGCGCACCGATCTTGTACTGACGCTCCAACCGCTGCTTGTACTTTTGGCGATACTGCTGCTCCACGGTCTGGTAGTTCTGGATCGCCTCCATGAACTTTTGCTTTACAAGGCCAGTCTGTCAAATGGACCCTCGCATTCAACATACAGAACAACGAGGTGGAGCAGAATACGCACTTGTTGATTGCGGATTTGGCCATCCCGTCCACTGCCGCCTTGCTTCTGCAGCGCTTTGATCCGCCGACGGAGCACATTGCTCAGCGCGCTCGTGTCCGCAACAAGCTCCTCAAGTTGCTGATTCACGCGCTGGTTCTGGACGTCGTCCGTGGCGTTCAGCGAGCGTGAATGCAAGTCCGAGATACGCGTGACATTGTCGTTAAACGTCCGGATGTCGTCCTGGATGGATGCAATCTCGTTATAGAACGCCGCCATGCTGTCCGCACCAACGCCGGTGGTAAGGTTCGTCGTCGAGGACGTGGTGTCCTTCGTCGCGGATTCGAAGCTCGGATTGTCATCCTGCTGCGCATACGGGTCTGCTGCCCGCGCACGAGAGCGGTAGTCCGGGTTTGACTGCATGGGGTAAGAATCCCTGTCATCGTTTTCCTCGAGGTGAGCATACATGAGGAAGAGGTGAGGTTGCTCAAGCGAGACTCACGAGTTGGTATAAGCCCCTCCACCCTGCTGCTGGGCCTGTTTCATGGTGTGAGCCACCGATAGTCATGAAACGCATGATGGGCATGTCAGGCAGAGACAGGAGTGCTCACCCTCAAAGCTTGGAGTCTGTCTCTGGCCATGAGTGGATCGGTATTAGGCGGGAGTGAGTGTGAAGTCGGTAGTAAAGCTGCTCAAGCTAGAAACGACGTGGGGACCAGTTAGGCAGCACTCAATGCTGCGTCGGACGGATGGCCTGGAAGCGCGGTCGCTGAAGAGGATGAAAAAGGAGGTATGAAGGGTGGTAAAGACAGGGAGGGGCCGGGCGGCGAGGTCGGTGAGGGGGAAAGAGGCAGTGTTGAGTTGGCGGTGTGGGAGCAATGCCCAGTCTCACCACATGGTAGACGCCAAACGACTAGTATGGCGGCGCAAAAGTGGCTGCGGGCGGTGGCTCTCATAATAGGCGACCGCGGGGACCGGCGGCACCACCAGAAACCACTCATTATCGCCATAGGCCAATTTCACAGCAGCACCGAACAGCACGAGTCTTTTCAACTACTCTACGGCTATTGTACATGGGACCCTGGCATACTCAGCAATTTAGAATTGCCTTAAAGCTCACTTAGCAAGAGCCTCGCGAAGTACCGAAATCTGCCGTTCGAGCATCTTGCGACTGGGACCGCCGATAGATTGTCGCCGCTCTACGCTCGCCTCGAAATCAAACACGTTGAACACGTCCTGGTCGAACTGCTCATGCAGGCTCCGGAAGTCCTGCAGCGAAAGTTGGTTGAGCTGGCACTTCCGCGCCTCCGCGAGCGCGACCGCCCGGCCTGAGACGTGATGTGTCTCTCGGAAGGGAATCTAGATGGCATCCGGGCGGATGATTGTCGGTCAGTATCGGGTGCATGCTCTGCCTTGAGATAAATACGTACCCCTTTGCGGACGAGGTACTCGGCAAGGTCGGTCGCGAGGACGTCCATTGTCAGAGCCTGGCGCATCTTCTCTCCGTGTACCTGCAGTTCTCATAATGAGTCGAAATGCCTTTGCCCATCGTAATATGAAGATCTGCGCAAACCTCCATCGTTGCAATCACACCCTCCGCGATCTGCATGGAGGCCGAGATAGTGTCTACGGCGTCGAAGAGCGGTTCTTTATCTTCTTGCAGATCCTTATTGTACGTGGACGGCAGTCCTTTTAGCGTCATCAAGAAGCCGGACATCTGTAGGTAGCGAGGATCAGTATCGCGGACACGGCTAAGGTGGACAATCGTCGAAGATGAAGAACGTACGTTCCCAAAGACGCGTCCAGACTTCCCACGGAGGAGCTCGAGGGAATCGGGGTTCTTCTTCTGCGGCATGATACTTGAACCGGTGCTAATGCAGATTCATCGTGGTCAATGCATGGTCGACGCGGAGAGCAAAACATGCACACCTGTAGGCATCGCTCAAAGTGACAAAGCCAAACTCGGCGGTCGAGTAAATGATCAGGTCTTCTGCCATACGGCTAATATGGGTCATAGCCAAGGACCCCCACATCATGAACTCGACAATGAAGTCACGGTCGCTCACGCCGTACATGCTATTCTCAGCAACGGACTCAAAGCCGAGTTCTTTAGCAAGGAACTCGCGATCAACCGCGAAGGGGTTGCCTGCCAGTGCGCCGGAACCGAGAGGGAGGACAGATATCCGGGGAATGAGCTGCTGCAAGCGCTCGAGGTCCGCGCGGAAGGCGAACGCGTGTGAGAGCAGGAAGTGGGACCATCGGATGGGTTGGCCTCGCTGCAGGTCGCGTGGAAGTATAATCAGCGAACATGCAGAAAAGGCGAGGCATACAGGAACGCCTACCTGCAAGTGAGTGTAGCCGGGCATGAGGATGTCCTTCTCCTTGTCTGCGCGTTCCACCATCACACGGATGAGGCCCTTCAGGCCCTTCTCCACGGCGCGCACCTCTCCGAGCAGCCAAAGTCTCATGTCTGTGGCGACCTGATCATTGCGAGAGCGGCCTGTGTGCAACTTGCCACCCAGGGGCCCGATGAGTTCCGTCAGTCGCCGCTCGTTCGCGGTGTGGATGTCCTCGTCGTCTGCGTGAATCTTGAACTGTCTGACATATCAGACAAACAAGCCCTTTTATATGCCATGTGCGGTAGGCACTCACGGTGCCTTGCTCCCATTCCTTGCACACTGCTGTTAGGCCGTCCACGATCTTACGCTGCTCTTCTTGAGTCAAGATGCCGACTCGGGCCAGCGCCTTCGCATACGCGATAGATCCTGCGATATCCGCAGCGTACATGCGCTTGTCATAACGCAGTGATTGGTTGAACTCGTGCATACTGTATTGAAACAATAGATGAGATAGCCAATTGCTTGGCCGTGCCTTTAGGGTACTCACAGAGGGTCGGTCTTCCCAGTGAATCGGCCTCCCCATAGCTTTTGCTTCGTAGGCTGCTCAGTCATTCTCGCTCGTTGAAGGTGAGCAAGGCGGATAGGGATAGATAGCGGGACTAGTGCGAAATTGAGATGAGTACGAGCTCGAGTCACTCTCAGAGGTACCCGGTGGCAGGCGTCTGTGTATACGATCGGCGCGAGTTAAATATTTATGTAGATCTCGATCTTTGAATGAGCACGCGTCGCGTCTCGAGCGCTCACATATATAGCGCCTTTCCTCGCGCTCGCTGATAACTTACGAAGTTACGTTCAACTGCAGGCGTGATTGGAACCCCTTGCAACCACCTGCCGAAAAGTAGTCGAGTAGCAATCATGCACCGTAGTGCATTAGCAGAACGCAGTTGCGAACTGATAGGTTGCATCGTGGAGAAGGTCCGCAAACCATAACCTGTGCAAAGGAGCACCGGCAGCGGTGTCTAATCATACTAGCCACATATTACAAGGGCTCTACTGTTTTACGGATGTGCAGCATTGAGCGCAAGGAATGACACGGCCGCGAACAATGTTGCGCCGACGTAGATCGCCACCCGAATAGGGAATGGATTATGGGTCAAGAAGGGGTATGGAACTTCAACGGACCGGTCAGCAAGAATATAATAAGATGGCATAGGAAGAAGACCCACAAAATCCATTGAAGCTCGCGCAGTACTCAACCCACAACGCGTACCATACGCAGAATGCGGAGAAGATTAGAACGGCCCATCGGTTGGCTCCCTTTAAGTACTTCGACTCGAAGAAGTAGAAGTCGATGAACATGGAGATGGCCGGAGCAGCGTGTAAAGCCAGGTCTACGTTGAGGGGGAGCCGTTCTGGCCCCGGGATATGGCTGGAGGACGTTGGAGTCGTAACCTCTGGATCCGACATCAAGATCATGTGCG
The DNA here is from genome assembly GCA_000765035.1 of Trametes cinnabarina. Classification (NCBI taxonomy): domain Eukaryota; kingdom Fungi; phylum Basidiomycota; class Agaricomycetes; order Polyporales; family Polyporaceae; genus Trametes; species Trametes cinnabarina. The sequence continues at coordinate 166,005 of CCBP010000118.1, read as the reverse complement.
GCATGAACAGCAGGAGGCTCCAGTAAATGACAGATATGACGATCGCTACCTGGCAGTCGTAGTGTGGTCAAAGCCGGGGGTAACGTACCACGGTTGGGCGACTTACTGGCAAAGCAATCATGAGCAGGGTACGCTTGGCGGTCCTGAGCACTTCTGCGTAACATTTTGAGCCCCCTGGAATACCGGCGTCGAAAGTGAGAGCTCACTCGAGGATGATACGAGATCGCAGCCTAAGCTGAGGACCATGGTGGCCCATGCGAGGCAAAGCCTGCGTTGACGATGTAAGGGACCTTGACCTATTATGAGGGTGGTCTGGAACCTACCCTTGGACTGTGAGGAACGCGAAGTGACCTCCTTTTAATTCTGCCATCCGGATATTGGCTATCATATCCGGCAGATTGAGGTACCCATAAGTCATAATGGCTGCACTGATACCGTGCAAGAACGCCGCCCGAACGTTGACGGACATAGTGAACGAGAAGGCAAGCTGCAAGGAGAGAAGAGGAAGCGATGGGTGATGCTGGGTGAGCCGGACGTGCAAGTTCTTTTATATGAGCTGATGGGTCGCGGCAAGGTTGCACGCGATCGGACCCAAAGTCCCGGCTGTTACGGGGTACGCGAGCTGGCCGCTGTTGTTGGTGTTTGTGAGCTTGTCACTGTTGTCAGGAGGTTCTGCATGACCCATGGACTTACTTTAACTTATGAGAGATTGATGACGTCGCGTTTACGATCGCCGCACAATGATGTTGCAGGAGCGCTGAGGTACGGCGCTTATTTTGTACCTTTCAGTACTCCTGCCACTCTACCTCAGTACTAGATAGTAGTTGGCATTCGTCATCTACATGATACGCATCAGGATCAAGTCTCGAAGACATCAGTGACCTGGAGTAAGAGCCATACTGACAGTGGCAGGAAATTCAATCCGCCGGCACTTCCAAAGACACGCACGCCATGACCTTTAGTCCTCAACGCGTCGTCGTTACATACGCTGCCCCGCTTGTTTTTCTCTCAACAGACCACTGGAAGCAAATCTATGCGTCTCTCGTGTCCCAGCTCCCCCTCCGTAACCTCCACTGGAAAGCTACCACGAGACCTACAATCCGCACCATCCAGGAACTAGACGTGAAGTTGGTCTCCCTTGAAACGCTCCGGGAAGATCAGACTGCATCGCAAATACCCCAGAGTATCCTGCAGAAGCCCCTGCTGAACATCTACGTATTCATCTGTGAGGTGAATATTTGCCCATGACTGTCACCCATGCATCCCCTAACAGTCTCATGTAGGATAGCGAGACATACAAGACAACAACACGGAAACAGATCAAAGACTGGCACGCTACCATTAGTCAAAGGAAGAACCAAGAATGGCTCCTCGTACATGTCGTGCGTCCAGACCAGAGCGTCGCTCAGGGGCGGTTATTCCAGATGAAGACGTCCGTCTTGGATAAGGTCAAAGCAGACTTCAACACCGACAAGAAGGATAGGTTCGTAGTGGAGACCGTGCCCATATAGGTGCGATTCCTAAGTCCTGGTACAGATGCGTACAGCTGGTGTGGTCTGCAGACAAGGACAATCCGGCAGTGTGGGCAGACCTGATAACCAAAATTAAAGAAGGCATCCTGTCCGCCTTCGACGCTGCACTTACGCAGCGTGAGGAGGAAGTCCGCCGCTCAGAAGGTCAAAGGCAAATGCCTGGATGGAATTTCTGTACGTTCTTCATCCTCAAGGTATGTAAGATGCAAGGTGAGCCCCGTGGAGACGAGTCCTGAACTGATTTATCTCTGCTCAGGAAAGCCTGGCCAGTTCCCTTGAAGGCATGAACCTATACGAAGACGCCTTGCAACAATACCAGGAGCTGGAGGCGACATTCTTTCAAGTTCTGCAGGAGAAGAACCTCTCCTGGTTTGGCCCGCTAATCACGCCTTCCTCCTCCGATGACTCTGCTCCTCTACTTTCTGTGACTAAGAAACCCTATCGAGACTTGATTCTGGCCAACACGATATCTGTTTTTGATTTTCGTGTCTACCTTCTGGCTAGACAATGCGCGCTTCTGAGCAAGCTGGGTGAATTGGAAGATATATGTCAGAAGACCGTCGCTTTCTTGACCACCTTCGCGCGAACCTTGCGAGAAGTAGAGGTAGGATGCGCGTCCTCTTTGCACTTTGCAGCAGCAGCTGATCAGAGGCTGTACAGGATACCCTTCCGCCCTTTTTTATCGAATCTTGGATTTACTCGTCGGCCCTGAGCGTAGTTGACCAATGTGATGAGTGGGCACGTCCCCTCGAGCTGGCAAAGAATCAACTCGCGGCCTTCAGCGCCGCCAAGGGCGAGCTTGTAGAACTCGCACGCCTGCAGGTGATGACGCGTTGACATTATCAATGTCGACACGTTCACTGACGCCCTCTTAGCTCGATATTCTTGGTATAGCAGCTCAACACCTGCCTAATCAGCCACCGTTTTCCTTGTCTCTGCCGAAGAGTTACAACGTTTCCAGAGACAATCAGGTCGAGGAGGCTGTCACAACCATCTCAAGGACCGAGCTCGCCTCCGCACTGAAGGATAGAGATGCATTTTACGAGCTATACGTGAGCGTGACTAATCGCGCGATTGAGCTGTATGTGAGCGCAGGACGTCGGAAGTTTGCGCTCAAGCTGCACGGCTCGCTGGCTTCATTAGATGTGTAAGTATTCGATGTGTCTCCCCGCAGCTGTGTTCACATGGTCGCACTCTAGTCACCGCGGTCGTCTCTCCAGCGCGCTACATACCTTCACGTCTCTCCCGGCGCACTACTCACCACATGGATGGACTTCCTTGGAAGCCTTCATGCTCAACCGTGCTCTGGACATTCATGCTGCCGCCGAGAGGCCCAGGGATCAGGAGTGGATTCACATACTGCTGCATTTCCTGAGGGCGTATGTCGACGATATGGGCAAGGATCTGCTGATGAGCGAGGAGGATGGTGAGGCGTACATCAGTCAGCTGATACGAGCCCTCAAGGATGCTGCAAATGAGCTCGACTCCGGTGAGATACCTAGCTCATCAGAGGCCAGTGTAGCTGCTCACCTATTCGTGAAGACACCCCGTACCCCGACCATCCGGCTCTCACCATGACTATCGCCGACCGTGATGCGAAGCTCGCTGAGACGCGTGACGGATCCGTGCTCAAGGTGGTCATCCAGAATCACTTGTCATGTGTATGTTGTCACATTTCCCCTGGTATTCAGAACGCTCATCAGCATCCACAGGATCTCCCAATCAACGAGGTCGAAGTCCAGTTGGCAGGCCGGGACAACAGCCGGATTACATATACAGAGAAGGCAACATGTTTAACTCCCGGGAAGAACGAACGGACACTCTTTTCTCCGGTTTGTCTATTACTCTCCAAGCTCCATACATCCGACTCATTGTGTCTACGGACAGTCGTCCTCGGCGGGGACCTACTCCCTGTTCAGCACGGAGATTTCCCTCGCCCGCCTACATTTCCAGTGGAAGCACATGAAGACGGTGAAGCAAATACGCGCAGGGTTGATGCCAACCCTCGTGCATATTCCAAGAGACGTTCATGCACTTGACGTCCGTCTAAAGCAGCCTCCCCGCAGTATGTCGCCCCATCTCACCGTAGAGTGGTTCTGATGATTCCCTACCCAGTCGAACTCGGTACTCCGTCGAGGGTGATGGTCGTCCTCTCGACAGGTCGGAACGAGGCCGCCACCGCTCGCATACAGCTAACCGCGCCGTCCGGCATTCAGTTCAAATTCCACGATGCGGAGGTGATCGGTGAAGGTGCGTGTGTATGGAAGTCAAAAGGATCATGGTTGGTCTTGACATTGGGAAAAAAAGATGCGCCGCCTATACGGAAGGATGACGAGTCTATCACCTTTTTGGATCTCAAACGGGGACAGACTATTGTCGCGGCCGTTCCTCACTCAGATGCGTCGGCATATCACTTCATAGTGCGTTCGCATTTCCGAATGAACACCTATGTCATCTCATACTGACTACGTCTCAGCGAGTAAACATCACGGTGGAGTATGTGACCACCTCAGAACCAGACGTTACGCGAAGTCTGCGTCTCAGTCGTGTCGTTCCGACTGCGCTGCCTGTGGCGATTAACGTGGAGGATTTCTTCCGAGGGACTCGGTGAGGATTTCTCTCCTTTGCTACTGTGAAGTTCCTGGACTCACTGCGCCGGTCTGGAGGTTGTTCACGCGGTTCACGCTTTCCACGACGTCGCATCAACACGTGCGAGTACGTTCGACGCACCTACTCTCCCCGAATGAGGCCGACGGAGTGAAGGTGACCAGCTGCTTGGCGCAGAAGCCCTCCACCGTGGTAAGTGAAGGTTGGATTCGGTGCAAGCCGGGGTGCTGACAATGCTCAGACCATTACTCCTGCACAGTCTGGACGGTACCTGTTCCAGATTGACGCCAATAGAGGACAAGGTGTGTTGATTCCTTGATAAATTGGATCACATAGACTAACAACTTCGACAGTGCGCGATCCGCTGAAGCTACAGATTTCGTACCGGATGCTACGTGAAGGTGAGCTTCTCCCCTAGCAGCCATAGTCCGTCATCCTTTACGCAATACGAGTGTCAGAGGTGGAGACCTTGATCGAGCTAGCAGTGGAAGAAGCTGTATCAGAGACACGAGCTCTGGAACGACTGCGACAAGACTTGATCGACGTGCTCGTAAAGGCACTCGAAACGGACGCCTCATGGGTAGAGTTGTACGGCGTTACTGGAGAGCTCGTTGTTCCGGGGGTAAAGATTGCAGATGATGACCTGGGGGCTGGGTTGCGACGAGCCTTAGAGGTAATGGAAAACTATCCCATGGTCAGGGTATCGGAGCTGACGGAGGCGCAGATCCTAAAGAAGAGGAGGTCCCCTGCGTCTTTCGGAGAATGGCGAGAAATCATTATCCCGGTTGACGTTCCTCAGATGCATGTACGGTCCTTCTGCAATGATGGAGGCTCTGATCCTTACCGACCGTCCCCAGATACTCGCATCTGCTCGCCTTCAAATCCTGGAGAATCCATTCTCTTCGGAAAAGTTACAAAAGCGCACACGTCCTCTGTACGCTGGTCAGCCGATCTCTGCGCTACTCACAGTCACTACTTCTTTCCACTGGGCGCCTCCAGAAGATACGAAAGTCGAAAGCTACAATATGCGCTACGACATAGAAGACCTCACGCAGGATTGGCTTGTCAGTGGACGCAAGCGTGGAGACTTCCAAGCCAAGGTCTGTGCTCTCTGTAACTCGTGTTCGGTCTTGGAGTTGACTGGAGAATGGCAGGATGGGGAGACCTATTCCGTTCCCATCACACTGATCGCTCTTCATCATGGCGAGCTGGCTCTTCCAAAGGTCGGAGTAACGGCTTTGCCAATTCCAGGGGAGCACCGGATGAGGTCGACTATCATCCCAGGGTGCGAGACGCATCAGGTGCATGGTGCAGAGAAGGTCCTCGTACTGCCTCGCGGGGGAAGGAGCACATTCGTCGTCAACATGGGCGAGGCGAATACCAGCACGTAGCGATACCCATCGTAAATAATCCGAGTCTTAACAGTCCCTAGTACTAGTATTTGATTTGAATGCAATAGTCAATTGTTACAACGCGGTATACTTATGTCTTGCGTTCGACCTTTCCACTGACGGGCAAGGGGCTACACAACGGGTTCCGCGCGACATGGTAATAGTCCTGTAGCACTACATGGGTTGTCTCCCCTTGCCCAGATATCATGCACTGATACCTTGCAACTTCGCGGTTTTGACTTACAAAAGGTACAGTAAGTTGCGCTGTCGTGTGGCCCGTGGCCTCGACGCCAACTGTCACGGCATGATCCGACTGTGACATGACGCGCACCATTAGTCACGCGCGCGGGGTCGCCTCCGTCCCGCGTTCCAGTTCCACACTCGTCTTGTCCTGCCTGATCATAGCCTCCTACTCTCACCTCTTCCTTCGTACCTCGATACACAACCCATACCATACAATGTCGGATATCTCAGACTAGTACGTGCAGCGTACCGAAATAGCCTGAGGTCTACACTTACTTAGCCACGCAGCGAACAAGAGCGACTAGCCAACATCGCCCGCAACCGCGCGCTACTTGCGCAGCTGGGGCTGGCGGATGCATCTGATTCCCTAAAGCCTACGAAGTCCTCCGCAAAACCTGTGCAGCCACGCGTGAAGAGGCCAAAGGAGCCTGCAATGCCTACGCGTCAGTCTAGCAGATTGCGGAAGGCCCCCGTTGACCCGAATGAGAGTCCGGCCGCTAAGAGAAAGCGCGAGGTTTGCAGCAGGTTCTCAAGTCGCAGTTTCTTTCTTCTGACCGTATTGTAGCGTGACGAAGAGCTTAGGCGGCGTCAGGAAGAAGAGGAACGGCTTGCAGCTGCTGAACGAGAACGCGAGGCGAAGCGCCCTCGACACCATGACCTTGACTTGCAGACATTGGCAGCCGATCTCACCTCGGAGGACATAGGTCAACTCAGAAGTGCATTCTCATTAGTACTCAAGACACCATATCCCAAGAAGACCAGTTCAGATGACGCCTTCGTGTTTAACGAGGATGCCAAGGATGTAGCCGAAGTCAAAGAGCTGGAGGGGAGGCTTGGGAGGCTTAAGGTCGTGGCGCGAGCGAAGGTTACTCAGGATAGGATCTACAGCGCTGCGTATCACCCAGAACCCACGAAAGATCTGATATTCTTTGGCGGTGTGTACATCTGCGCCATTCTGCGGCGTCGCTATTGACATCAGACTGGCTTCCAGACAAGCACGGCCAATTGGGAATTTGGGACGCGCGTGCTCCAGTGGAAGAAATTGCAGATGAGGATGGGGATGTACCTCCTGCTGGGGATCAAGAGGGCGGAAAGTACTGGAGATTACAGATGCATTGGCCAGCCACCTCTCGCTCATCGATATCATCTATCAAATTCGACCCCATTGATTCCTTCAGCGTAAGTCTTAGACAGAATCCATGCTCTCCGGTATTAACACTGCACGATAGGTCTATACGAGCGCGTACGACTGCACCGTCCGCAATCTATCGCTGACTTCTGGTATCGCTACTGAAGTCTTCGCGACAGACGGCATGCTCCTGACATCCATTGATATGCCCCCTCACGGACATGAGATGTGGATCTCGGATGCTTTGGGCGGTGTGACACACATGGATCTCCGGACGCATCGCTCTCATGCCAGGCGGTACGAATTATCCGACCAGAAGATCGGGACTGTGAGTGTCAACCCCACCCGTCCATATTTCTTGGTCACTGCTTCTAATAGCCGTGATATGAGGTGCGTTCATCGTGGTTACCGGGATAGTGACTTTCATACTGATGTCTTCTGACCTCAAGGGTGTGGGACGCACGAATGTTTGACAGCCTCAGCTCGCGATCTCTTCGCTCGGCTCCAAACTCTCCGCCTACGTCTCGGCCATCCTCGAAGGTCAAGGATCCGGCTGGTGCAACAATCTCGAACGAAGTGGATTACGAGACAATTGAGAAGTTGCTTGCGACGAAGAAGGGCCAGACGACCGCTCGGGCAAGCTGGGCGCATAACAAATCTGTAACCTCTGCCTACTGGGATCCTCGCGGTCGATCCATATTGAGCACAAGCTATGATGACAACCTTCGCTGTGAGCATATTGACGCGTGACGGCGCATGAGCTACTTATTCACTGGCTTCCCTTGAAGTGTGGGACATCAAGCCATCTTGGTTTGAGAAAGATGCGGTCTTTCCGACATCGCGTCCCTGCAATACGGTCAAGCACAGCTGCCAAACTGTAAAATTGTTCCTGTATGACCTATATAACCGATACTGACTCGTCGCTACAGGGGAGATGGGTTACACCACTGAAGGCCCAGTGGTCAACAAATCCTGATGTATACCCTCACTTCACCGTACGGCACATGACTCTCTATACTGTTCTATCAAGTTGACTGCTAGGCAGGTTGGGAATATGGATCATTCTGTCGACATATACTCGTGCAAGGTGAGTGACCGCTGGTCATACTCTTGCTCCTGATCATATTCACTTTTACGTCCAGGGTGCCTTGGTTGCCAAGCTATCGGACAAGTCGAAGTGAGTTAGCGTAGGCCCCCCATAGGAAATCCTGAAACTGATATGTCAAATCGCGTAGGATTACGGCCGTGCAAGCCGTCACGTGCTCACATCCAAACGTGGTGGAGAGGGTGGCCACTGGAAATGGGAGTGGTCGTTGTGTCTTGTGGGCTCCCGAGGACATCGTATAATATGAACGTTCACTCAGCATCTAAGAATCTATCTTTTCAGCACATCCCTCGGAATTGGTTTATAGGAACTGTATTGTAGTATTGTATATTACGGCGCTGGGGTTGCACAGGCTGTACGCTATACAATACTTCATGCTACTACAGGACTAAATGTCCACCGTTCGTTGTCAGACACAGTGTGTGAATTCACGAAGGGACCATATCCCAAGCCTGCATTGACCAAAAAGTCGTCACCTGAGCGATTCGAACACTCGCGGGCAAAGCCCAACCGCTCTCAGCTATAAATAGCAGGCGATCCCGTTAACCACTCCGGCAAAGTGACGCTTACCACATACATTTTAAGCACCACTCTCACTATATGATGTTTGATCAAGGCCATTTCGTCTCCGAGATCATCGATCAACGTTCCACAGTGAACACAGTTCATCTTGCAGTTGACCGCCATGACGAAGAAGACTCGTGCAACTCCTGCCGCTACATCGGTCTCTGTAAACAATCTATCAACTGTCATATTCCCAGAGATATCGCCTAAGAAGGGCTTAGAATGTCGTACTCTCCTTGAGGACCAGATTCTGCTCATTGATGTGAGTACTACATACTAGCACCAGTCGACGTTCCAGTTAGTTGCGCACTTTGTCCGCGACAGTGTCAATCATCAGCATGGACACCGCTGGGACACCGCTGGGACACCGCTGGGACACCGCAGAGCCCCCGCTGAAGGTGTACTCAGAATCTGCTTTCTCCAGAAGAGTGCAAGGCATACGTAAAGTTCATTGACAGCCTTCCGTTGGAATTAACGCCGCCCAAGAAGAGAGGGGAGGCTGAACGAGTGAACCGTGCGTACTGCGCCAGAAACTTATGCCATCCCATATGGTGAACTATCTAGACAAGCAGTTGCTTACCCACCGGTCGGACAGATCGCATATCCATTCCCTCCGTCGAGTTCGCCCAACATCTCTACTCCGTCCTAGCACCGCATCTTCCCTCCCAGTTTCCCTATCCAACTTGGGGGAGACGACCCGCAGGCACAACTACTCACGTACCCCATTCTTTGAACTCCAACATTCGGCTGTACAAGTACACACAAGGCCAGTATTTTGGTCCACACTATGATGACTCCGTCAGGGATTCGGCGACGGGCGCGAAGTCCGAATGGACACTGCTCATATACATAACTGGAAGCCAGGATGGGGTCGAGGGTGGGGAGGTCAGTCCTTGCGGCCCCTGATGAGGATGTTGCTCCCTTTTAGACTTCATCATCTTCTGCAGACACTCTTCTACCAGGACCAGAAGGGCAAAGCCAGAGAGACGATTGTTCCTCCACTTACGAGAGGGACTGCATTGCTCCACCGGTATGTTGAGTTATTACCCACTCGCCGCTTCCTGACGGCACATCTGACCAGTGAATGCAGCCATGGTCAAGATTGCATGTTGCACGAGGGGTCGCCGGTCACCAAGGGCACCAAATATATCTTGCGGTCGGATCTGATGTTCATGAAGTAACTTAGCATGCTCTGAATCCGCGTATCCATACTGTACCTGATGTACTACAGCTACGTATATTACCTCCTACCCTTGCCGTTCTTCTTGAGCTTCGGCATGCCTGCCTCAACGACATCGTCATCCCTGTCCATGTCCCCCTTTCCGCCCTCATCCCCTCCTCTCTTCCGCTTCTTGCCGTGACCACCCTTGATGCCTTGCTCCTTGAGCTCATTTGTGGCGTATCGGCCGGCTTCGTCAACGCGTTCGCGTAGCAGCGCGACTTCCTCTTTGTCGACAGGCCACAGCTCCATCTTTTTGCCGATGACCTCCTCAATGCGAAGTACCAGCTCGACGTCGTATTGCGTCACAAGCGTGATTGACTTTCCTGACCGTCCGGCACGGGCGGTACGACCGACACGGTGAATATAATCCTTTGAGTGCGTGGGGATGTCATAGTTGATGACAACGTCCACCGAAGGAATATCGAGACCACTGTTGACAATGTAACGTCAGTAATCGAACGGGAATCACGAAGTGCATGTTCTCCGCACCGACTAGCGACATCCGTCGCGACAAGCACTTTCCGCCCGCCGCTCTTGAATTTCGTCAAAGCGCCTAGACGAGCGCTCTGGCCGAGCTGCCCGTGCAGAGGGACTGCAGGGAAACCCAGTGTGCGGAGCATGATTGACAGTCTGGGTGGGTCGTAGAATGAGCTGGATAGTAAGGGGCAATGTCCTCGCAGACTCACCGTTGAGCATCGTGCACGGTGCGAGTGAATATTATGATTGAGTTCTGTGCCAAAGTATTGGCGAGGTATATCAGGTGGACATCCTTTTGAGGCAGGGGAATCAGGAGGTAGTATTGCAACAGTGTCGATACAGTCGAGTATCTGTCCGACATCGTGATGAATACCAGCAATAGGTCGTAAAGTGGAGAATACATACTTCGAATTAACTTCTATGCGAACAGGGTTGGACAGACTCGCGCGCTGGAGCTTGGCCACTTTTGTTGTCATTGTAGCGGAGAAGAGGTAAGTTGTTCTTTCCTTGGGTATGACCTTCAAGATCTTGTCAATGATGGGACCGAAGTCCATGTCGAGCAGACGATCCGCCTCATCCAGCACCTATGCAAGATTCAGTTATGGGTTCAGTAGAGGGTCGGGCGATTTACGCACTAGGAACTTCAAACTCCTCAGACTAAATCCTTTTGTCTCCTCCAGATGGTCATTCAGCCGTCCAGGAGTTGCAACGACGATATGCGGTTTCTTCGCCAAAGCCACCTTCTGCGCCATCATATCTACGCCTCCAATAATCGTCGCGCACCGCACACCCATTGCAGACCCCAAACTCTCAAATTGCTGCGCGATTTGTACCGCCAGTTCACGAGTAGGTGCAAGGACGCATGCGAAAAGGCCCTTCGGCTCCTCCCAAAGCTTTTGGAGGATGGGGAGAGCGAAAGCAGCGGTCTTTCCCGAGCCGGTGGAAGCAACACCAATTATATCTCGGCCTTGCAGCGCATGAGGCAGGACCTCCGCTTGGATCTCAGTGGGGGTCTTGAAGTTCATTTGGTTGAGAGCCTCGAGCAACGGATCTATCAAACCCAGAGACTTAAAGCTGGGCGGCTCAGCCGGTGGAGGGCTTGAGGTGGAGGCTTCCTCAGGAGACGGCATGGAGGGCAAAGTGGCAGAAAGGTCGGAGGCGGAGGCAAGAGTGAGATGTCGCTCGAGTGATGGCGTTCAGTAGACTCGCTTAAGGGCTGCGGGCGCCCGCAACATTTTCAGAATTCCGGCGGAGTACGGACCGCGTCACCGCGAGACCGGGCTCTCATTACGGGCGCTTGCCTGCGCTTGCGGGCGCCTTGCCAGTACTGACTCTACTGAGTGCTTTTCTCTTCTCCGCAGAGTCTGTTGCAGGCTTTTGAGTGATTCACCTTGTTAAGGGGTCGAGTACACATAGCTGATGGATGCGGCGAGATTGCCAAGCAGCTATTGAATACATACTTCCAAACCACTGTGTATCACCTACAGACTTCTAAAACTCTGCACTCTCAAAGCTTCGAAGACCGCATAGTCTGAATTTGCAACAGGTTTTACGGATCCCAAGGACTTGCAGCCGGCCCTCCCACTCCGGCTGTGAGGTACCTCCCATCGCCATCATCGTTGATGTAGAAGCAGTCCTCCAGGCGGACGCCAACCTGAGAGCAACATGATGAACGTGCTGAATTGCACCCAAGAGATATTTACCCACCTTTCCCTCAATGTAAATCCCAGGTTCATCCGAGAAAGTGTGCCCAGTCAGGAGGATGTCTTCCGAACCGCCCACCAGGTAGGGCGACTCGTGCGTTTCAAGCCCAATGCCTGTCAAAGACTATATATCATATAACAATGGTTGAGATGTGAGGACAGAGCTTACCATGGCCGAGTCGATGGGTGAAGTAATCGCCGTACCCCGACTTTTGAATGACAGAACGAGCAGCACGATCGATAGAAGCCGCAACAGTGCCATTCTTCGCCGCGGCAAGGGCACGATGTTGCGCCTTGTGCACCATCCGCCATATAGGAAGATAACTCCGCGGAACTTCGGTCTCCGGCAGCGCGAATGTCTACGAACGCTCTGAACAATTCTACACGTACAGAAGGAGAAAGTTGTGCCAAAGGACTGACCCGCGTTACATCGCTGTGGTATCCGTGCAGTGTCCCCCCACAATCAATGAGCACGAAGTCATGTTTGCCGAGCGCGCGATCAGTTCCGGAGCCATGCGGAAGAGCCGCATTCTCTGGGATGTCCAGCCAGGTGAGTGTATGACAACATTGACGAAGTGATACATACCCCCAAACAATGTGAGAGCGAACGCCCCTTGCAACCCAGCCGCGGTAAGGGCGGATTGGATCAGCTGGCGAGCCTCTGATTCGTGCATGCCTATCTTCATGTAGTCTCTGGTAGCGCGTATCGCGAGTACTGTCACCTGCAATGTGGATCAGCTCTTGATGATCGCAATGGAAACCACAGCCGACCCACCTCATTCACACACTTTAGGATGTCGACTTCCTCGGAGCTCTTGCGCTCGCGGAGACGTCTGACCTCGACTGGCGCAATTGTCACCTGCGCACTGGGTGCAGCATGCTGAAGTCCAGCGGTAATGAAGGTCCTAACGGCGCCGTCCATGAAGATCCATGCACCATCCAAGTCGGGCAAGAGGGAGAGTGCGCGAGAGAAGGGACTTTGATCCTCAGGCCAAGCCACATACGTTACGCCCGCCTCACTCGGTATAGGCAGCAGCTTTGCCCTCGTCTCCTCGAAAGCCGGAGTTAAGACTGATATGTTAGCCCTGACGTCGCCATTCTCGTCCTGTGTAGGACGGACGATAAGCAGAAGCGGACGTTCCGAGAGTCCCCAGTGCAAGCCGGAGATGTTGGCAAAGTAGGCAGCACTAGCACCAGGTTCTGCGACGTAAGCAGAGGCACCGAGCGCGTGCAGGGTTTGTGCAAGATTATCCTGTCGCTTCACAAACGAGTGATGAGGAATGGGTGGTATGTGCGCACAATGTTCGGCCAAGTGAGAGAAGTCGGGGCTCGTACCAGGGTCCGTCTTGACAAGACCCTCGCTGAAGAATCGCCAGAGAAGACACAGCAGGGATGCTAGTAAGAGATACTGCACTACGTCTGCGCTCTACAGAGATATAAATCAATGTGAGTAGTCCATACCTGTGGGTACATTGCAATCTCACCCGCGAACGACTCGGAGAAGTTTGGGGCGTCGTATATTGACGCATGTTGTTTCTTGGTGCAAGAGGAGTACTCTCCGACGTGAAAGGGAGAACATCCGCGACGCTCTTTCTCGTCGCCAGGTGTGCGCTCGACATGGTCGTCCTGTGGAAAGATGCTCATAGGAATCTCTCACTGCTAGCGCTTCTGTAGTCGGATGCATTGGCCGGCAGCTATCTTTGAGCATCTTTGATGTGACTCTCAGTCATGTGCCCGTGTCCCGACGCGTCTTCAGGCTGTCACCACATCAGGAAAATGATTTTGCTCCATGGGCTCCATGTATGTCCATATGGAGCCACTGAGCCACGGAAATCCTCCCCTCCAATACTACAGTGTTTTTGAAGTAATGAAAAGTGGCGCGCTCCAAATGTAAAGTGGGGCGGTTTTCCCTTGAGCAAGTGGAGCAACTCTAATGTAATGTAAAGTCACTTGTCATTACTTCAAAAACACTCTACTGAAATCCCCGTTTCCTTACGGAGCCATATGGATACTTTCTCACGGTTTCCTACGGCCGCTATCGAAGCACAGTGTGCACAAGTCTCAAATGTACTGTACTATATAAATGCCTTACAGCTTTGCTACCAATCTCTGTGGTGTTCATACTATTGTGTGAGATAGCAATATACATCGCGGTTCGCTATGGAAGCTAACGGATGCCCGCGGAGCCATTGAGGCCACGGAGACGCCCGTTTCCATATGGAGATTTAGCGAGTTCCTGATGCATGCGCTGAGTCCGTCCGCGTTCTGCTAAGTATCATACCACCAAGCGTCCACTGGGCTGTCAGTTAGGTCACCGATGATGGCAGCACGAATTGAAGTGAGTTAATAAAGCTGCGCTGCTGCGTCTAGACTCTAGAGTAGCAGTACCCGACGCCTAGCGCTCACACCGCTCAGCCACAAACGCGTTGCATCACGTGTTTGAACCGTCGACGCGTTGTTGACGAAGACGCGCCGCTCTGATGGCTGTAGCATCGTCTCTCTTGCCTTTGCCATCATCTGTATCCTTCCTACTTTGCATCGTGGAGTAATCTTGGGCCTTTGCATCTGACTGAGACGGAAGGCACTAGCCCGACATCCTATGGTTTACCTTCCCCCACCTCACCTCGCTTCCGCCTCCCGCCCTTCCTATGGAGAAACCTACGCCAAGATCCTTGCGGCTCATCGACGCGCCCCTAATACCGCGGCATCGTCGGTTATCATGCTCGTTGCGCCAGACGTTGACGCGCTATGCGCCTCAAAGATGTTGGCAGATCTCTTCAAACAGGACGATGTCATGCATAGAATTATTCCCGTCTCCGGACACGCTGAGCTCGAGCGAATACGGGACGAGCTCACGACATACTCAGACGTGAGATTCTTGGCCTAAGCAATTTGGAAGCATACACTGACCGGGCATGGCAGCTTCATACCCTCATCATGTTCAACATGGGTGCAATCCTAGACCTTCCATCCGCCGAGTGGTTCGGAGACTTCCCAACTAGTCTGACCGTCCATGTCATCGACTCTTCACGACCTCAGAACCTATCGAGTGTATTCGGTGGCGGAGCAAACGGAGACAGGATTGTCATATGGGATGACGGTGCTGTGGAAGATTTGCAGGAGGAGCGGAAGGCCTGGGAGGTACTCACGGTAAGTCTGTCCCCGCATAGGGCTGCCTGATACCTCTCTGACCAACATTTTAGTACGCACCCGACGATGACTCGGATGAGGAAGACTCCGAATCTGATTCTGACGAAGAGGCAGAAGAGGACGAGGACGAGAATCAAGACGACTACGAAGACGGCACTGGTACCCCATCACGGAAGCGTCGATCAATAGGAGAGAGCGGGAGAAAAGAGGGCAAACGTCGAAAAGTTGAAGTTCGTATTCACCAGTTATCCTTATCCTATCTAGCTAAACGTCTCCGCTCATAGCAACTCAATCGAATATCCCGTGAAGAGAGAATGCAGCATGAAGCAAGGCTCATCAAGTACTACCGATCAGGCACATGGTATGGCCAAAGTGCCTCGGGTACGATGTATATTTTGGCTACCGTTCTCGAGCGTGTCGACAACGACCTCTTATGGTATAAGCTACCTCGCAATAAGCACAGTAGTGCCACTGACCGATTTTCCGTAGGCTTGCCATTCTAGGCCTCACATACCAATATGCCACATCTCGCATCTCCCGTGAAGAGTACGACAAGTATCAGTCCATATACTACGATGAAGTCGCACGTCTCAATCCGGCCCCACCATCGGCACTTGGCGATGATTTCAAGTCGCAGAACCCTGATGACAACTCCGTCTACGCATCAGAAGAGCTTCGCTTCATGATGTTCCGACATTGGAACTTGTATGACGCTATGTACCACTCTAGTTACGTCGCGAGTAAACTCGGTATCTGGAAGGAGCGCGGCCGGAAACGACTGACTGGTCTCCTTGCGAAGATGGGGTACGTCGTCTCTTCCACCTGCTCATAAACATTGAAGCTGACACCCGCTGAGATTTTCAATATCGGAGACACAACAGCCCTACTCCCATATGGCCAAAGACCTCAAACTATCGTTGCGACAGAAGCTCGACCAGCTTGCGCCGGAGTATGGCCTCGTCGAACTCGCTTACCCGTCTTTCATGCGTTGTTACGGCTACCGTTCGCAACCTTTGTCCGCGGGCGATGCCGTCGAGGCTCTGTCAGCATTGCTTGACATCGCCGGTGGCACCCGAATAGAGGTAGAGGTAGAAGGCACGCGTAACGGAGGCGAGTGGTTCGGAGGCGGGAAGGTATGGGAGGGAGGCAAAGAGGGACGTGCAAAGGACGACGAAAGGGAAAATGTCCCGCCTGGCGTTCTTGCGAACGTCGTCAAGGCGCAGATGCAAGCGCAAGCGGACACGGAAGACAAGGAGAATGGGGAGGGTAGAGAGCTCCAGTGGTGGGTGAAGAACTTCTGGGCCGCCTACGATGCCCTCAGCGAGTGAGTATCTGCCGCGCAATGTTCGTGCTTCGTGTACTGACTGCACGATTCGTCTTTTACAGCATCGAGCGGCTGCGAGAAGCGATCTCATTATCTATGGCCTTGCAACGAGCAATCATCCGCCAGGGCTCATCTATCATCGATAAGCAGGACATCAAGACTCTGCGCGGGCACCGGGTTGTCGTGCTCACTCAGGGACCGGACCTCCACCTATTCGTGCACCCGGGCATTCTTGCACGCCTTGCCCTATGGCTCGTGGACGCACTGCGTGACCGTGTCGAGCCCACGGCGCCCGCTTATGCACGCAGCAAACGCAAAGCGCTTCCGTTCGTTCTCGCATGTCTGAACGAGAAGGCAGAGACGTACATCGTAGTTGGTGTGACAGGTGCACCGGACTTTGACGACGTACGGAAGAAGTGAGTGCCTCAGATCTAGTGATAATGAGGAATGGGGATTTACGGCTTTGCAGCGAGTTTGGCCTGGCTTTCCTTGATGCGAAGGAGCGTTGCAATGCACGCACACGACACGGCACGTTCGACACAAGCGTATTGGAGATTAACAAGGACGACCTCAAGGTCTTCCTCGAGACGCTCTGTGAAGGCGGCGAGCGTTATTAACAGTTGCCCTTGATCCCTTCATGACCCTCTGCATTCCCGGTGCTTTCGTCGATTCTGCTCGCATCCTCAGACTAGTATCTGTATCACTAGACTATTGTAATATCTAGTTCTCTCGTGATGGACGTTCTGCGTGGCCGGTATCTGAGCGATAGGCTGTATTGGCCCTAGTCTGGATGGAATACACCATGAATTGCCACTTGCTCTTCATCATATCTGGCACCCATCTACGAGCTACAATACGCCCTTCGTGCTAGGCACGTCGTCACCGCCAGTCCGCTCAATTGCTTGGCGAATAGCAAGCGCGAGAGCCTTGAACGCCGATTCCGCTCTGTAAGAAACGCGTTTCGCCCAGTAGATACGAGGCTTGGACCTTCAGAGTACCACAAAACCCACCTGTGGTGGTCGTTCTCGCCGCGAAGGACATCGATGTGCAGCGTCACGCCTGCAGCAATGGAGAACGAGTAGAAGATGTGCGGGAACATCTCCGTCGAGAGGTCGCCGACCTTTTCGCGCTTCAGCCCGAGATCGGTCACGCAGTATGGTCGTGAGCAGATGTCAATAACCGCGCGCGACAGAGCCTAGTGCAATCAGCGTCGTCAGCACAGAATGTCGCAGCAAGGCAATAGAGAGGATATATACCTCATCGAGAGGGGCAAAGCCAGTGCCGTATCTGCGGATGCCGCGCACCTCGCCGAGAGCCTGTTTGAACGCCGTGCCGAGCGCTATCGCAGTGTCCTGTAGATATCAGCTCAAATGTCAGGCTATCACACTGTCCGTCGATCGCCACGGAAGCCAACATATCTGCAGAGTGGTGGTCGTCGATGTGCAGGTCCCCCTTGCAGGTCAGCTGGAGAGACATGCCGGAATGCTTGGCAAGCGCGTGGTACATCTGTACAGAAGCGTCTTTTCTTCAGTGTCCTCGTTCGCTGGCATTAAACGGAGGCCATAGTTGGCCAGCACATACGTGATCGAGGAAGCCAATACCGGTGAGGACGTTAATTTCCTGCTTGTTCCCGGTTCCGGGCTGGCAGTCGAGGTTGATCGCCACTCGGATCTCAGTCTCCGCAGTCTTACGCTCGACGACTGCTGTTCTGGCTTGCATAGTAGTTGGCCTTCTGGACTTTGGACGGATGTGTGGGCGGTGGCGATAGCGGTGAGTCAGACTGCGCTACGGAAGCTCTCATCCATTGCTTTGGCAAACTTGCATTACCGCTTTTGGTAAGAGGTATATCGCCCGGCAACGGCGGCTCGGGGCGAATAGGTTGACACGCATTAGGTTTCATGCAATACGACCAGCAATACGACCACGTATGATGCATGATGCATAGAGAGTGGATACAGATATGTAGTCCGTATAAGATGTGTGCATGCCAGATGAGTCTAGACGGTCACAGCCCGTACGTCCCCGACAAACGGACCCCTGCCCTCCGCTTTCAGATCCATTACCTTCCAGTACCCACAACCCTTCCCATCGTTCTGAGCTCCTGCATAGCAGGTCCACCAGTACTTGGCCACCATAGTCTTTATCCCTGCCATCCCCGAAGTCGAAGAGCGAGAAACATCTTTGCCATTTGACGCACACGACGGCGTGGCTATCCCTTGGGGCGCGGAGGCTTGTAGCTCATCGTAACGGTTCTTCATGTCCGGACGAAGTATGCAGGGAATGCCACATTTACACCTCGGCGTCTTGCTCGAATGGAAGTCAGGACGAAAGAAACGGAAGGTGATGTTGATGCGCGTGTTGGACGCTTCCTGCAGTCGAGCCAAGACATCCTTGTCGTCTGTGAGCTCTGAAGGGGGAGGGAACGACGGGTGGAACATATCGATGCTGCTCTGGGGTGGCACCGCATGCTTAAATACCTCTTGGGTTGATGCATGCATGATGATGAGCTGTATGATGTCAGTTTTGCCCGGGCGACATCTGCGAAGGAAACATACGGAATTATGCCTCAGGGGTATATTGTAAGTCCTCGCGTTACGTTTGTCTCTGTCCTCCAATGGCACAACCTCTCGCAAGCGGAAATTGCGACTCACACCTGTAACCTCAACGCAGTTAGTTACCGTGCCTTGTCTCCTGCCTGGCCATCCTCACCAAGACTAAGGCTGGCGATCGTCGGATACGGGCCAAGGTAGGTGAGCTGATCTGTATGATACCCTATGCACTGCTTCCCGCCGGCATAGCAATTGGAAGCAGCTACATTGGCACGCCATATCAAAGGCTCTTCTCCTTCACTCGCAGGGTATCCACCCCATTCTAGCGGAAAGCGCCTGCGCTTGCGCATTTCAGCATTGACGATCTCCTCGATGATTTGACAGGCTTCCTCCATAGGCGACGGGAACGTCGGAGGTGCATCGGTAAGACGTCCGTTATACCTGAGTCGGGGTGACGGTAAAATCCGAACAGCCTTCGTAAGGGTGGGATGATGGTCGACGTACCAGTATTGTGCTTCCTCCTTCATGTCATCCGTAGAGTTCAAACCGGTATGATCGGTGGCACGCCTGTAGAAGAAAGAGCTATGAGAGCTCTCGGCGACGCGATCGACCAACCACCACCTAGTTCGTTGCCAGTCTCGGCTGGCATATAGCAAAGTGTAATATAGACTGATGGAAACATTTGGGACGTACATCAGGGCTCTGCATGAAGGACGGTGGCCAGATGATCGGACGCTCACTCACCGGCAAGCAAGCTCGGGAGGAAGGACTGAATGGTGCAGAGTACACGGTGTGTTCTCCGCCACCATCTCCGGAGTAGTGAGGGTAAGTGGAGGCAAGCGCGGTACCTTGACTTTGGAGTCCAAGTCGTCAGAGGAGTCGGGAGGGCGGAGAATGGCCATAAGTTCACTGCTCGTGATCTTCTTAACCTTTGAGACGGGTTTCTTCGGAGAGACAGACTGTAGGTCCGGCTCCAAAGTAGCCGCTGTGCCCTTTACAGGTGGGGCTGCTCTGTCGCGTAGCCGTGGACTGTCTCTCCCAGACCTAGGAGGTGAGATGGATCGAGGATCTGAGTCCACCGTGCTTGCAAGTTCTTTGAGATAGTCACTCCGGTTCACCACCGAGCTGGACGACGGCTCGTCTCCCTTCAGCCAAGCATCTATGGTGACCTTTTTCGAAATTCTCCGCCGTTTCTTTGGAGATCGGATTTGCAAAGACTTCGCTGCAGCATCGACGTCGCCCTGTGATTTCACCAGAGCGTCTAGGAGGACGTCTTGCTCGAACTCTTGAGGATGCAGGAGGCTCGAGAGCATCACGAGCATAGTATCCGTGTCCAAGCCTGATGTATCCATTGGGCGAGCAGCTCAGGTGGGTGCGTCAAGCTGGCGGTGGTGATGGTGGCTGCTCATTGCTCAACCTGAATGAGGCCAGCGACCTTGGCTCTCCTCGTCGAGACGCGCGTGTAACGCGTCGCACAATGGGGACGCGGGCACATGACCTGCGCGTACTCAGTGTGGTACTTTAAACCCTCCTGTGGAATTTTCATCTGAGGGCCCCGATGCGAATGAGCGGTGACGACGTAGAATAGGCTCTGTATCTATCGAGCTGAGACGTATTATATCGCGATTACAGTGGCAGCCAGCTCGACCTCTCCCGCACGTCCCTCCTCTTGCCGCGGATGCCCCAGATGCCCCAGTTCGTCTTGACCATCACGCGCGGGTCGAAATCCGCGACCTCCCACTTCTCGCTCCCGAACGCGTTCGGGCCGGGGGTGATCACCCAGTCAAACTCGCCCGCGACTTCGGGCGCGCTCGAGAGACTTTTCACGTCGCGCTCGACGTCCGCGGGCGAGAAGCCGGTGACGAAGATCGGGCACTTGCTCGCGAGGAGCAGCGGAATGACCGGGCCCCACTCCGTCGGAGACGCGATCTGCAGGTACGGCTCGCCGGTGGCCCCGTTGATCGAGGTCGGCGACGGGAAGCCGAAGCCGGGCGAGAAGAGGAAGAAGCAATCGGTGTAGGGGTCGAACGTCTCCTGGAACTGCGCATGCACGTCCATGTAGTTTGCCTGCATTCCTGTGATAGTGAGCTGAGGCGTATAGGGAACCGTATATGACGGGACGCCGTATTGCTCGATAGAGTTGCGGGTACGCTTGAGGGGCATTATGGGTGCAGGCGTCGGGGGCTGGTAGACGTTGGGCACATAGACCGGCTTGTCTTCCTCCTGGGACTTCGGTTCCTCCGATGTTGACGTCTCATTAGAGGATGTCTGCTCTGAAGTACCTGAAGCTTGGGCTTCCGAAGAGGCTGATCCAGACGGCTTCGCAGTGGTGCTCTTGCTCTTTGGGCCCTTGTTCAGCTCGTGAATGGGCTTGGGCAACGATACTTGAGGACCGATGAAGTAGAGATGGAAGAGCGCGGACGGGAACAGCATACAGAGCTGCTCCCAGACATGGGGAGGCAGGGCGGATTCAGCCCGGGCACCCAGGATGAAGATCCTCATCTGAGGCTTCGTGGCTGCAGCTTCGGGTGTCTCTGGTGCGCCTGGGGGTACATGGAGGTTTGTCCGGAGAGCTAGAAGTGGGCAGGCATGAGCGTAAAGTCTGGAAACAGGCCTGACATGCGGTTTGTGACTGACCTGCTAGTGAACGGCTGCCTTCCGGAGTTAGCCTCTGGTTGCTCAGGGTGAGGTTGGAGAACTGATGGAGGACGGAACCGATGGTGATAGGGTATGTGAGGATTTTGCTCGCATGTCTCCGGGACCGGTCAGTGTCCATTGAGGGAAACTCGCGGGTGTACCAAAAGACGTCCCAGTTTGCAAACGAGATGGCTGCTTCTGTGTCCTGAGGACCTGGAGTTGCATTGGATTTGGGCTTCGAGGGGGTCCCATACTAATAAACAGAGGTGACGTACCAGGGAGCTCGAACTCACGCATCCTCCGTCCACTCCTGAGATCATGCTCATCCTCGTTGACCTCTCTCAGCCGCGAGCAGTACTTTTGGTGTTCGTCATCTGCGGCCCAATGTTCTTCGGAGCAGTGCGTCGGCCATCCACAGTCGGGGCACTCGAAGGCGACGGCTTTGGGCTGTGCCTTGGTGTGCGCGTGCACGGCATGGTGTTCCGAGGCGCATACGGGACAAGGCGCGAGCTGGCGGATAGCCTCTCCGCGCGCACGGATGGCAGGAAAAGGAGACTTTGAGAATGGGTGAAAGAGATTGTCCTCGGTGAGGATGGGCTGCTTGTGCTTGGAGGTCTGGGGGGAGCCGGGTTTGGACTTGCTCTTGAACCAGCTAAGGAAGGTGCGCGTGCTCGCCGGGGCATGTTTGAGGAGCCGGCTGCTGAGAAGGGGACAATTCGCTGAGCGGGAGGAGAAGAGGAGACGAGGACATGACCTGCGAGGGAGAGTGGAGAGCATAGCCGTTGGCCGTGCTGATACTCAGCAGCTCGACGTGCGGATGCCAGCCGTGGACTCGGAGGGCGAGCAGCACAGAGGAGACGCGCCGATTTGCCGCGTCCGCGTTCCGGGCACCCGCGCTTCGTTCTCTGACCTCCCCAAGTACTGTGTTCTGCAGCCACCGCCCTCAGGCTCTGCTCGACGGCGACGCATACACACCATCCTTCAAATGGCCTGCTAGATTCTGACTCATGTCGTCTCTCTGGAATATCTCAAGACATATACCGCGAACATCCCTGTTCGCTTCACGCTCGTCTGTGTGTGCGTCGCGACAGTGGACTCGCACCTATGCCTTTTCGCGCTTTGAGAAGCCCCGTCCCGGCGTAGGTCGCCAACGTCCCAAAGTTAGTCCTGTTCAGCCGCGGAGGCACGAGGAACAGCCATTAGATCCATACGACGAACCCCCGCCACCGCTCTTTGGATTCTGGCCATTCCAGAGCTCATCGAGCGCATCCTCCAGGGGTCCCTTCCCCCGCGAGGAGCAGCCGTCCGCAGAGCAGTCGCCACTATGGGAGGGTAGCGTACGTCCACCCGCGAGCAATCCTGAAGAGGGCCTCAATGCGCTATTGATGAACTATAACAAACTGGTCGTCACTCGGTACGTTTGCGGGTACCAGGTCAGGTGTCCGTCCGGAGAATGGTGAACTGAGGACAGGCAGGCAGATCGAAATGCTGAACATCTTCATGGGATTCGAGCAAGCCAATCGATACGTGATCAGTAAGCTCTTTGAATGAACCTCCCTGGAGAATCCGTTCTGACGCAAACCCTAGCGAACGAAGTCGGCGACACGCTCGGATACATTGCGGAGGAGCCTCGTGGCCTGCTCTCGACATTCTCTCGCCAAATATTCCGAACACACCGACCGTTCCGAGCCATCGTCATGGACGCCGCCGGTTCACCTATTCTTTGGGTGTGTGACAACATTCAGCGACTGCAGTCTCCACCGTGCTCACGTTTACAACAGTTGCGCCGACCTTTCGCGTTCATCAATTCTAGGATGTATGTGCAGCGCCTCAAGGACTTTAATACATACACCCCGGAGGGAGAGCCAGTCCTGGACACCTTTGCCGAGGTACAACAGCGATGGCATCCCTGGCGGAGGAAGTACGACCTGTTCCTAAGGTATGTACGACTCTGAATCTACTCACGCTGCAAGCCGAGTCTGACCTTATCCCAACAGAGATACACCGCACCGCATATTGTCCGTGTTGAACGAGCCACAGCCTGAACCCGAACCACTGCTGTTCCACCAGTTCGCGAAGATCGACGAAGGCTTTCTCGCCTGGCACTTCACGCTGCGCGATGCAAGGGGCCAACCCATTGCGAGCGTGAACCGCGCTTTCCGTGGCTTCGGTCGCGAGGTAAGCATCGTCTGCTAGGCTCAGGGGACGTCTTGCTGAGACAATTTTGCAGTTGTTCACGGATACCGGTAAGTGACGTCAGGAGAGTGCCGGTTTGATGCTCTTTATGTAATCGTTCGTCAGGTCAATACTTCATCAACTTCGATGC
The DNA here is from genome assembly GCA_000765035.1 of Trametes cinnabarina. NCBI lineage: Eukaryota > Fungi > Basidiomycota > Agaricomycetes > Polyporales > Polyporaceae > Trametes > Trametes cinnabarina. Next base: position 142,046 of record CCBP010000118.1, on the reverse strand, counting down.
GTCTGTAGCGAGCGAGGAAAGCGAGCTATCGCAGAGCCCGATTCTAATTCGCAATCTCTCTATCGAAGAGCGTGCTGTATGTAATCGGGCATCTTCTCCACTTAGCGGTCATTGACATTCTTCAAACGATCGTGTAGCTTGTCCTAGCCACAGCCAGTAAGCACCAGATGTTGTAACTGATGAATTTTGCTGTTGATCCACATGGCGATGCAGTCAACATCGATTTCGATTATTTCTCGAGACATTCGGGCGGAGGGTGAGTAACTGCGCGCTGCCGCAAAACCTGGTATTGACAAGCATACAGAGGTGGCATATTCTTGTTCGCAGCCGTCGAATGAAGCATCCTCATTGTTCGGTATTGTCGGGACACTCTGCCAACACGTACTTCGCGTAGGCTATCAACTCGAAATAGCATTGCGTACATTATCCAGCGCCGTCACAATGCCAGACAATCCAAGGCGGATGAGCGCATGAGATGTCACGCCCACGTCCGAAGGACTTTGAACGCCATGTCCCACGTATCGCCGTGAACGCCCCACCGCTCTCCCTTTTGGGTACCCCACGTCCCATTGTCCCATTTTTCGCCGATCGCAAGCATCTCGCTCTTGACGAGCGTAGCGTTATACGCCTTGCCCGTACGCTTCGTCTCAACCAGGTAATCAACGAACGTCTCCCAGCGCGTCTTGTAGTACGTTCCGACGAGCCCCGCCCACGCCTTGGATGCGTAGTCGTTGATCTCGCCGTCTGGCCCCCAGAGCGTGATCTGGTTCCGCGCATTGTACTCAAGATACGCGCCGTACGTCTTCGACCCGTGCGACCACTTGTGGGCGTCGGCGATCCAGGCGCTCAGGAGGAAGTGCTCGTTGGTGTAGAGCAGTGCATCCAGGTCGCAGAGGAGATCAAGCAATTGCTGGCCCGCAGCTTGCACAGAATGGGCGGTAGACGAGGACGTGTTGTAGGCGACGATGAGGGCGGTGTAGAGGTCGACGAACCGATTGGAGAGCAGCTGGCGCGCGACGTCAACGACGTCGTACGTGAACTCAGGTACTGAGGCGAGAGCGGGGTGTTGCGCCTTCGCTTCGAGCAGCGCCTTCAGTGCGGGCACGACGCTGGAGTCTGTGTCATATGGGATGGCAGTGGGATGGTGACCGGTGCGGTTCGTCAAGCCCGTCAGAGCTGGTGCGAGCTCGAATATGCTCTTGATGGTCGCCTGCGTGCTCGGATCTTGGTTGTTGTAGACCGTCGAGGAGAGGGTCCGCCACGCATCCAGGGCGGCATGCGGCAGAGGCTTGACTGGGTACCGACGTGCGACCCAGCTGTCGACGTAGCTGCTGACATTGATTGGGTTCGCGGACCAGGCTTGGTCCAGGAGGATGTCATAGACGATCTCGTTCCCTTCTTGCCCCTCCATTGCCAGCCCAACGCCCTTCATGCTGCTCCCGGGGCTATGCAACGCCGCGAGGGGGTCCTGCGTGAGCTCCCTGAGGTTCCCCTCGAAGCCCATGTTGCCGCCATAATCGTGCAGCTCGCACCACACCCACTGCTTGCCGTAGTAGGAGTGCGTCCTGTTCCACTGCGGCTGGGCCTCCGAGTACAGGTCCAAAATGATCATGCTGTCGTTCCCGGGCACGCCCCCGAGGTACGCCTCGATGCGCTCGTCCGTCCAGAAGTCCGCGCTCGAGAAGAAGAGCCAGCCCTGCATCAGCCAGACCGCGTCCGGGTCCGCCCCGCGAAGGCTCGCGAACGTGCCCGCGGTGACGTTGCGGAGGTACGCGGGGTCGCCGCTGAACGGGTCATTTTCGTTGTACTGGTCGAGCGTGTAGATGTGCGAGACGTCCGCGCCGTACGCGGCCTGCTGTTTGGAGATGAACGACTTCTGGAGGGTCGCGAAGAGCGGGTCGGAGGGCTCGAGGAAGGAGTCGTTCGTCAGTTGGGCCGGGAAGCCGGACCACTGGCTGCCGGTCACGATGGAGGCGTTCGGGTAGAGCTTGGCGAGGGCTCGAGGAACGAAGCCGGTGAAAGACGGCAGAACGGGAGTCATTCCGAGCTCGACCATACGCTTGATGAGCTTCTTCTGCAGCGCAAACTGGTCGTTTACCCAGTCCATAGGCAGCTCCCCGCCCCAGCTGCCCTGTATGTTCCCGAAGCGATTCCATGCCTGGAATGCAGGTCCCGAGAGGAATTCGGAGATTTCCGCGTCGGAAAGGCCGACCTCGCGGAAGGTCTCAATGAGGATGTACTCGTACCCGACCCAGGCGAGAGGGAGGTTAACGCCGCGGAGGGCGAGCCAGTCGAGCTCGAGCTCCCACTGTTTGAAGTCCCAGAAGGCGGCAGTGTAGTCGAAGGTGACGGTGTTGAAGTGGTACCTGTAGGGCACAATAGCTTGGCCCTTGATGGGTTGGCCGACTTTGGGTAATTTGAAGGGAAGCTGATTCAATCGAGAGCCCGTCCACCATATGTCGACACCACCATATTGCGTGAGGTAGCTTGACGTCGATTGTCAAATATGTGCATGGCAAGTCTCTAGCACCACTTACGTATGGAATCCTCGCGCGCACGCAGAGACCGTTGTACACTGGACGTGTACCCCATTATACGCGTCACGGATGGTGAACGCGTCTGGTTCCCCGTCGACAAGCGAGAAAGAGAATGCGTCCGCATGTAGCGGAACGCGTCGCTTCGCTAGCGCGTAAATGCCTTGGAGATCCTCTTGTGGGAACTTCGCAGCACGCCCGACCCCAAAACTGAGGGCCAGCACCGCAAGGAGGCCTTTGCTGAGAAGCATGACGAGCCAGAACGGAGTCAGGGGGCGCACGCCGTACGTAACCGCATGTTCTTATGTACATACGTGCAGCGCCACCAGATAGTCATGCATCGAGAGCTCGTGTTCCCGTGCATCTGGGTGGAGGTGATCATGCGAGACGTCCTCATGGTTCAGCGCAGAGTCCTGACGGAGATAAGCTCTCAGCCACAGGAACGATGCACCAGAGATACACAATCTCTGAGCAAGCACGGTGTGTCGCAGAGCATCACCCGCAGCCACAGAAGCAGACTAGTGCATTAATATTGGTCGAGTGAGGTCAGGGAGAAGGTCGACGACATTACCATAAGGCAGGCCGTACATACTGTACGTACTACTACTAGGGAGTCACCGATGATGCTGGCCTAGTCCATGCATCAGACGCGTTTGAGCGCTAACATGGGGCACAGCCACTGAGTCAGAAGCACATGGCCACGTGCCAGTGACCCTACGGGCGCTTTTGGTGGATGGCCGCGAGGTGTAACTCCAAGTGCGTAGTGCGCACAACCATCGGTACGACAGCCACAACCGCGCAACGTTCCTCGTCCTCCTCTGCTCCTGCCGTCTCCCGCATGGCGGACGACCCTAGAGCACCGCGACCGTCTACGGACGAAGGTGCGCACTCTGTCTCATGATTCGAGATGTCTTTGCTCATGTCGCCTGATGTGACATTCCCAGAGACCGCCCCGCTCTTGCAGAATGTCTCTCACCCAGACGATAATCATGACCCTCAGGAACGCCAACCGACCTTCATTGAACGTGTTGCAGCTGTTGTGCAAGAACCTTTGTCTCCTCTTACCAAGATCCTACTCGTAGCGACCCTCCTCTTCCTTCTTCTGAGCTCCATCTTCATAGGCTTGTTCGCCGGAGCACAACACAAGCTCAACTCTGGCAAGGGCGGGTCCACAACGACTGTCATTGTCACGGCCACAGCAACCACTACTGCACGAGCTACCGCGACAACGACCGCTGTGGCCACGACTACCGTAGCCATTCCGGCACCGGCCCCCACGACCCCGCCTGAGGAGGTGAGTACCCGTCTCTGGTCGGTCTTTGTCTCACCTGTGATGACTATCTTCGTCGATAGCCTGTATGCCTCAGTCCGTCTTGCATTAACCTCGCTTCGTCCGTTCTCTCGTCGCTCGACGAAACTCAAGACCCATGCGAGAACTTCTACGATTTCGCTAGTCAGTCATCCCATGACATCGTGGATACTAGGGTATATGTACTCACCATGGCTTGCATTCTCCACTAAGATGGAGGCTGGCTCAAGGCCCACCCTATACCCTCTGACAAAGGCAGCTTCGGCAACTTCGAAGCCCTAGCGCAGCAGAACCGGCGCCTCCTGCAGCAGATCCTCTCGGAAGACGCGTCTGCGCGGTTTGCTGCGACTTCTGCCTCAGATTATGACCAGCAGATCTTGAAAAAACTTCGTGGACTCTACCGCTCATGCATGGCGGAGGATGAGCTCAACGAGATCGGGGAGAAGCCTTTGAGGGAGATGGCACAGAAGATTCGTGACCTGTTCCGAGGCAAGACTACGGTCGTCGACTCCCTCGAGAATGAGGAAGACAAAGAGAGAGCAAGGTTGACTGCCACTGTTGCCTACCTCCATTCGCGAGGTTTGTCCGGTCTGCAATCGCTACATGTCTTGCATCTGACATCTACTGTAGCGATCGATGCACTCTTCTCATACGACATTGACGGCGATGTCGGGAATGATCCGAACCTTATGACACTCTGGATTAGCCAGCCAGAGCTCGGCCTTCCATCCAAGGTATTGCCGGAGACTGTTCTCTATAATCTCTCTAACTTGTCTCATCGCATAGGAATACTATGAGGAGGAATCAATCGTCGATCTGTATCAAACCGTCCTTGAGCGCCTTCTGCTCACGCTGGATGAAGATGAGGAAGAGTCTCAAGCTCAGGCCATCGAGGCATCCAAGTTGGTTGTTCACGAAGAGCGTCTCCGGGTGTGGCCTCCTTGGCCCTGGCCGCCTTGGGGTGATGACGACAACGGCCACGAGGAGCCACTCAACCAAACTGAGCGAGCACGCAAGTATTCGAAGGAGGTTGTGACTTTCGAGAAGAAGATTGCCAACGCCAGTCTGGACCTGTGCGTGGACGCTTCTTGCTCAGGTTGTTTGCTGTTAAATCTATCGCTCACAACCTTCGCAGTGATGTCCTCTTCCAGGATCCTATCGCGACTTACAACCCGGTCTCTTTCAAGAATGTCAGCGAACAACTGCCGCAATTTGACTTCTCGACCTATTTCTCCGCCTTCGCTCCCCGCAGCTTCCCTTCGACAATCGTCCTTACCTCCACCACGTACCTCTCTTCACTTTCATCAATTCTGAACGAGACCGACACGGCGACCCTCGAGGCATACTTCATCACCCGTGCTGGCTTGTCGTATGCCTCGTACCTTGGTTTGGACACAGAGGCATGGAAGGCGACGCGTAGCCTTGAGGAGGTTCTGAGAGGTATCAAGAAGGGCGCAGTCGGCGATCGCGCGGAGTACTGTGTTGCTCGCGTGGAAAGCGCGATGGGCTTCGCTGCTGGTAGATACTTTGTTAACGAGACATTTGGGGGCGAGTCGAAGGAGAAGGCGACAAAAGTCATCACCGGTCAGTACAGCCCATCAATATACACCCGTGTCCACGTTTCACATCTCAATGGCAGGTATCATCGAGGCTTTCAAGGAATCTCTGCAACACCTTGACTGGATGGACGAGAAGAGCGCCAAGGCCGCTGCCGAGAAGGCGGATGCGATACGCGTCAAGGTCGGCTTCCCTGTCTCGCCGGACACGCTCAACCCTCGTTCGATCGCAAATTACTACTCGCGTGTCAAGGTACACGAGGACACATTCTTCGACAACATGCTCAGCGCAAGGTCAGTGGGGCCGAGGCCAGCTTGGGCGGATGCAGGCAAGACTGATCGAGAATGTATAGGGTTGCAGATGAGATCCGAAGATGGCTCAAGCTAGGAAAGCAGCGTGATCCTGAGGAGTGGGAGATGTACCCTTCGATGGTCAACGCCTACTTCAACCCGCCTGCGAACGAAATCGTCTTCCCTGCCGGTATCCTTCAGCCTCCGTTTTTCTCCCAGGACTGGTAGGCATTTCACACATGATACAAGAGAACATGGAGACCTGACCGCTCTATCGTAGGCCGGGGTACATGTCATATGGCTCTTTCGGTCAGATCGCGGCTCATGAGCTCACTGTGCGTATCTCTCAAACCTTCGTGCCATAACTATGCTGACGTCGTGCTTGTAGCATGCGTTTGACTCCGCTGGACGTCTCTACAACCAGCAAGGCAAGCTGGAGCAGTGGTGGACGAACAAGACAAGCGAAGGCTTCAACGAGAGGCAAAAATGCATCGTCGAGCAGTACTCTAGTACGTCTCGACGAGACTTTTTGCGCTGCGAACATTGACCTCATGTATGCCTCTCCCAGACTATACCATTGATGATGGCAAAGGTGGCAAGATCCATGTCAACGTGAGTGTTCTCATCACGCCCGTCGATTCATGAATGAACTAATATGCGCATTCAGGGCAATCTGTGAGCTGGACACCTCTCTCCTAGTCATGCAAAAGTATTGACAATGACAATAGTACGTCCGGAGAGAACATCGGAGACAGTGGAATCATTCTAGCATACCGTGCCTGGAAGGCCCAGTACGACAGCGGTGTAGAGAATGGCATTGAATTCCTCCTTCCGGGATTGAATTACACTCGGTACGCCCCTTTCCATCCTCACGTTCATGGCGGAGCTCAAGAGATACGTTCCCCATCTACAGTGACCAGCTATTCTTCATCTCATTTGCTCGTGCCTGGGCACAGAACATCAAGCCTGAGTCAGCTGTGGGTTGCTTTTGTGGTATGCCACAGTTCTCATTCTCATATTGCCACGAACATCCGCAGGTCGCACGCGTCCGCACCGACCCGCATTCACCTAACCGATACCGCGTCGAGGGCACTGTCTCGAATCTGCCCGAGTTCGCGAAAGCGTTCAAGTGCTCGCCTCATGCGAAGGTGCGTCTCTTTGTTCACGTTCAAGATGCACTCCTGATCGCGGTTGCGCTAAGCTGAACCCTCCGCAAGAGAAGCGGTGCATGTTCTGGTAGTTCGGGAGAGAGGAAGGACGTGTATAACATCGTTAGAACGTATATGGAATATTTATCGAATCTCTGACCACACGGCGCGCATCGGCGTGCGGCTCTGGTTGGGAACAGGCTAGGAATAGCGCCCGAACTGGAATCCTGGCCCTGGACCGGAAGTAGACAGCCTTGTCACGGTAACTTCGACACGATTGAACAAAGCGGCATTATAACCCGGATACTTATCAGGTAACAAAGTTTATAAGTAGATTTCCGGACCTGAATCAGCCTGGTAACCAGACATGTGCCAGGAATCCAGTTCCTAGCATATTCCGCGCCTGTTCCCAACCCGAACCAGGCGTCAATGCGCGTCGTGCCAATTCCAAGACACGAAAATGTTGCCAAACGTAGAAATGCGCGCGTGCCATCCCGGCGCTTCGCAGAATGGCAGTAGTACTACGTCATGGCTCAGTACCAACCAGCTTCGCCTCACCCTCCATGTCTATTGACTCTGCTCTTCCCCGTCCCATCCTCTCGTTATGGAGGTTCGCCTTTAACCTGCTGACCGATCCACAGCATTTCGCGATACTCGCAGCGCTCGTCGTTCTCGGTGATGCCGTCCTCACACAGCTCATAATACGCTTCGTACCATGTCCGGCTGCTCATTCACCTGGGACAACGACGCTTTCTTGACGCGTACTCTGCAGATACGGAGATTGACTGGGAGACCTACATGTACCAGCTCGAGTTATACTTGAAGGGAGAAAGAGACTATGCACTCATATCCGGCCCAACAGGCCCCATCGTGTACGTGGCATCGGCATGCTGTCCATGTAGTCCGTTGAACCAAGTGCGCACGGGCGGCTTAGATATCCCGCTGGACATATCTATGTTCATCAGGTACTGTATAACCTGACCGACGCAGGCACAAACCTATGGAAAGCGCAAGAGATCTACGCGGTGCTTTACCTGGCTTCGCTTGCACTCACGGCTGCGGTCTATAGGGTGGCAGGCAATATACCCAACTGGACCCTCCTGCTCCTGCCCCTTAGCAAAAGGATTCATTCGATCTACGTACTTCGGCTCTTCAATGACTGCTGGGCTGTTGTCGCCGCACAAGCAGCCGTCCTCGCATTTGCGAACGGCTGGGATGCTGCGGGCATATTGCTTCTTGGGTGCGTGTGTTGGATGTTTCTGTAGCTGAGTATGCTGACGCTTCAACACTGGTCACGTAGGGGAGCGCTCTCCGTCAAGATGTGCGTACTACTCTACGTACCTGGCCTCCTAGTGGTTCTCTTCAAACGACGCGGCCTTGTCTCGACCATCTTGCACGTGCTCGCTCTCGGGGCGACCCAGCTACTCATCGGGCTGCCCTTCCTGGCAGCCTACCCTTGGTCCTACCTCAAAAACTCCTATGAGTTCTCTCGAGTGTTCCTCTTCAAGTGGACGGTCAATTGGCGCTTCCTCGGAGAAGAACTATTCTTGAACCCACTGTGGGCCAAGGGACTGTTGGTCGCTCACGTCGCCACGTTACTCCTCTTTGCTTCAAGAAAGTGGTGCAGGAGCCATGGCGGCGTCTGGGGGATTCTTATTCGAGGGTTACGGAAGCCCACGGAAGCACCGACTGTGGCGACTTTGACGGCGGATTGTGAGGCATGACTGTAATAGCGGGTATTGCACCAGCCGCTAACACACTCCACAGACGTGACAACGGTGCTCTATACATCCAACCTGATAGGCATACTCTTCGCTCGTTCTCTGCACTACCAATTCTACTCTTGGTACGCCATGCAGCTCCCTTTCCTTGCATGGAGAACCAAGTACCCCATTCCCATCCGGTAGGTTCTCCCTTCGTCAATGAACTCCCTTTGGCAGCTGGACAATGTCTGACGGACTGATCTAGCCTGGCTCTACTGCTCGCAATCGAATACGCATGGAATGTTTATCCGTCGACATCGCTCTCTTCTGGCATGTTAGTTGCTGCAAACGCTGCGCTTGTACTCGGCATCTGGTTTGGGTACCCTGAAGGAGTGGCCCCGACGCGGCTGAGCATATCGAAGGTGGATTAGATTCAAAATGTACCCTCCGGATGTGATTCCGCAGTACTGTACACACAGGTACACATATGTCCGTTGTTTGCGCGAACAACCATGATATCTACTTGTGACTATGGAAATCACACCCTGTGCCTCCACTTCTTCCAGAGCACCAGTGCAGCGCAGCATGCGACGAGAGATGCCGCCGTGCTGGCCCAAAAGGTGGTCCTCCAGCACTCTGTGCCTACGCATGCGTTCTCGCCTGGAGGGACGTGTCGCGCGGCGATGAACGCATATATGTACGAAAAAATGGTCGTGCCGACGAACGCGGTGTAGGAGATGATGCCGAAGTTGCGACCGAGGTTGGGAAGGCCCCATATCGAAGAGAGGATTCCGGGGCTACAAACGATCATGAGTCGATCTACGCAGAGTGCGGCGGTCCCCAACTCACAGCACCGTGAATGTCGAGCCGTAGGCTATGCCAATGCCGACGCTGATATTATATGAGCATTTCGCTAGACGCTGCTAGCAAGACCCTGTTCGACTTACCTCAATGGCCAGATTGCCTCCTGCGTTCGGATCCCGACCTCGACCCATGTGAAAGTGAGAGCAAGGATGAGCGACGTCGTGAACAGGAACACGACTCTGCTTAGATGCCGTCGCCGTGTGAACGACCATACTCCTTCAAAGTGGGAGGCGACAGGCGCGAGCAGGTCCGCGAGGGGTCCCATGACCAAACGAGAAGCCGTGTTAAAGAAAGAAAGCAGGCGGACTTGTCTAGACACGTTCGCCGTAGTGTCGGAGGATGTTGAGGATGGCAGGGTGAGCACAATAGAACCGAGGTTAGAGACAACCATCTCGGCCTAGCAAGGAAACCATTTGATTAGGACGACATTTCATGTGAAGTTCGGGAAAGGCACGTACCGCGCCCACCACGAGGAGCATCCAAAGACATAGTATCCAAAAGTAAGGATCCTTGAAGAGGTCAAGCGTGCTACCATGCTGTGGTTCCTGCACGCGCACGACGCGCACGATGGTAGAGTCCTTCGGCTTTGCCAGGAGAGGTTCAGCTTCTTCGGATGCGCCTACTGCCTCCGATGGCCCTGCACTAGTGCTGGGCCCCTCGCCAACCCTCCTCTCATCATCAGGACTCTCCTGAGTAATCGGGGTCGTACGGAATACCAGAGTGCTAAAGACGTGCACGACCCCTGTAAGCATTGCCATGAAGGCAAAGAAACTGGCAACGTCGAGTGTCCGCCCTGGAGGTGTGAAGTACTCCGACGCGACGAGAGAAAGGAAGAAGGGTGATAGACCGAATATGGACATGCTCGTCCCGGACGCGATTCCGATGTATTGCGGGAACGACTTGGTGGCCGCGAAGACCAGTGAGAAATATCTGAAGCGTGAAGGGGGATCGTCACACTAGATCAACTGCATATGAGATAAGGCAAATGCTTACGAGCAGACTGTGGCAAGGCCGATCATGCCAAAATAAAGGACTAGCAAACGAAATGAGCCCGTCGACGCATGCAGTATATCTGTCGAAGTGGTGGCAACTTCATGCGCAAAGAGACCGAAACCGAGTGCGTAAAGAATGGAAGCGGCGAGCGAGCATGACCACGGGCCATAGCGATCGATGGCTTTGCCAACGATCGCGGCAAAGGGGTACTGACCCGCCATACCACTGTCAGAAGACCTACATGTGAGCACCGTAACTAATTCTGACGGAAAGGGAGCCACGTCCTGCTCACGCTAGTGCAATCGATGTGAGCTGAGGTTGGCTCAGCTTCAGCTTCTCTACCAATGCGGGCGCGATGAGGGGAAAGCTGTAAACGCCTCCTGCGCAGATCCTTTGACACAGTCGCCCGTCATATGGGAAACTTCAGTATATTCAAATGCGGAGAAGTGTGGAAGGGTGAACGGACGCATTTGCAGCCACCGCGCAGCATATTAAAATGGGTCGTGTTCGGCTGTGGATCCTGACCCTTCTCATTTTGTACTTCCGTTCTCGAGTCTCGGAACACACTGAGCACAGCGAAGCAAGTGCAAGTATTTTGAAGTTGTTTGACCAAGATGTCAGTGCTAGCAGTGTACTAGGAGCTGAAGTGCTCCGATTGTGACTCAACGAGTGGTCGACCTGGAGGCAAGGAAGGAACTTGAACTACCGGCGCACTGAGTTACTGAAGTCGTCGCCGGGATTAATCCGGCTTACAAGATAGGCGCCGCATCTTCTCGACCTAGTTGGCCACGACGACCATCCTCAGTGGCATCCTCCATCAGCTATGTAGCTTCAACATGCCATACGGACTCATTCCTCCTCATTGCTTGCGGCCAACCATTGTATTTACGCATACAACCATCACCTACTCTCATCTGATGTCAGCGCGCACATAGATTGCGTGCAGCCCTTGTCCTTTAAATTGATGCATTGCTCCGAGCGGCCTATGCGTCCGCCGACATCAGCATCAACTGAGCACACTGCCTTCGTCCACTTTCTGTAACACTACATGGCGGCAGTCCCAGCGCTGCTGGGGACTCCATCAGATTGAAGGTGAGTACAGTGACCATGATCTTCTCAATGCGGTCTGATCGAGAGCTCAAGCGTGGATGGCTTGATGTCATAGTGATGATTGGCGCATGTGAACAGGAAGCATAGAAGCATTCATTTCGGACAAATAGTGGGAGATGCAGCCAGTGCAATGGACAAACTATGCACACGTAGAGCTCACAAGAAGGTCCGGTAAAGCTGTTACGTCGCCCAATCGGTCAATTTCGGCGGGCGGGCGACGTGAAGTTACATGAAGTGACCATACAGCTCTTCTTGAAATCATTGGACAGGCGCCGTGCGCGACACATTTGACGCTGAAATACAGAATTGACGCGATTTGCACGATTGACGTGTCTTGTGAATTGCGGATCTTTGGAGGTGCAAGGACCTCAATACATGACCATGACCGTACTATATATAAGATGTTTATGAGCTTGGCCTTCCGTTTGAAGCCGATACGGGGTGGTGTACAGGGCTCATACACGCAAACTGGCAGGGCAACATTCCTGACTCATTGTTGGCGGCTGCTATCGCCGCCTGCCCTCTGTTGCGACACTCTACCATGGTCAAACGACACATCAGCAGAGATCTGAAAGAGAGATGTGTCGCTCTGGCGCAAGCTGGCTGGCAAACAGCAAGAGTAGCACATACTCTTGGGGTCTCTCGCCAGAGCGTCAGGCGATGGGTCGAGCGAGCAGCGGCTCATCGTGACTTTTTGTCGCCTTCCACCGCGCTGCAAGGTCGGCCTCGAATTCTCAGCAGCGCCATCCTGGAGGACCTTCGAGACCTCGTACGCTCATCGCCCTCGCTTTACCTCGATGAAATTGTCTCTTGGATTGCTGTCACATACAATCAACCTGTCTCCGTCAGCACGGTTCATAGAGCCTTGGCGGCACTCGGTTACACCTACAAGAAAATCCGAAAAACGGCAGCGCAGCGCGATGAGCTTACTCGCATCCAATGGAAGGACGATATCTGTTCACGATTCCATGCAGGACAACTTGTATTCGCCGATGAGTCAAGCAAGGACAATCGCACCGTGAATCGGAACTACGGCCGCGCTCCTGTAGGGCAACGAGCCTGTGAGGTGCTGTCGTTCGATCGCGGAGTTCGATATAGCATCCTTCCCGCTCTGAGCCTTGATGGCTTCCTGACCGTGCGGGTTGTACGAGGGTCTGTGGATGGTCGCGAGTTTTATGACTGGGTGATCTCCGACTTGGTACGTTCACCAGCCTTGCGAGCATCCTAGTGTCACATCTAACTCTACAATCTGCCTTGATTCTCGGTAATCATGTCTGGTGCTTAGCTGCCCAAGATGAACCCCTTTCCTGGTCCAAACAGTGTCCTAATCGTGGACAACTGCCGCACACACAAGAGTGATGCTGTTCGAGAAGCAGTTGAAGCTGCTGGTACGTTACGTCCTCTTCGTCGGTATAGGCTCCTCTCAAGTATTCCGATCACAGGTTGTCTGTATATCTTTTTGCCACCATACTCTCCGGATTACAACCCAATAGAGGAAGCATTCAGTTGCGGTAGGTGCTACCAAAGCAGCTCTCGTGGTACAACAGTGAGCTCATTGTGATCAAATCTCAGTGAAACACAACTTCCGACGTTGGCAATTAGATCCTAGTGATTCCCATCCTGAAGTTGTCATCATGGAGCATTGTATTGATTCCGTCACGCCAGAGAAGGCTCGCGGTTGGTATGCACATAGCGGGTACTTCTAATTCATGATTAAACAGCTCCTATTCTGGGTTACTATTACGCCCGGCGGCGGTGCTTGTAAAGACATCCAAAGCCCAATACCAATTAGTCCAGAAGAGTGAGAAGCAGTAAGGAGGGTCGAAAAGGAGTGGGGAGGATAGAGACTGATACGTCGGTACCGGAGACTGTTCAGAAATTATGACAAAAAATTACGGGAGGTACAATAACTAATGGAATGAGCGTGGGTAGTGCGGCATTGCCTGGTATATAATAAGCACGATGCAGAATCCTTTCAGCGGTAGGCAGACCCAGATGGTCCTGCAGCAGGAGAATTAGGCAAATAGGACTGATGCCCACTCGCCGCTGGCATGGTTCCGGGAGGTCCTACAGGGTAGTATGGAGCAGGGGGCATGCCAGGCATCACGGGAGGATAGTATGGCATCATACCGTACGGCGAAGCAGCTGGAAACACACCTGGACCTTGCATGAAGTACGGCATAGGGGAGTACATTGGCATAGGGCCCGGAAGAGATACTGGCGGGCCTACAGGTTGTACCTGTGGCTGATGTGATGCGAATCCGGGCCCTTCGAGGATGTGATGACCCTGCTGCTGCATGTGTGCATTGGCCGGTGCAACCTTTAAAGCTTGACTGGCTTGGAAGAAGTGACTATGCACTGGAACATGGTTGAGATCAACGCCCTCGTCGCCCTACCGTACATTAGTGTCAAGGTCCTGTATCTCAGAACAGGAAGCAGACTTCGTACCTTGTCAATCGAGGATGCCCAGACTAGAAGACGGTTACTATCGAGCTCGAAGTGCAAGTCCGACTCCCTTTGGTAGAAGCAGCGGATGCCTGGGTGGTGCGGGCATTGGCCAACAACATTGGTTGTCTTCAGCTTCTCGACAATTGGTGCTAAGAGTGCGTCAATGCTCGGCTGAATCGTCAACACATGAGATCATGATTTGTCACAAAGCGAACAGGCTGAGGGATTCCAGATACTCACCTTGCCCTTAGACTTCTTCGCACGAACATTCCGCTTCTCTGAGACAACCTCATTGTCACTAGAGTCTGAGTCTGGATTGTTGCGTGTGCGGACACTGGAAGCGAAAGCCTCGAGAGGTCCTGGTTGTTGACCGGCTTTTATGCGCTGATTAGTCATTGATCCCCAGGGCTGGATGGGGTTGACATTGTCAGCATTCATATCCTATCCGGTCAAGATATTTGCAGTCTCGCACTGCCAACAGAACACATGGTGACTCACAACGGTGATGACTGATCTCATAGGCGGGGCCATCCGAATGATGATGTTGCGTGTTGCGCGGCACGCTAGAATACCATCCTTGACAAATGCGTCGAACCCGATGTTGTTTGTCATTGGGAGGAGGGTATTGCTTGCGACACTTCCGGCCTTTCCACCCAAGCCCGGGGCGAACCTCCAGCATAGCGACGCAACAACAAGGTTCTCTTTCTCGACGGAGGCGGCTTCAGCGATTGCTTGCAGGAGTGAAGGCCAGGTTGTCGCATGGGTGACAGTGACAGGGCCGCCACGCCAGATCTGGGGCTCCAGCTTCTTCTTTGAACGTGCGCTCTTCTGGACCTCCTGGAAGTGCTCCACCTCGATGTATGCAGCCACGGACCATCGCTCTAGCTCTTCGCTGATCTTTGGCAGTGCTCCTCTTTGACCTGCAGCTGCTGTCTTCTTGCTGATAGGCTTCACATTGGTGTCCTGCCCTTTCCGAAGCAACGAGGCGGCTACAGGCCAGCCAGGCTTTGACAAATGATCTATGACGGCCTCGAAATCAGGGCGACCAGCACGAGACTTCGGGCGAGAAGTGGGCGGACCTGGAAGTTGCCAAGAGGGACCCTTGGAAGGGGATGCCTTGCGAGATCCACGTGGCGCCCTCCGAGGATGCTTGACGGCCTCGGACACCTTGGTCATGGCATTGGCAAGCCTCGCCTTCTTATACTGACTCTTCAGGCTGGACTTCAGTGCGAGCTTGCTGACATCTCCTGAGTGAGAACGTCCCGGAGTGCGCTGGTGTATACGCCCGGCCAGATTTGGAGTGCGACTCTGAGATGCAGTGTCGGAGGCCTTCCCCTTCAACCGAGATAGCGGAGGCAGGGTGATCTTCAAGCCAGTCTTTGCATCTGGCTTCGCTTCAAGCAGAGACGACAGAGGCAGCTCCGGACTGCTCGGACCCGGTGACCCCGGCAGGATGAGCTCGACACCTGAAACCGATATGATTGTGAGTGTCGTCAACAGATATTCATGAGAATTCAACAGCGGACTGACTTGAATCATCAGAATCAGACTCTCCGACAATGTCAGGCCAAGTGAGCGGCTTCTTCGGATGCAGCGGCAAGGCATCGCGGTCAAAGGAGTCTGGGCCGACGTTCATGTGCACCGTACAAGTGCTAGACCCGGCAATGGCACCCTCGCTGGCGCCATCGTTGGCGTCCGGAACGTAGCTGTGTATACCGGAGAAGGGCGACCAGCGCCCGTCTTCAGTTTCTTCGGCGACGTCCATCTCCTCCCCTTCCTCGTATGTATCTGGATCTCCCAATGTCAGGAGTGCTTGCGCTGCGAGCTGGGTGCCTAGCCCGGGCGGTGAAGGCCAACTTGAATTACCTTCATCTCCCGGAATCTCATCATCCTGCAGGATAGAGTCAGAATGCCAGCCCGAGGAAGAAACCGACATATCAGAGAGTAGTGAGAGGACAAGCACAGGAGGAGTCGTGTTCGCTGGCGGGCTCCCTCAGGCTCTGGTTGGCACGGCCACAGACTCGCCGCCTCCCACTAGTCCACTCTTGTGCATTGGCCCAGACCTGGGGCCACAGGTCGCGGGACTGCATATCACGCCGAGTCACTACGCACGTACAGCATTCATACAAGTGCAGATGTCTTTCAAGTTTGTGATGCTCTGGAATGGCGCAAACAGTGAATTATTAGCTGTACACAGGGACTACAGTTGTTCGTGCAAATCGTGTCGTTTGTGCAGTTTGGCGCCAAATGTGTCGCGCCCGGCGCCTGTCCAATGATTTCAAAAAGAGCTGTAGTAACGAATTGATCGATTTGGTCGACAGCGAATGTTTCAGCCAGATACGTAAGCGCGGCCATGCACAGGTACGATTGAACAGTGCATATAGGGTCGCTTGAGGAGTTTGTCCTTGAGCTTCCTGCTTTGCCCTTCCTTTTGTGCCTCTCACTCCTTTCTTTTCCCTTTTCTTTTTCTTCCTCCGGGCCACTTGCTTGACGCATTGTCGGACAGGATTCCGGACACGGGAGCTGGTACTTATACTCGTGTTGGCCCAATCATCCGATCTACGAAGTTCAATCGCACCGTCGACCGGTCTCCAATCCCTCTCACCACTCTGCGCTCTGCTCGTGCCCGGCATGGCCAACTCTCTTTCAGTATATCGTTATTCTTGTTTTGGTATGTCACTGAAAGGATTACCAAAACAGGAGGAGGAATAACCGACGCATCCAATGATTAGGTCTTTTTATCCTCTGCAACGCTGTCGTATGCTGCGTATCTGTGTGGAATCTAGCTCTTGCCCAAGAAACTGGCTGGAATCGTAAGTGCCCTCGATACTGTCGACAAGAGCCTATTGGCTGAAGGACTTCATCAGCCCTCATCGATGCGTACATGATAGCAATAAGCGCACTCGGCCTCCTGTTCATCTTCCCCGTGTATGTTCGAAAGCACGTGGATAAGAGGAGTCGAACTAACTTCCGGACTTGCCGACAGTATGTGTATCGACCTCCTCCGCAAGAACTCGCTTGTGGGTCGCGTATGGTTCGAATCCCTATGGGTTGGCCTATTCTGGCTGCTGGAGTTAAGTGAGTATGGCCTGTTATTCATGAAGAAAGCTTTAGCTGACTCTACGTTCAGCCGGCGCTGCCGCTATTACTGCTATCTTGCCCCATTTGCTGTGCAGTGTTTCAGGTGAGACTCTTTCGTTCCAACACTGCGAACGCAAACTGAGGCGTAGCAGCCGATACTCTTATTCCATCCTCTTGCATATCGACCAAGGTCCTTCTCGCGTTCACATGGATCGGAGCAGTCAATCGTGAGTTGTATGACTTACTTAATACCGACAGTCTCACTGACAAAATTCGCAGTTCTGGTGTACTTCTGTATACTGATGGTATCTGCCATCATACACATGAACGACGACTCGCAAGTTTGGCGTGCGAACACGCGATTGTACCCCTGGTACAATGTGCGCCAAGCTCTTCCCAGTCCCCGGAAGCCGTCGCCTCTCAAGACGTGGTCAAAACCCCCGGTCGCTTCGGCTGCTCCGCAGATCCGCCTCCCGTCAGACCTCTCGAAACGGACAGGCAAGAGCTCAACGTTCGACGACGAGAAGCTATCTGCCGTTCCGAAGAAGACGCCGATGACGTCCAACAAGTCGGCTAAGATCCTGCAGAGCGCGTGGATATCTGCAACAGTCACTCCGGCCTCGCCACGCTCGGATGAATCGGAGGAGTATGGCACGTCGTCATCGGACCTCACGTCGACGCCAACCGGCATACCCCCGTCGGCGCACTACGTACCCTACTCCTCGACGATCAAGCCGTCACCTTTGGGAACAGGTCCACCTCCCCGCTCTAGCTCGCTTTCTGCTAGCTTTGGCCAACCTCCTCTCAGCGCGGTCTCGCAGACACCTTCAAGGAAGGGCAGCCTACGGTCAGCATTACCTTCTCCCCAGCCGTCTTCTATTTCGCGGAAACAAGTGCCGTCTTCGGGTCCACGGTCAAAGTCAAAGCAGAAGCCAAATCGTCCCCCTCCGCTGGATATGACACGGCTACATAGCGCATATGGGAGATAGTGGGGCGTCCAGGTTGCGTGGGGACCTGGCTGGGGTACTTGTAGCAGGGTCGCCGCGCGACCCCGTGCCGCTCTCTCACTATGATACAAGCTGTCGGTCTTGTTGTACTAATAGTATGGCACTACGGTGGTGTGTAAGAGGATCTTCTAGCTTCAATTCAAATATTTGTCGCCCTACTTAAGGACAATATCGTGTGACACGACGACTGCATGCGCGGTGCTATACACATACTGTGATACGGTACAGTATATTGCACAATGTACAGTATGTACACGCGAAGTTATCCATCATGCTCATAGTGAAAATCAAAATAAATATTGAGACCCGTAGGTCTACCACTCCGGGAAAGCGTGTCATCCTTGTGCAGGGGCCATGCTAATCTTCTCTGTATCGTTCCAATTTTTTCGTATGTCACCCCGAAGGGGACAGTGTAGAGGCGAGGAGGGTTGATGGTCTGAGGAGATTCATGCCTATTGCTTGGTTCGCGGGTGATGCAAACACACCAAGCGCCCGTCCACCCGCCCAAGCGGCGCGACGACCGCAAGTCCTTGCGGCTCTTTAAATGACATTATTAGGACATCTGCCCTCCCTCGTGAATTGGACCTCCACACCTACACATGCTATCCTCTCCGAACCTTTGAGTTGGAGGGCTCGCTCCCGACAGAATTGGTGATGTTCCCGACTGAAGGCGGGAATACAAGGATCCGGCGCCTGGCTATCTGCGTATGCCCCGCGACCGCTAATAGCAGCTTTATTGTTCTTATCCGAGCCATTGTCTTCGTCCTCCCGCCTAACACCCCTTTAAAGAGCAATGTGCGCCCCTCCGTCTGCTTTGTGGCCCCGGCGGTCCATCGACTGCACTTAGACTGCTGCGCATTTCAACCTGTGGGTTCGCATAGACTGGGCTTTGCTTTGCTGACGCTTTAGACACCACGTCTTTATTAAGTGGATTGTCGGGTCTTTTGCTCACGTCTTCTCCGTTCTTCTGATCAACGACGAGCACACGACTTGTGCTCGACTAGTGTTCTCCCTACTTGCGGTCGCTCTCTACGTTTAACCCACGACGGCCTGACCGTCCACCAGCGCATCCTATCATTCACATAATGATTGAACACCTTCCTCCATCCCATCCCGGGATGCGGAATCCATTCGTCGTCCTACGTTTCGTCCTTTTCGGTGAGTCCTCTAGATCATTGTGAGACAGGCTGTGTGCTGACCTTTTCCAGCTATCCTACTATACGTTAATTTGCTCACGATCGGCTTTGCGGTATGGAACATATCGGTGCTGAGAGCCATTCAATTTGCCTGTGAGCACTCCCGAAGTGTCGTGTGAGTGATATGAATTGACTTCCTCTTCTCGGCCAGCACTGGGAGCGCCGACTTTTGTCGTCTTCAACGCATGCTTGCTGTTGATTCTCATCGCAGTGTAAGCATGAATCGGTGTCTTTGCTATGCTCGCCTTTTGACCTTCGTCCGGATTCTAGTTCCCTAGTGTCGTCGTGGTACTCGAACGCTGCTTTCAGCGGCGTGCGCTACGAGACCGCATGGACTGGTCTCCTGTCAGCCCTGCAGCTCGCGAGTTCTATTGATGTCACTGTCAACGGGCCGCCGACTCTTTGCCAGGGCATCAGCATCACGGCATGCGCATCAACGTCGCTCATGGTAGCCCTTTCGTGGATCTCCAGCACCATATGTACGTTCCCGTCGAGCACCTGCGTGCGTGGCAAGCGCTGACCAGTTGTACAGTGCTTCTGTATTCTTTCTCCCTTTTGACGACAACTATCACGCACATGAACGTCGTGCCTTGTATTTGGATCACTCCGGTTCACGCCATTCCTTGGTTTACTATTCCTTCCGGCACCATCGAGGCGCGGATGCCTTCCGAAGTCAAACCACGGTACTCTGACGTCTACGACTTCAAGAGATCATCCCTTCACTTCCCCACGCCGATATTCGAGCAGCATGCCAAAGTTCTCCCTCTGTCGCCCAAGTTCCCGGAGTCCCCTACGACGCCTCCAATCTGGCGAGCGCGCAGGAGCTCCATATCGACCGTCGATGTACCCCATTCCAAACGTACGACGTGGACGAACCGCATCCTCAGCGACGCGACGACCCTCAATTACAAGCGCAGCATGGAGAGCATGCGGCCCAGCTGGGCAAGGCGCGCTGAGGGACGTCGTGGGGTCGACCATCCGTTCGCGATGTCGCGTCCTGCGCCCAAGCCTGTCGCGGTCAAGCCTCTTCGCAGCCTGAAGCTCAAGTCGTGCTGGAGCCAGACCACGTTGTCCTCGCACAGGCACACAACCTTCTCTGCACTCGGATCCCCGCGCTCCCCTCCTGCGTTGCCACCGAAGGCGCGCGTCGCGGGAGCTGCGCCTCCCCAGCTCTCCGGGGCGCCGCTGTCTCCCTCGAGCACGTTCTACATCGACTTGGAGCGGGACGCGGTCGTCCCCGTGGGCGCGGTGCGGCCTGTCTCGTATGGGATGTTCCCCGAGGATGTAGTCGACCCGGACGTGCCTATCACGCGCTCGCAGCCCTCCGAATGGGTGCGCGCTGATAGCCCCGCTTCCTCGCGATGAGTGATTACCCTCATATGCCTTTGTGCTCGAGCGCACAAGGCTTCGGGTGCGGCCGCTCGCCGTTTCCTTCAGACGCTGTGCCGCGCACGCCCTTTCATTGAACCTTTCTGAATCCCCCATCGCTAGCCGAATTCGGACTGAGCCGGGCTGCACTGTAGATTATATCGTACATTCGTGTAGCAAGTAGTGGTATCGCCGACGCTCTGTAGCGACGAGCACGCTGTATCCGTTGACATTGTATATAAGTAGCACCTAATCCTATCTGATCTGAGCCTACAACTCGTCTCGCGCAGCGCCTTCTTCCTGTAACGCTGCAATCCGCACGCGAAGCTCTTGATTCTCCTGACGGGCACTGTGTAGAGATGCGAGTGCCTCCCGCAGCCTGCGACGGGTTTCCGAAAGCTCCTCCGCTTGCCGTTCGTCGATTTCGCCCGCGCTG
Organism: Trametes cinnabarina; assembly: GCA_000765035.1. Taxonomy (NCBI): domain Eukaryota; kingdom Fungi; phylum Basidiomycota; class Agaricomycetes; order Polyporales; family Polyporaceae; genus Trametes; species Trametes cinnabarina. Next base: position 121,002 of record CCBP010000118.1, on the reverse strand, counting down.
ACCGCGATACCTTGAACGAATCAACATGAGCGTGTTCGCATATTTCGGCAAATAGCAGGACTGATCCTACCCTGAACGAGCTTGACGAGTCGCCAAAGACGCAGGATGACGAGCAAAGATGCGAGCTCCCTCTCGCGTCCACGCAGGCCGACTTCGAGGATGAAGGTGGTCAAGATGACCACTGCGTCGAAAAAGTGCAGAACGCCGTGGGTCACTGGTCCGACAGGGTTGTAGTACTGTGGGCCAAGCGCCCAGAGCGTGACGGGTATCTCAACGAGGAATAGGGAAGTGATCGTGAGAGAGATGTTCGCGAGGATGTTGAGCCACAGTGGGGTGTCCGGGCCCTCGATGGGCGTACAGTCGTCGGAGAGGAAGGTATAGGCGAGGTCCGCGAGCACACAGAACGAGTCAATGAGGACCTAGGCGGGAGTCCAACAGTCAAGCGCATGCCCCACGATTCAGGTGTACAAGCAGTACGAACGAGCGTGATGACAGTCACCGGGTTTTACGAGCTGTGAATCCAAGCTTGAAGGGGTGCTATTCGCTTGTCATTGACCGGGTAAGCGGAGTTGGAATACATCAGTTACTCCACGGTAGGGCAGATGTTAGTGCGTAGAAGTCGCTGGATTTTGGCCGGGTTTTCTAACTTAGACTAGCTCATCTACACCTGAGTGGGAGTACCATGTAATAGCAGGTGTATACGCATATATTGGCCATATGGGATATTTGGGAGAGCCGAGGCTACAACGAGGCGCAGTAGACGGAATAAACACATGTATTGACAGCTATCACAACAAGTCCAAAGCGCGCGCGCACCCATATACGCCCTCCCGCTCCTTCCAGCAAACCTACAAAATCCTGTCGTCGCGATGGACGCCTGCCCGCCCATCATTACCGAAGCTGCACTACGCGCGAGCTGGGCGACGTTCGACGCATCGACGCGGGCTGCATTGATTGGCATGTTTGCGTCGCGCGGACATACTGGTAGCGCTGGACCAGTTCCGGCGCGGCAGCGTGTAGCAGCTGGAACACAGCCCGCGCCAATCCAAACCGGCCTGCCACCACCTCGGGGCAACCCCTATGGTGACGAGGGCTATGCTGGCGAAGACGAGAGAGAAGAGCGTAATATTCTGTGAGTTTTAAGGCCCATAGAAGCGCATATATGCACTTACAGCTTTTTTTCAGGGGCACCCGCACTGCGCAAGCTGCTACAAATGGTGCGCACTCCGCGCGCAATCAAGCTGGACAGGAAAACAATGGGTAAGTAGACACGATTGCTCGCCTGAGTGCATATACTAACCTCTGCATCCGGCGCGGCACATAGCCATAATCCTGCCTGCCGCCGCCGCCGCCTCTCTCCTGGGGGCAGATATGCTAATATTGGTGAGTACAATGGTACATTGACGAAACAGAACCCGCGTGCTTACATGGAATGCCGTGAAGATCCGGCGCTGTTGGAAGAGGAGCCAACAGATGAATATGTCGAATTGATGAGCAAGAACAACGAGCTCGAGGCACGCGTTCGGATGTTGGAGACTCACCTTCCAGATCATCCTGCAGGTGCGCATGCATTGCCGGCGCAACGTGGGGGTAGGGTGGGGTACAGCGCGCGAGCAGGCCGCGGCGGTCGTCGTCCTCGGCGTCAGCGGGTTCGAGCTGCAGATGCGGATGATAGCACGTCCGACGAGGATGATGATGTTGTGTATAATCCGGATGGGTCAGCGGCGGAGAAGGATGATGTCGACCCCCTCGTACTGTTGCAGCTGAACACTCATAGCCTCAGTCCTATGCAGAAGAAGGCTTTATCGAAGATACAGGTGAGTTGCAACCCGTAGCGGTGAATAATACTCACCATCGTGCGGCTATACAGACTTCGGTCACCACGGCGTTTCGCGAAACGACTGGCGTGCTCGCGTCGGACCAACCGTGGCCAAGGTGGAGCAAGGACGGCGTGTTCCCCGGTATGGCCGTGAATTTCGAGGCGACTGTAGAGCACTGCGTCAACCGCGCACTCTTCCGCCGTGTCGCAGAGGTCGCCATGCAGGATCTGAAGGTGAGTGGCCTGCTCATACGTAGAGATGGACCACGTTACTCACCGACTTGACGACAGAAACACGCGCCTGTCCATGCTGACTGGATGAGCGCGTCTGATGTTAAGTTGACATTGGGGCTGCTCTTTGAGGTGGCAAAGCGGTCATTCAGAGGCTTTAAGCGTGTCTACAAGGCACAGTTCGATGAGGAGCAAAGAAATCAGCTGAACGCGAACGCTAGGGCAGCGCGGTGGCTGAACCGGCGCCGCAAGGTGTGCAAAGGTGCTCACCTGTCGTTGACCTGAGGTATTGACACCGCCTGCCACGCAGAAGTGCAGCAATTTGCTCAAGGTGACAGCGATGTACATGGAGAAGCACGGGGTCGATCCGACGCCGCTCATTGTTCAAGAGATGATGTCGGACGAGGCCAGCGGGCCGGAAGACGAGGCGACCGAATCTCAGGCCGAGTGGAAACGGCGCATGGCTGATTGTGCCGGGGTCACGAAGAAGACAGACGAACAGCTTGCGAAGATGGTCTTCTTCGAAGCCGTCCATCCTAACTGGCGTTCCGAGGCCGTAAGTTGTTACAATGGCGTATCGTACTTGCCACGTACTAATCTCTCGCAAACACAGCTCACTCAGATCTTGCATGAGCTGTGGTCGCTCTTCTGGCAGGCTGTCAGCACCAGAACGGCACGCGCAATGACACCGCGTATCACTGATACCGATCGTCAGTCTGACGAACCTCCGCAGACCGCTCCCTACAACTTCGGGATTAATCAAGATTGGTACGAACAGTTTAAAGATAGCAACACTCACAAGGTCGCTTTGAAGGACTGGATGAATTATCCAGATCCCGAAGGGTTCGGAGAGAACGCGGAGGTCCCGGACGATGCTCAGGAAAATGAGAACGGGGTCGCCTGAGCTGCAGGACTCTCACGTACGCTTGCCTCGTCACATCTTTGGTGGACACTTCCCTTGCTCGTCTTTTGCTCGTGTCTGTTCCGCTGACTCGTACTCTCGGTCTCTGCTGCTGTCAGCTCTCCTGCACTGCGTTCTTGCTCGTCGGCACCCCTGGTGGTCTCTTCTTGGTCGCAAACTGCGATATCAATCAGTCTGGGCCTACCGTCGTCACTTCTCATGTCTCCCAAAGCTGCTGCTTGCTATTCCGTCCCGCTAGAATAGATCGAAGAAACCTCATAATACATAATCATGTAAACTTCGACTCGAAAGATAATGTCAGAGTGACGTAGATCGTCGATGAGATTGGACGCACATAATCCCCTCGCTATGGTGTCACTCGCCAGCCTCCTCTGGGTTGACGGCGAGGGCTTCTATCGATATCGGCACCTAAGGAGGGCCGCTAGTTGTCAGAGGAAGGCATTTGCAAATAAGAAGGGCGGACGAGCCTTCTCGAGAGTCGTTGTGATCCACAACTTTGGTGCGGTCAGTGAGCAGACCCCGCGTGCGAGTTGACAGCGTATGGCACTGATAGGAACAATGAGAGGAGGGGAACCGGGCGTGTCTGGAGGCACATAGCTTTTGTACGCCCAGTAACTGACTTCTAGCTCAGGACTCGAAGCTCGGAGTCAGATCAGAAGACCGTTGGGACCGCATTTCACTCACTATGCTGCCCAGGGATCTCCGGCGACTGTTACGTTGTGTTCGGCTTCCATCCATCGCATCTCGGCAAAGACACGGGGTGTAGAGTACCCCGTCTGGACGTGGTACAACAGGCGAATGACGTCGCCAGCGATATCTGGATGTGACGGCAATACAACCTTCACGATGCCCGAGGCCTTTCCCGGTACGATACGACGGCCATTGACAACAACATACGCGAGTGTGTGTGCCGCGCGCTCAAAGAATGTTGCGCCGCGCGGCGCACGGGGGTCATGGCTGTTGTACAGTGTAGGCTCAGCGTTGGCTTCTCCACGCACGCGGTTGTAGTGGTGCATGATGACAGCTGACTGGGCAGCTGTCAGCGTGAGGGGAGCAGTCGCCCTCGCACCCATGGACACGCGCGCGCCGAGCAACGCTGAAAAGGACTCAGGTTAGTGGAGTAGTCTAGCATATCATGTACAACTTATGCTCACCATCTTGTTGAACCCTTGAGTGTACTTCTGGTCGCGCGTTCTGCATAGTTTCTGCGGTGCCTCGGCCTTCGCGAGAGTGGTGCAGAAGGCGGTCTGCCACGGCACGCGTTGTTTGCCCCTCGCGGCTCTCGTCAGCCGCATCCGAAGCGACATGATCCACCTAAATGATGCAGTGAGTTAGCAGTCTTGATCCAAAAGGAATTGCTTACCGTGGACCGCAAAGACAAATCACGATAGTACTCGCGCATCATGGTGACCTCCTGCTGACCACCGCGCCTGTTGTTCAGGTTCGTCCCCTTCAGATTCTTGTTCAGGCGCTCTGGCAAGAACGCCCAAATCTCGTACACCGAAGCGTACTCTTCAATCTGGTCGGGAATGTGGGACGCGAAGTGATGGTTGGGTACCATCGCCTCAACGCCGTACAGCTAATAGAGAAGTCAGTAAGTGCTTCAGGATAATGTGTGCGCCGCAGACGTACCTCCTTATATCCAATCAAATAGTCTTGCAGCAGCTTCGTGCCGCGAGCGCGCTCAGCCGCTGTTGTAGGGGACGCCAAGAGAAGCTTCAGCGCTGTTGAGAGGTTGAGAAGGAGAGGCACTTCGCGTGGATCCATCCGAGGCTTCGGAGGTGGTTGCAACTCCGGAGGGGCTTGTCGCTGAGCGGCCGCAATGCGCTTCAGAATCTTGGGCTTCTCCGTCTCGTCGGCCGCCTCAGCTTGCGCGTGCATGGCGGCAAGCGTCGCCTCATGCTTTTGGGCTGCTTCAACGTGGGCCTGCTTGCTCTTGTTGTACTTCTTCATGGCTGCCTGGTGGTCTTTGTGCGCCTCTGGAAGAAAGTTCCACCAGATGATCGGAAGCTGTTTGTGTAAACACAGTCAATATGCGATTGGATGGGGAGAAGAGTGATTGGCAAGCTTACAATAATGCATCCTGGGCCTACAAGGAGATGGCGGTATTCATCAGCTGTGAGTGAGCCACCTGCGGGCTCTCCGACTCTGAGCGGAAGTCGTCCGACCCACGGCGCGACCTCGAACTGCATAAATCAAGATCATCAGTCGCAGCATCAGTAGCACCCACACTAACATGCACTTACCGTCTCCAAGAAAGTGTGCATAACAGAGAGTTCCCGCTTGTTACCTGCCTTCGTTTCGGCCCGTAGTACACCCGGTTTGATCCATCGCCCATACCACTGTGTTTTGACAACACCTAAGGGGAGCATGCATCAGTGCAGCCACAGGTTAAGCTAAGGAACGGAGAGCAGAACGTACCGAGGAGAAGGTTATGCATTGGATCAATGACGGTCATCTTGATGCCGTCGTAGTACGGCAGACGCATCATTTCCGCCCAACGGGCACCGTTCTTCTTGAAGTGCTCGTCACGTTCCTTCTTGGTTTCAAGGGCCTTCCATTCACGAGCAAGCCTACAATGGTCTTTGTCGAACCGTGGCGGGCATCCTACAAGCATATAAAACATCAGCACATGTCGAAACCGCTGACATGGATGGGAAGCGCTTACCGCCGCGCAGGCAATCATCTGAAAACATCTCCGCAGCGGTCACCGTCCCAACCGTACAAGGCACCATGGTGTGGCTCTTGTCCGCAAAGCCGTACACCTTGCACATGGCCGGATGGTCAGTGCAGGTACATATAACCGCTACGCGTGCGCGGCGACCTGTTAAGCACATAAAACATCAGCAATGCCAAAGGTCACGGTAGCCGAGGCTACCCATACATACCTTCAACACACGAAGGTGTTGGCGCGAAGATGCCAAGGTAGTAGAGCATTAGCAGGTCATCGACGATGAGCTCCATCCAGTTTTGGAGCTGCTCAGCATCCGGCTCCTTAGGACCTGCTGTAAGTGCGGTGAGAATCAAGTTCTCTGCGCGATACCTAAAGCAAAGTCAGACAGAGTGAAACAGCGTTCGGAGGACCACGAGGAGCTCACCGTAGGGCTGGAGGGAGTGTAGGGAGGGAGAAGGAGAGGGCGCCGGTAGAGTACGACGCAGCAAAGGGGCTCGAAGCGACCGAAAACCTGAGATAAGCTCGCTGGTTAGTGGAATATGAGCATCATAGCAAGACCCCATATAGGCGTACCAATCTACGTGGAATATGACAGGTATGCGCAGCTCGTCGCAACAGTGAGGCCCGAAAAACGCTCGCCCGTCGTGCCCCGGTAAGAGTTGCCAGCGGCGGCCGTCCTGAATAGACCGGAACTCCCCGGGAGGAGGTACTGTACGCGTCCTCCACGCGTCCCAATAGGTCTCGATGCCAGGCTGTCCCATCAGATATGCCAGCACAGCCGAGAGAAGCCGCAGAGGAGAGACCGTCCTTGGGATGGGCATTGGAGGTGGTCGGTCCAAGAGGCGCAGAGTGAGAAGACGAGAAGGATCAGTAAAAAGGGGAATCTTGCAGACATAGCACTGAGTGCGTGCATCGTTGAGGTCTGGTCTATAGAGGCGGCGGCATGTGGGACACTCAACAAGAATATGGAACCGGTCTTGAAGGTCAAGTCGTCTCAACGTTGTCGTCAGGGTCTGGGGCATAGGATCGTGCGGCTCTATAAGCCTCAGCGTGACAAAGACCGCACGTAGAGCGAACAGCATGAGATCGGCGGCGCGGAAAGTGACATGGTGGTGGGTGTGGAGGAAGGCGGCAAGGAGAAGGATGAGACGGACGAACCACAGCGGATGCGCGTTCATGTACGTGGCATGATGGGCGAGAGCAGAAGGGATCTCGGGTAGGTGGCAGACGTGAGCGAGCAGAGGGTGGGCACGGCGAGATACTCCGGGTGGGAAGAGGTTGAAGGAATCGCCATCTGAGTCAGCATGCGGGCTACCGGGTCGACTGAGCTGCCGTTCGCCGGCAAGAGCCTCGGAGGCAGTAGCACGCTGCGCCGCGTCTTCGGCTATCTCATGGCCGCTGCGCATCCGTTCGCCCTCATCCTCTGCGGCCAAGCCGTCGCCCGCAGATCCCTCATGAGCAAGCTCTTGTTGAAGCTCGTCGAGGTCGTCGGGATTGTCGTACAGACCGAGAGCACGAACTCCTCCAGGCAGTGGTGAACCCGGCGGGGGCGAATCGAAGGGCGGCCTGGCATCGTTCGCAGGTTGATGCAACTGCACGCCGGGATCTGATAGAGATGATTATGAGTGGTCGCAGCCCATCGCATAGCAGGCGTACCTGGTACCGGTGACCGAGGCCCATAATACATGTCCTCGATATCTCCTGGAGGGGGCGAATGTATGCTGCGAGCCTCATCTGATGCCAGTGGATTGACTTGCCTGCCGGTGAGCAAGAGTTAGCGGTCAGTATGTGTAGACACCCTCGGGTACACATGAGCACGGAGCTTACTCTACGTCCATGCGATTGTCTACGCCCTCCGATGGAATTCTGTGGGCCCCAAGACGTTTTCGAGACGCCACAGTTACATGCGGAGGGACGCTCGTGCCTCTGGCCGGAATAGAGGCTCCGCATGTACCTGAGGCGGCCGAAACGCCTCGTCCCCGCGCTTGACCTCTTGAATGGATGGGTATCGTGGTGCGAAGGCCTCGGCCGCGTTGAGAATACTCGGTAGCTACAAGTCCTTCGGACAGGGCATGATTTTTCGCCATGCTGCGGGTGAGCCACTGGCCGCCTGGGTGTATTTTCGTGCATACACGCTTGCATATGCAAAGCGTATCGAGACGGGGGTCGGCAGAGCGAGAGGGGGGAGAGGGTGGGCTCTGCATGATGGCAGAGGCCGCGTAGGTGGGGGCATGGAGGAGAGATCTCTTCAAGTCGCGCGGCCTGATAAGTTTTCGTCCTCGTTGGCTGGGTGCTGCTTGGGGCTGGGCGCAGCTCATCTATACTGGGTCCGTAATAGACCGAGATGAAGGGGTTACTCAAACTCAATGCTTCATATGGTAGCCTAAGGTTGTAGTCGACGCGCGATGAGCAGGTCGTGACACCTAATCGAGTCAACTCCTGCTTCGAGGAGACGAGCTATTGCGAGCGTGTACTACACGTGACCGCGTCGTATAGGCGCGGGCGATACAAGGGATTTTAGGCTCAGAATAGGACAAGTAAACACATAATTATAGTAGATTGGCGTCGGCCTTCAAAACTGACCCTCTCAAACTAGGATTACGAGGGCGTAAAACGCAGTGAGTGTAGTGTAGGGGAGTCGATTCCAGGACCTCGGCGGTGCGTATTTTGCATCGTTCGTAGGTGCTCTTAGAATCCAGATCTTGCGCCTCCAGCGATTCGCCATCAATGTTGTTGGATACAGACGAAAGAAGAGGGTCCTGCTCTGACATATCGCAAACTGAACTCTGCGAGATGGGACGGACCGGGTGTGGCTGCTGCTGCCAAATACTCACTGCCTGAAGGTGAGTCGTGGCGACCGGGCGACGTCACCGGAGCTGATCGAGCGTGACAGGTCGCGTTGCACAGCGTGACAACACGCGCTTGGATCGATAGCCGCCAGAGATGCGCGCAGCCTGACTCGGACGTCCACGCGTCACGGAGCGCGAGGAGGGACCAAGGAGATATCCGCGCCGGACCTCTATAGCTACTGTACGCCTGGCTATGTCTCCACCGTTCGATAACTGGCAACCGTCGATTGTACTTTACGTCGCGCCCGCCCGCGCAAAATGTCGCCGCCCACGCCTCCTCACGCCCCAGAGGCTGGGCACAAAGCAGTCACGACTGTCTTCTCTGTCAAGTATGGCTGATACCAGGTGCCAGGAAGCTGACATCTTTCCCTCCCTTGTCCCTCAAATACCGCCATGCCTACAGACGACTGACCCTGCCTTCGCATCCTTCGTTCACAGGGCATTGACTGAGTCAGTCCCTCTCTTTCTTCGACTTTCTCAGATCCCTGGTGGACGGCCTCTTTTCTTCGGTCCGTCGGACGCCTCGCCATTCTTTCCAATTGCGTCCGCTGTATGAATCAATGGATTGGTGGTCCTTGTTTCGAAGGGTAAGGAGGATTATATTTGGTGAGTTGTGCAAGCGGTATTCTACCGTCATATCGATCTGTATGCTGACTTCGAGCAACTCTTCAGCGTTCATTGCTATAGCTAGCCTTGTTTGGTCTGTCATTCTGTCTCTGTATTTGTCAAAGGAATGGCCTCATTCCTCTGTCCTACAACGTGAGGCGTGTGGCGCTTCATATTCTGTACATCCGCTCATGCTAGACGTTGACCCCAGGTGCTATCGTGCTTGCACTGATTGGCGTCAACGCACTAACATCTTTGCTGCTGTATCTCATGTGAGCAATCGCTGAATATTCATATGCACCGCTAGGCTCAATAACAACCCCTCCCGTAGGATTGTTGTTGTATTCCGGATGTGGAAAGAGCTATTGCGCATGCTCTTCCTCCTAGCCATACACATCGGTGAGTTGTCGCCCTACTCCCGCACTTTAAGACGCGCTGAGATTGACATTATCTGCCCAGCTCCAGCGGTCTTGTTCACATTGAAGGGTTTCACTTTCTCCTGTGGGATCTTCGGTTGGTTGTGAAGCTTCTTACATTGTTCTCGCGGTTGATGATCTCTCCACAGACTCCATGAACACTTGCCAACTCGTTGAGCACATCTTTCTCGCGAGTACCTGGTCTATCACCGGGCTTCGTCAGTCCTACCTTTCCTTCTGCTAATGGGCGTATACTCACACTCATGCTCAGTCCTCGGCTATACTGTATATCTATGCATAATGTCCCGCGTCCCCCGGTCCTTCCCACTCATTATGCCAAATGACCTCCTCGCTGTCGCACCCCGTAACAGGCCTCGTTCTACATCCTCGATGCGCTCCACCACAGGCTTGCTCTCCAAACCTGATCTTCAGCCTCCGATGCGGTCTGCAAGTCCCGCTTCTGTCTATTCTTACCGGTCTGGTGGCGCTCGAACAGTATCAAAGAAGCAATTCGTCGCCAGCACTGGAGGACAATCAACTCAATCAACCGTACGCGCGAATGGGGACGGAACGCTTCGTCGAAACCCATCCAATGGAGCGAGTTCTCCTCTATATTCACGGTTCTCGATGTCGACTGTCGGTAGCGTCGAGGACGACTCTCCGATGTCCCCGCTGAAAAAGCTCATGAACCTCCGCACTCCCAACCATTCGCGCAATACCTCGGCTTCTTCACTGCCGCGGATCACGCAGCAACAACCACCCCCACCGAAGCAGCAGCCGCGGCCTCTCTTGTTGAACCCGAATCCTTTCAAGGATCCGCTTTCCCGCCACGGTACCCCGGAAACGGCCTTCTCGGGCTCGACGTTCATGTCTGGGTCCGGTAGCGTGGGCGTCGCACGCATGGCACCGGGTCCTTTCGTTCACCGTGGTCCTACCAACCCATTCGTGCAGTACACCGGCATCCCAGCGCAGGCACACCGGCCTCCTGGATCCCAGACTAATAGGCTGGGTACCCCTCAGATGTACGGTCGCGCGCACGTGTATCCTGGCGCGCCATGTGCAGACTACGCAGGCATGCCAGAGCGAGCCCATTCCGCAACGCCGAGCGCGTCCTCCATCCACTCCATGGCGCCTAGTATTCAGTTCACCGACGCGTCTGGGAACACCTACGTCCACCCTGCCGCTCTCACCCCGTCCCACCCCTCGAACGGCAACGATCCTCACGCCGCAGCGCGCCTCCCGCCCACGGCGCACCTTCGCAGCGCGAGCGATCCCTACGTCCGCTCGTACAGTGCAGAACCGCGCATCCGCCTGCATGGCGCGGACGACGACGTGGTCCTTCCAAACCCTTACGCCGGAGGAGCCGAGATCCGGCGGTACGGCAGCGTTCCGCACGTTCGAAGCGGCGGTTTTGTGGGGTTTAGGCCACAAGGCGTCGCGCACGTGGACAGCCCCGGTTCGCGCGTGCAGATGAGGGACATCGAGCATGGGCAGAGATCACCGGGAGACAATAGTTGGATGGAGGCGGTGATGAGAGCTGCATGGCAGAGGTGATGGATTGGCTCGTTGTCGCGGTCCCTGAGGAGTCTTCACAGGCGGACATCAACGTTCATTCCCAGGATTTGCCGCGCTAGCCATGCAGATGTTGTCTAGGACGCTTGGTCGATGTGTATTTGGACAGCCTGACTCACGACGCCCAAGTCGATGCTAGCGCAATTGCGCCTACCACGAAAGCTTCCTGGACACCGACGATGTGCACACTCAGGTGTCGACGACCGCTGTTCTTTTGGTACCTCTACAGCCCATCAGATCCGAGTCGTGCGGGACGCCTGCGGATGGTCGTGGATAGTCGCGAGTTTGCACCCCGATGGTATGCATGAGAAGCCCACGTTCAGAGTCGACTGAGTGTCCACTCATCTCGATACACAGGAGGAGAGCGTGGGACACAGGCAAGGAACTGTACCTGGACACAGAGAGCGGTAACAGTTGTCAATGTGATCTAGATGTGTGACAGGCAATTGCAGGGACCACATCGATGCTACGAAATTGACGTACTTTAACTGATCGTATGATCCCTACTGATCTTGCGGTACTGTGTACCAAATGGTTTCTTCATCACAACGCCCGTGACACTTCTCAAGACCAAGATGAAAATATACCACAGTAGTTATGGAGCAGATTCGTCAGCCGTGCCCCATTACAAAAGGCGCGGACGGAGTCCTGTATCGGTTATCATGCTCAACCCAACCCCGGCTTATATGGAACCTCGATAAGTGTCAAGCTCCTCGCAGGCCATGCTCTCCACATCCTCAGTCGGGTGTCTGAACGACATCATTCGTGAGCTATACTGGCCCGTGGTATCCCAGGCATCGCGTCGACTCGTCCCTGCGCCTGCTCCGATACGCCGACCGCATTGCAAGCTCGGGTCTCGCAAGTTGAGCATAAGGCGTGACGTGAGGGTAACGGAGAGACTGAAATCGTATGGAAGATATGTCAGATGAAGCAGCAGCAAATGGGCGAGCAAAGACGCACACGTTCGTCAGCGTCGTCGCCATTCCCTTCATTGGGGTGTTTGGCTAGAAATCTAAGAGTCAATTTGCGAGAGATACATAGCAGTGTCGACACACACAGGCGTTTTCTAGGCGCACTGCATAAGCGGAGGGCGACACGCAGATGCGGATACGACTCACCAAGAAAGTGATGATATTGATCATGTTCACAGCGACCAGAATTCTGCAGCATAGTCGGCGCGAGTTTAATTGAGTCAACAGCGCTGCTCCCGTACCCGTAGTAGATAGTTCCTGCGATTGTGGATCAGACAAACATCCCCTCTACCTGAGCTAGAAGGTGACAACTGACCGTCTCGGAAGAGAATTTCGAGTAGGCCGCCTGTCAGCTCTCGCCGCACTTGCAAAGCCTTGAACAATGTGAGCATGAAGATGACTGTGTCAAACCACAGCATTGCGCTCCATGCAAGGGCGAGATCTGCAATCCGTGAAACTGCGTGCTTTGGAAAGACATCGTCGATTCACTCACGGACACCCCTGTTCAACGTCACGAGAAGTAAATGAGAAATGATCCGCACGAGAATATTCGGGGACTTACTGAGCATCAGAGAGGGCTAGATTGCACTGCGGATACTGAAAACTAAGCAAGATATCGGTCGATAGCGGACCCGTGCTGCTCAGGACAGCAGACTGACAGAGGTAAATGTTTCAATTGACAGGTGGTCGCAACGTAGAAGGACGGCATGCATACCAGACAGTGGATGGCGCCTCCGACATACATGCTGATCAGCACGGCGAGCATGTACTTGTTGCAATTGTACAACGCATAAGTTCGAAGAATCAAGACGACTTTATAAGGCATCAGATAGGAATCAATATACGTCAAGGTGGATAATAGGACGTACTCGCGACAATTCCCTGACTCAGCATAGCGAAGGCCTGGTGATAAAGCTGGAGGTGGCGACATCTAGAGAGACAAGACATATAAGCCTTTTTGAGGAGGATCCTCGACGATACAAGTTCCGCGCACCGCTAAAGGAGAAGTCCATGAGCTGGAATATCGGCAGAGATCATTGTTAAGGTACTCACGCTTTCTGAGGTCAACATAAAGTACTCGAAGAAGACAGGAATCGGACCAAGGAGACCGACGTAGCGATTGACAACGAACAAAAGGAAGTTGATCGACAGCATAGGAGGGCTCCAGTAATACTGGATCTCGGACAAGATCGTGATCGCGTAGTCGTAGTACAGTGCAGCTAACGTATTACACAATACGGTCAGATTGACTATTACGGTTAAGCGAATGATCTGGCAGGACTCACTCAATGCTGCGAGTGTGAGGGACGTATCCCACCGTACAGAGTTCGCGCTAAGTCAAAGGGGCGTCAACAGAGGACCCAGGAGTAGGCATAGCTCACGCACAAGAACACCGCATCTGGTTGCAGGATAGCCATTTGTTCCGGAAGTTATGCCAGCCTATAGTAAAAGTACAGAAAGGTGTACTCGCGTAATGCCACTTCTAGGAGGACGCCACAGAGGGAGTCTGAAGGGAAGGGGTCCACCTCCACGCCCTTATAACAGACCTGCAGGGTCAGAACTTTCGGTCCACACACATCAATCAAGCTTCTCTATGCACAATTATGGAAGCCCAAGGAGGGAGGTGAAAGAGAGCGTGACCTGACTGAACCCATGTGCATATAGAAGCTTAAGCCGCCGGCAATGCCGTACTCCGTGCTCTATCTCCTTAGCCCTGGGAGTGCCACCTCCAAGCTTTCGCGCCCGGCATCCAACAATAGCACGACTGCCACCGAGACAGGGCAAATGGTAAGTGAATTGTGGTATACTCTGCGCATCACCGCGTCTTCAGGGGAATGCTGCACCCGTCAATCATCAAAGACGGCGGCGTCTGCAGCTGGCAGTCGCATGGTACGCATGCGCTCCCAGATGGAAGAGAATCCGTCTGACGATCCTCACCGATGCTTCTCTAAAATCAAAACTCACCTCTCGACTGCACTGGCACTGCATGCACTTCTTTAATAGGGCACCTTTCCAGGATGTCCTGCCTTAGAGACTTGATGCATGATCTTCAGTGCACTCACGGTCCCCTCCGTGTGTTTCCCAAAGGCGTCCGTGAGTGCTTGCATAATCCATCCGCGGAACCGCGATTTTCGAGACCGCGCTTCAAGCACGGTGGCCTTGGATGCTGAAGAAGAATGATTTCTACAATAAGGCTACTGGCAGACTCTGCAGATGACAACCGTCGCCGCACTCGCGATTGTCTGCATCGTCCACGCCAGATTACGACTCTGGGCAGGATGAGCTGCATGAGTGAAATTCAGGGACTAAGGCAGGGCCCTCTCACCTTCCGCACCAGAAACATTGAGATATTTGTATATCTGGCTCTTCTCACCGACCTATGAAATTAAATGGTACTCTCCGACTCGCCGCCGTCCTGTGTGTCCACCCCAAGCGTGAGCACCTCGGTGAGCATGCCGCTGAAGGCCAGCGGCGTTGAAACTGGGGGAACGCTGGTGATGTTCCAGGCGCCCGGGCGGTTGCTTTCCGAGTCGTCTATTCGACGAGGTCGCTGGACGTTTGGATGACGCAGGTTCAGGATCAATCTTGAAGTGAGCGTTGTTGACAATCTGTGGAAGTATGAGCTTGCGCTAGATACTCCCTTCACCTTATGTAGATGCGCACACGTTGGTTAGTGTCGTGCCCATGCCCTTCATTGGTGAGCCCGACTGAAATATATCTCAGAGAGACACCAGCCCCTGTTAGGAGCAAGGCGTACCTCAGTAACCTGCCGGAAGCCATCAGACACCTACTACACAGCAATATGAAAAACAGTCTACCAAGAAGGTGATTGTGTTTGATACGTTGGCGGCTACCATTATCCTGTCAGGCCACAGTCAATACCGCTGTCGCCGGCGTATCGTTTGTCATATGGATACCTGCCCGAAGTAAATCGTACCTGAGGTATGTCATCAGCATCTCATGTCAGAATCTGTTGTTACAATGCGACGAACCATCTCGGAACATGATCTCAAGAAGCCCCCCTGGGAAGTGCTGGCGCATCCGCAGGGCTCGTAGCAAAGTCAGCGCGAAGATTGTAGTGTCAAACCACAACATCGCGGCCCAGCCCAAGGCAAGGTCTGTGCTCGCATGTTAGATTTGAAACGAATGACGGTCGTAGGGAAGCGTACGAATGCCCCTGTATATGACGTGCATAAGCAATAGGACCAGTAAATCATCCGCGGACATACTGTGGATCTGTGAGCGACAAGTCGCAATCGCTGAACGTGAAGGGTAGAGAATGCAACGTGTTGACCGGCTTCAGATTCGTCACTATGGATATCTGTTTCATGTGGTGAGAATTCATCCAAGCACAATGGTGGTGAGATACTGACGAGACAGAAGATCGCTCCACCAACGTGTGTCACAACGAGTAGGATGAGGATTCTCTTATTCCGTTCATACAGGGCGTATGTGCGGATGACAAGCATCACTAGATAGTCGATAAGTTCTACACACCCAGAGGTCACGTCAGATGGAACGTACTAGCTACAATGGCTTGACTGGCTATGGCATATGCCTGGTGGTAAGTCTGCAGCATTCGACAACTGCGTGCAATGCCGACAAATGTAAGCCGATATGCTCTTATCAACAGAACCGGCAAAGCCCTACGTCTAGGAAAGCGCATTCAGCGTATGAACGGAATCCACCAAAAGACGATTGCTGCGCACTTTTTCGGGAAGGTTTGCGTAGTACTCGAGACCGACCGGAATGGTTCCGAGCAGTCCGAGATAACGGACGATGGCGAACAATATGGAAACAACACTGAGGTTCGCCGATTTCCAAAAGTATTCAATCTCATCGAAGACAGTCAGAAGGTAGTCGTAGTATAGGATCGCTACGCTTTGCGTTTAGTGTATTATCATCGCGTAACAGAGCGACCGTGACATACTGAACGCTGCGACTGCGAGATTGTTGTTGAACCGTACACCGGTAGCCCTGAGGAGTAAGTAGGTTCGTAAGCGAGACGTCAACGTGGGAGCAAGCTAGATACATGCATACCAGTGCTGCGCAGATGATTGTACGGGTTCCGACCACATCGACATGAGATTGCAGGGAGCTGCCGGGGGAACTATGTATACCGACGAGCTTCATTCTCTATATATGTCAGGATGTGGTATGGGCGCTGCACTGCACCAACGTCCTTTTTAGATAAGAAAGCGTTCAACTGTATCTCCACCGATCAGCGTTATCCAGCAACGGAGGGAGGGAGATTGCTCACCGAGGCCGTGCGAGTGAACGCAGGGCATTGCCGCCGTGTATACACATCAGAATGTCATCAACACTCAACACTCATTTGGCTCACCGTCGCGCCGTTACGATCAAGCTATGCGCACGGTACAGCAAGGATCTCCCACGACTACGCACAGGTTGACACAATTTACGCCGCCGCCGCCCGTGCGGACCTGTCGCAAAGCTGAAGCTGCGTCTCGAGGGCGCCCGCCTCGAGGTATGGCAGACATGTCGTGCAGCCTCCAAAGCGGTGCTCCGTGCCGACAGGCTTTTGTAGCTGCTGTACCCATGTAGAACGATGATCACATGCAGTACATCTGTAGAAAGGCATGCCTTATGGCGTTCAATTAGCGCACGTTTCCGCAGATTCAGCGATAATCGCTTGCTTACCAAGAGTTCGTCCCGAACGCGTTGGCCTTGGACTTTTGGGTGGGTGGTATAGCGTGAGAGTGAGCTAATAGCTTGGCCCTGGAGTTGATGTTCTCGAGAAGATCTGTCATGTGCCGAGTGCTACCCGATCCTCACAGCGGTACCATGACAGCGACGACTTGAAACGCGAGCTCTCACGATGCACGAACACAACTGAATTGCAAGTAGCTGCAGGGAGCACATCAGTCTGGTCGTGACTCTGAAAAGGGAAAAGGCGAGACCTCATATACTTCTCCTTTTTCTGCATGCAGCAAGAGCGCAAACCAGAACATACCTTTCGAGAGCGCCGACTGGTGGCCGGGGTGCTAGCTCAAGAGCAGAGCTTCACAATGTCAATGTATGCGTCCAGCCACTTCTGCGCAGGCAAGCATGGCAATTTGAGAAACCCATTTAGGTAACATGCGCGAGGATTGGGAGGTCCAGCAGAAGTTTTTGTACTCAGTAAGAGTCGCAAATAAGTAGAGAGCAAGCGCATGCACATTGTGTGTAGCTCTTCCATGGGCGCTTATTCGCGCTACATACACAACTTTCGTCATGCATCCATGAGCAGTGCACGACCATCCACGACCATGGCGCAGCATGGTTCCTGTTACTCTGCAGCCGCCTCAATACGCGAACGGCTTGCATTGGACTATGGTTGTCCTGGTTGCCAGGAGCACAGATCACAACCTGAATGCCAAGAGCGCAGGAATGACGATTCAGAAGTTACTCAACTTGGAAGCATGACCATGTGCACCTTCATTCATCCACATGCATATGCCGCCCTCTAGCGGACGTATCGTACGACTCTGCCTCTCACCGTCACTACCACCAGCCAAGAGTGCACATTCTGTCTGTTACTACGCCAAACTGGCATTCGTCAGACCGCTCTTCTTTGCGTTCACAGCCTTCATCGGCGCGTACTTCCTCTTCTTCCGCAGCCCATCCTTCCGATCGAGCTCTACCAACCGCTTCGGCGAGGACTACTTCGCAATGTCGCTCCCATCTGCCAAAGGCTGGCACGCCCGCGCTCATATGCATCCTTCAAGCGCCACATTCGTCCCCTCGCGCGGCAAGCTCGTCTTCGCCGTACTCTTAAACGCGCCGGCCGACCCGGAGGGCTTCACCGTGGCACTCTTCCGCCCAGACGTCGCGGTCGATGCCCGCGGTCGGATCTTGCAGGTTCAGCCAGACGACTTCGCCGCGCTCGCGGACCTCGCGGAGCAAGTCAATCGGCTCCCGGAGACGGGGTCGTTCATGACTGCCTGGCGTGTCGCCCACGATCGCACAGATCAGCCGATTGACAGGCTGTTCGTGCCAGTCCCTGGTGGCAAGGAGATCAAACAAACTAGCGTGCAAGGTTGGCATCCGGAGAAGAAGAAGCTCAAAACTCCGGTAGCTGACTACACCGAGTTGCCTGCTGTGCTACACAAGCTGCTCGGAGACATCAAAGAGGCCCGGACGGACTACCAGCGTGGGCAGGAGGAAAATAAGGACTTGATCGATCAAATCAAGGCTCTTGTTCAATTCGAATGAAGGTCGACTATGTAATGAGTAAGTGCTTTCGGAGTCACTTCGCGACGTCCTTCTGAGAAGTGCATTCCGCGACAGGTCTATTGTATACCAAGGGGAAGAGGCCGGAGGATGAGGGTGACACATGGGAGGAACGTGAGATCGTATATACTGTACAGAAAGAGTCCGTTTGGTAAAGAATGATTAGCCGATGCGCAAGCCGAGGGCGAAGCCAGCGACGAACGACGCCCTCTGTTGAAAGTCAGCGGTAAGGAAGTCGACAATCCATCGGAAGAGGAATCCCAAGTTGGGCGGTCTCTTCGCCCCGGTCGCGTCTTTGGTGTAGAACAGATTCTCGAATCGACTCGCCGCACGATTCCAATTCACACGTACGAGAGAAAGCGAGCCGAGATACTGTGATAACACATCAACTGTCAGACTTCAATGCAGAGTTCCAAGGAGCCCGTACCTGCAGCAGAACGAAGACGCCGCCCATGACAAAGGCGACAGCCTTCGCGCCTTTCTTGACGAAGACCCCTGCGCAGATACCGCAAACGGTGCCAAACGTCAGTTCGTAGAAGCTGACGATGGAAGATGGAGGAGGCGGAGGCGGAGGCGGCTGGACAGGCGCAGCTTTGACCTGACTTGGCGGAGGTACGACCGCCGGCGGTGCGGTTTGGGACGTCACGGCTAGCGCAAGTGCGGTGAGATTTATAGCGTGAAACCTATGAGTAGGCAACGACATACTGTCGCAGTATATTATAGGTGCTGCGAGAAACGAGAGTCCGAGGCCGACGCTCACGACACCGAACTTGAAGAAGAGAGCGGGGAAGGTCTTCTTCATCTCGCCCTCCATATGCTTCCTCAAATCATACCTTCTCGCTATCTTCATGTGCTGGTAGCGAGCGGCGCCATAGGCGGACTTTGGCACGAAGAAGCGTCCGTCCACAGGGCGCGGTTTCGGGAAGGCTTTGCAGAGCCGACGAGACGCCAGAGAAGGGAGCGGAAACAGAGGCATGGTAACGAGCGGGCTCAGTAAAGCGTACACGACTGTTTCCTATGGTAACGTGGCTGGCGATGACTACGTGGTGGACGGAAGAGAGGTGGTCGGACTCGGAGGCGAGTGAGTCGTGCTTGTCCTGGAGACATGAACGATCCAAGTCCGAACTGATGCGGTCCACAGCGCCTGATGTCATCGACACCTGGGCTTTCTGGTTAGGGCTAAGAACAAGCAGAGCCAAACAGACCTCGATCGCTCTTGCCATCTTCGGTACTACGTTGGGCGCTTGAAATTTCTGTCTGCAGCAGTTCTCGCAGTCTCAATATTGCAGTCTTCTACCTCCTCCCCCTCTTCTCTCCTTTTACAACATGGGCCGCCGCGCGAAACGTAAGCAAGGTGATCCTACACCTCTGGATGATGCTCAAGAGAACGGTAACCGGCTATCTCAAAAGAAGTTGGGCAAGCGCAAAGCAGACGATGTCGAGACTACCACGAAGCGGCCTGCGAAGAAGCCTAGGGAGAGCGAGGACAAGGCTGCCAAGGTTCCGACGGCGAAGGGCAAGGACAAGAGCAATATCAAGGGCACTCTGAAGGTCAAGTCCGACAAGCCCGAATCAAGGAAGCCGAAAGAGGCTCGGTTTGAAAATGAGGATGAAGGCGCCAGAAGTAGTGAGGGTTGGGAAGATGTCGACGACGATGAGGACCTCAAGGCGAAGGCCAAGTACGTCGTGAGCGTGCTTCTATGTAGGTTCTAACACTCAAGGCTTGCCCTATAAAGGTCACTGTTCCATGATAGCGACGAAGAGGATCTCGTCGGTTACGAGGGTGAACTCAATGACTTGGACTTGGACGAGATGGAGGCGGAGTATGCATGCTTTCTCCCTGGCAGTCTATCGTTGGCTCACGTTTCTCTATTCCAGTGATGATATGTTCAGAGGTCCAGTACAAGAGCTCGACCTCGGGTCTGACGATGAGGACGAGCCTGAGCTGCCTACCAAAGCCAAGAAATCAAAACAGCACGAACGCCCTCTTAAAATCATCCCAACCGGATCCGATGCGTCTTCAGATGACAGTGACGAAGATGATGGCGAGGAAGATGGTCCTGTAACCTTCAAAAATATGGAGGCGCGGTCACGCGCCCTGGACGCGAAATCCGCGAGGGAAGCTGAGCTTGATGCCGAGGAGCTGAGGCAGGCGGAACTTGCCGGCGCTGAGAGTGACGAGGAGCTTGCGAATCTCGACGATGTGGACATGGATGAGGAGGGTGAGGGTGACGAAGAAGGCGAGGGAGGTTTCGTATTGCCCACCACAGAGGAGCTTGAGGAAGAGAAGAAGCGGGGAGGACCTGATGTGCATACCGTTCAGCAGCGGATGCGTGCCTGTGTTCGCGTACTTGGCAACTTCAAGCGTTACGCGGCCAAGGGCAGGTGCGTACAACCTCGCTCTTGGTGGCGCGCTGTTCTCATCCTAGCGTTCCATGATTCACAGGTCAAGATCGGAATATGTTCAAACGCTCATCTCCGACATCGCGAGCTACTACGGCTACAACGAGTTCCTGGCTGAGAAGCTTTTCCAGCTCTTTCCAGTTGCGGAGGTTCGTTGTTCGTATCCTCAGTAGTGCCTCCTTTCGCTCAACTGCCATAAATTCAGGCCATTGAGTTCTTCGAGGCGAATGAGGTCCCCAGACCGGTGACGATCCGGACGAATACTCTCCGCACTCGCCGCCGTGACCTCGCGCAAGCGCTCATCAACCGCGGCGTGAACCTTGAGCCCATCGGCAAGTGGACAAACGTCGGTCTGCAGGTGTTCGAGAGTAGCGTACCCATCGGTGCGACGCCCGAGTATCTTGCTGGCCATTACATGCTCCAGGCCGCATCATCGTTCTTGCCTGTGATCGCACTGTCACCTCAACCTGAGGAGCGCGTGCTGGATATGGCTTCCGCGCCAGGTGGTAAGACCACACACATGGCCGCGCTAATGCAGAACACCGGGGTCATCTTCGCGAACGACGCGAACAAAGCACGCACGAAGAGCTTGACCGCGAACGTCCACCGACTGGGCTGCAAGAACGTTGTCGTGTGCTCTTATGACGGCCGGGAGTTCCCCAAGGTTATCGGCGGTTTCGACAGGGTGCTGCTCGACGCTCCTTGTAGTGGTACAGGCGTCATCAGCAAGGACGCCAGCGTCAAGACCAATAAGGTGAGCATTCCGCTATACCTTCGGTGTATTGTAACTGACCTCTTGAATGAATTCGCCTCACAACCTCAGTCCGAGCGCGACTTCACCCTCCTCTCCCACCTCCAAAAGCAGCTCATTCTCTGCGCCATCGACAGTGTTCGCGCGGACTCCAAGACCGGCGGCTACCTCGTATACTCGACGTGCTCCGTTACTGTTGACGAGAACGAGGCGGTCGTGGACTACGCGCTGCGCAAGCGGCCGAACGTCAAACTCGTCGAGACCGGGCTCGAGTTCGGGCGGCCGGGCTTCACGAGCTACAGCGGAAAGAAATTCAACGACAAGCTCAGCCTCACCCGCCGGTTCTACCCGCACGTGCACAATATGGATGGCTTCTATGTTGCGAAGTTCAAGGTCGAAAAGCGCGCAAAAGTTAAGCCCGCGCAGGACGGGTCCGAGGCGAATGGCATGGACGCCGAAGCCGAGGGCACCTCCGTTGGGTTCGATGAGGAAGAGGACAAGCCGTATCTGGAGGGTGAGTGCATGTCCGACGTGTCTGAGCGATGGCGTCGCAGCTTGCGGATCTTGGTGCTGATACCGTCATCCGCAGAGATGAAGCGCAAGCGCATGAAGCAGAAGGGTTTGAAGCCGCCGCCACGGAACAGGCCTGCTCCTGCCGCGGCACAGAGCAAAGCGGCCACCGCAGCTGCCGCTGCATAGACCGAGGCAGAACTGCCAGCGCCGCGCCGTTGTGCAGCAGGTTTCCTCGGGCGACCTCTTTTGTCAGATGGCTAGACACGACTGCTTCCTCCGGATCTTCTCCTGAACCGCCGGAACCTCTAGGCACGCCACATCGATGTCATTCACTCCGCGCGCTGCTGTACCGCCATGCAGGGTTCGTGGGTACTTATGTCGCATATGTACACAGGAAAATCATGGGTTCTTTCTCCTGTTCGTTTCGTCATCAAGGCGACAGCGCTCGCGTGCGAGCGTGATGCGTTCGCGCAAATCGCACAAGCTGGATTCGTCCACATACGGCCCATGGGTTTCTTGGGATTCGGAAGCGTTGCGAAGCTTGGGCAAGGCAGGCGTCCGGACCGAGCGCCCCGTAAGATCGAAGCTAAGTTATCGTGCACCTTGGCACGGAAATTGTCCAATGACTGGTGTGCAGCGGGGGTCCGTTGAGAGGGGTGCATGTGGCTCGTCACTGCAGCCGCCGCCCAAGGAAGGCTCTCGAGCTTGAGCTTGAGCGCTTGAGCGATTGAGCTCTATGCGGGGGCGCAGTGGCTGTGATTGATACTGTACCAGCTGTACTGTTTGCGAGCGGCGGACGCCATATGACGGTCTGCCAGGCTGCCGGGTCCGACAATGATGCGTCCGAAGTGCTCATGCTTATCGGACCGCAGGCCTGTTCTCTGGCTAAGCCGCGTGCGACTCGAGCGTGCATCGATCTTGCGGCGCAGGGACGAGGAACGTTCCGATATTGTAGTATGAGAGTGACCCATGGCGGCCCAGACGCACATACAGTATATTGGTGGCACGTATGACTCTGAAGTGTTCTCGGCGCATCGACCAAATGGGACTGTCCAGGGGAGGAGGTAGAGATACAATTACTGTATGACATCTATCAACACCGGTATATGCAGTGTGCCATCGAATCGAAGGTGCGTACAATACGGCGATACGAATGCTACAGCAGCGATGCGCACCAATACGGCGCACAAGAAAATATACAACAGTAGTCAAGCATATACCCAAGGCGAGCACGTCGAACAATGTCTGGCTCAACAGCACCAAGAGCGAGGAAGGGAACAGCAACGGTGAACAGCCCATGTGGCGCCCATCATTCGGGTATCGTCGTCCGCCTGGGAATCAGACTGGAATCGGCGGCGAAGAAGGACGGACCTGTCAGACAAGTGTTCTTGTGGAAGATTCAGGAATAGTATCTATCGCTCGCCGGTCAGTTGCTTCCTGCGAGAGAGGACCGTATTGAGCGTGCGGCGCCTATGAGCAGCAGAGATGAGCGTACGGACCTCTTGAACCGCCTGCCCAAGGCGCAGATGCCTGCGCTGTCGCTCACGATGGCGCACCAAAGGGCGATCGTTGCGCCGAGAGATAGCCACACCTGTACCAGAGGACACAGAACGAAGATGATCAGTCCGACTGTGATGGAATCATTCTGACGCAATGCACGGAGGACTGAGACATACCGCGTTGCCCCAGTTGAGGTGGAGGACACCATCCGCCTCTTTATCAACCCTGTGGTGTACGGCGGCCACGAAGATGACATCGAGCAGAAAGCTGATGGTCGCTATGACCGCTGCAAAGAGCGCAATACCGAGTGTGCTGAGCACGGCAGGACGGGAAACGGTATCAGGAGCCTGCCGTCTGGTGATGAATAGAGACGTAACGAGCGCCACAAGAGTCGCAGCGCAGGCTGTATGCGTAGCGCGGCGATTGCGCGGCTTCAGATGAGGATTTGCGGTCTAGTCGACTGGCAGGATGACATACCCAGGGGGTGGAGAACCAGAACTGCGCTCAGAGTCCGCGATATGGCGTTGGTGAGGTCACTAACGTGGAGAGCATTGGCGATATCGGAGTCGAACTGGTATCCCAATTGCGGGCTTGAGCATTTGCCAGCCGTTTCGCGGTCTATCCCAACGACTCTAGAAGGTCATAGTACGGTTGCACAGCAGATAGGTACGAACAGCACGATGAACGCGAACGTCAGTTGATTGCATGCGACACAATTTCGAACTGAACTCACTCGACCGTGATGGCGGAGATGCAATATCCCCACACACCGAAGCGGACCGCGCCATTCGCCGAAGAATCCAGGAGGGAAGCAGAGGCATCGGCAGCAAGACGGAATAGGAAGATGCTTTTGATGATCGGCAGTGAGAGCGAGACCAGGAGGAGCAGGAAGAATGCTACGAAGAGGAAGAACGGCGTGATAGAGGGTATGATAGAGGGCAATGGCATGTTAGACGTCGAGCGGCGGTCTCGAAAGACAAAGAAAGCGTTACGAGACTGGAGAACGGGTTGCGTAGCAGCCAGTGACCTGGACACGTTAGAGCGTCTTGGAGGTGGAGTGTGTTACTGCGTGTGGCCATAGTGGAGGCCTCGTGTATAGAGGGTATGTAGTCTGTCCGAGAGCTGATTGTTCCCCAGTGTGCACAAGAATAAAAGCACAGCACACGGTTGCAATACGAGCTGTATGACGGAAAGATGTGTCTGAATAGCACGAGCGACTAGCATACAGAGAATAGCCCGTGCGTGCTTCGGAGGCGGAGGAGAGAGAGGACGCGAGCGTGGCTGCGATGAGACCGAGGGGATATGGCCTGGCCGTGGGAACATATCCTGCCGTATATTTCCTCATCCGGATGGATACGGCGGGGTTTCCAGAGTTCCAGCAAAGGGCGGCCCACGTGGGAAGAGAGAGCATTTGTAGATGTGAAACGTCCTCTTCACGCCGAGTCACACCCACGGTCAGGCCAGAACGCCCATCCGACACTTACCCGCAATAGAACAGAAGCACTAATAGAGCCGAGCGGCCAAGCTCCCTCCCCGTCCTCCTCCCTGCCTGCTCCTGCACGGCACTTCTGTCCCCCAGCAATGAGGAGTATACTGGCTCCATCGATGTGCTCTGGCCTTCGGACTCGCACTAGACGGGAGAATGCATTGCAGGATGGGTACCCAGTGAGACTGGCTGCACGTCGCAGAACGACATGATTCCCGATCGTCGCTAGCCTACCGGAACGCGAACTGGACGCTTCCTTCTCTCGGCTCGCCTCCCAAGATTGATCAATACATTTTTTGTCACCTTGTGAACCGGTTCCCACGTTCGCCCGACCATTTTGCCCGCCAAAGATGCGCCGTCAGAGTGCAAAGTTCCCTGCTGCTGAGGGCGAGAGGGTTCCCTCCAAGTTGAAGGGCGCGCAGAGACGCGTTCTCAGAGTGCGACGAGAATGCGACGCGACAAGGCCAAGCTCCGGGTAAGAGAACAAGAGTGATCGAGCAAGTTGCAGCAGAACGAGACGCGTGGCCGGATTTGGCAGGGATGGACAGTGGGCTGGACCTAAATTTAGTTTAGCCTTGTTGTCGACTCTGTTTAAGGATAAGAAGGGCGCCGTGTTGAGAGCTTATTCTCTCCCTATCTCTCTTTCTCTCTCGTTCCTCCTCCTTCGTGCCAGGTAGCCAGGCCACAGAGCTCTCGCTCTCTTCCCATATACCATTATTGTACGTCTCTTTCCCCTTTCCTTTGCTCGACAGCCTTTGTAGCCTCTGTTGGCCCCGTCGGGAGGGCTTGTCGCTTTGTACTCCCTCTCCTTAAGTCGCGTCGTCTGACCACGTCTCCTTTCATCTTCCAGCTCACGACCCCCCTAAGTCTTCCATAATGTCTGACGCCGTCGCCACTGCCCCCGTCGCTCCCGTTGAGGAGACCAAGCCTGTCGAGGCCCCTGCCGCCGAGGCCACTCCTGCTCCCGAGACGACCACCGAGGCGCCTGCTCCTGCCGTGAGTGGAATCATCAATGATACCCCGCGCGTCTTGTCTCACCCTATCCTTCCAATAGGAGGCTCCCAAGGGGGAGACCAAGGCGGAGGTACGTACGTCGGTACCATGTTGATGGACATCGTCGTTTATTAACGTCCCACAGGCTGCTGCTGCTCCTGCCACTGAGGCCGAGCCTGCCACTGACGCTGCCCCCACCACTGACGCCGCCACCGAGGCTGCCCCTGCCGCTACCGAGGAGGCCAAGCCTGTACGTCCTCTTGATGTTGTTACGCGTTGTTCAGCGCCTAATACTCCGATTCAAAGGCCGAGGGTTCCACTGAGGCCAAGAAGGAGGAGCGCCCCAAGAGCCCCTCCCTCCTCGCCAAGCTCCTTGCACCCTTCAAGGGTGACAAGAAGGAGAAGACTGAGAAGAAGCCCAAGGAGAAGGCCCACAAGAAGACTGAGAAGAAGGAAGAGGTAAGCTGATGTCTCGCTCACCATGCTATCTTCGGCTTCTCATTGCATTCCATCAGACTGCTGCCCCCGCTGCGGAGGAGGCTCCCAAGGAGCCCGCCGCTGAGGCCACCTCTGAGGCTCCTAAGGCTGACGAGACGCCTGCCACCGAGCCTGTAAAGGAGACGTGAGTTCCTTTGGTGATGCGTTCAGCGCTCGCTCACATGAGCTGACCGTGTGATGATAGTGAAACTGCTCCTGCCGCTGAGGCGCCTGCTGCCGAGGCTGCCCCTACTGAGGCTGCTGGAGAGACCGAGGGTCCCAAGGAGGAGAAGGTACGGTTCGCCGAGTTCTTAAACAGTAGTCATGGGCTGACCCTTAATGACAGAAGGAGGAGAAGAAGGAGGAGAAGAAGGAGGAGAAGAAGTCGCCCAAGGTCGGCCGTCGCCTGTCGTCCCGCGTTGGCGAGTTCTTCAAGCCCAAGCCAAAGAGTGAGCACAGCGCTCCCCCCAAGGTCGAGGAGAACCCCCCGAAGATCGAGGAGCCCGCCCCCGTCGCTCCCCTTGAGAACCCCGCTGCCGAGTCCGCGCCCGCTGCGGCCCCTGCCGCAGAGGAGCCCAAGGTTGAGGCGCCTCCCGCTACCCCCGTTGTCGCTGCGACTGCGTGAGCGTATCCTCCAAAATTCTCCTGATACATTATTATGACCGTGACGAGCTGTGCAACTTCTAATGCCTCTGTCCCTCCGCACCCCTCCTGGGTACCCCCATCCCACCTTTCCCGTCCACGATGATGGATCCATCCTTCTGTTCGCTCTTTCTTTCTGGTAATCTACGACGCGGATCTGGTTTTTGCTTGTTTTCACTCACGAGTTACGCCTCATACCTACATCGTCTCGATCCGCTGTTACTCAGCCTAATGTCGATCCTCGGATATGCGATATCCTCATACCCACTATCTTTCCGCTCACTGGATCGTGCTCGCCGATGTGTGTCTATGGCTTCGTGTAATCCTGAACTGTTTCCCTTGCTCCTCGGTTACAGAACACGATGCGGCGACGACCTACCACTCATGTTCTATTGAGGAGCTGCGATTGTCCTCTCTTTTGCAATATACATAGCTCGTCTAAAAGCGTCCCGGCCGGTGTTTTAGTGTGTCTAGCGAAAACAGCATGACATGATGTCGTGTAGTTTTCATGAGTGGCTAATTTCCGTTGTGAACGAAGCGATCGAGTCACTCCGAGTCCCAAATTAGTGAGTCCTACATGCACGCGCCTTGTCTGTCGGAAGCGCTGGATCTGCTTCTTCACTAACTTTACCTGCCCCCATCTCACCATGCCACCGAAGTCATCGTCGGGCAAAGACAAAGACATTGCTGACGAGGATGAGGTTTTGCAGGCCGTGATCCTCGCCGACAGCTTCAACAAGCGCTTCAAGCCACTCACCGTCGGCAAGCCAAGGGTACGTTTATCAAAAGTCTCGGTACTGTATGCGTGCGCACATTGATGGTGGCCTGGAAATAGTGCTTGTTGCCCATATGCAATGCGACGCTGCTCGACTGGACGTTTGAGAGTCTTGCCCTTGCAGGCGTGCAAGAGATTTTTGTCATTTGTAGATCGTATGCCGACCAGGTCAAGGCCGCTATACGGTGCGTCTCCGCTTCTCTCGCTTTTCGTCAAAGCCATTCCCTGACCTCTTCCTCTTCTTCGCCCCACCCCCACGCTCACCCCGTTCCCATTTGCGACGCGGCGCTCGCCTCGGCGCAGCGATTCGAAATGGTCGAAACCGAGCTCCGGCCTCAAGATCGTGCCGATCGTGACCGCAAAGGAGACATTCTCGCCGGGCGACGCGATGCGCGACATCTACACGCACGGTATCATCACGTCCGACTTTGTACTCGTTACGGGCGACCTCGTGAGCAACGTGCGCATCGACGAGGTCGTGCGCGCGCACAAGGAGCGCAGGCGTGCGAACCCGAACGCGCTCATGACCATGGTCGTGAAGGAGGGCGGCACGAAGCACCGCACGAGGTGAGTAGACGTGTGACGTGTGGCTGTCGGGCATCGGCGATGGTGCGCGCGGCGCAGACAGCCACCAGCTGTCGGCGGGGCTTGCGGCGGCGTTTGCTCACTCGTGCCCGTCTTCAGGTCAAGAGGCGAATCTGGCGTGTTCGTGCTGGACCCGGACACCTCAGAATGCTTGCACTACGAGCCTGTCATTGGATACCCCCCGACCCCGCTCATCAAAATTCCTCGGGAGATTTTGGACGAGCATCCCGAGGTGGAGATCCGGAACGACTTCATTGACTGCTCAATAGACGTGTGTTCCGTTGAGGTCGGTCTCGCTCGGCTATGTGTGCGGCTCTGGCATGGTGCTCAGCGATGCAATGCACAGGTGCCTTCATTGTTCCAAGACAACTTCGATTATGCAGACATCCGGAGAGACTTTGTGTACGGCGTCCTCACCTCCGATTTGCTCATGAAGAACATTTACTGCTACGTCGCGAAAGACGGGTACGCTGCGCGTGTGGCGGACACGCGTAGCTACGATTCAGTGAGGTATGTCCTTTGTGCTTCGATCTGAGCGAGCCCGTCATGCTGATCGCAACTGTGAACGTCCTCATAGCAAAGACATCTTGTCAAGATGGACGTTCCCCCTCGTGCCAGACGACAATCACCCTGGCGGACACGCTTACGAGCACCTGCGCGGAAACAAGTATATCGCGAAAGACAACTCCGTCGTACTCTCAAGGTATGCCTCTCGCCTTTTGGGCTGCGAGGCTGAGAGCTGACTCCTGTTGGTCCGCAGAACATGCAAAATTGGCAACAACACCCTCATCGGCTCGCACACGACGATCGAGGCGAACGCAACCGTCCACGCCTCCGTCATCGGCCAGCGCTGCAAGATCGGCCCCGGCGTGGTCCTGCGCAACGCGTACGTCTTCGACGACACGCAGATCGGCGCAGGATGCGTCATCGAGAACAGCATCGTCGGCGCGCGCGTGCGCCTCGGCGACCGCTGTCACGTCCCAAGGGGCTGCCTCATCGCGGACGGTGTCGTCATCGGGGAGGGCACGAAGCTGCGAAAGTTTGAGCGCGTGTCGCGGAAGCGCGAGGCGGCGAAGCCGGAGCAGGCGAACGACGCCAACGATGAAGAGGCGGAGGAGGACTCGGACCTGGAGGAGGTGGAAGCGCGTGCGTGCGCTTTCCGTGGCTTCTGCAGGCATCTCATCTTGCTGACTTGTGCGCTCCTGCAGATCAAGAGGGTGCCGAGGAGATCCTGGGAGAGGGATCGAACGCTCTGCTTTGGCCCCAGAGCGCTATCGATGACGAGGAAGAAGAGCTCGACGAGCGCGAGTCGTTCAGGAACCAACGGCTGATGCGATTAGGTGCGTGTCCGAGGTTTGCCGGCGGAACGATCTATTGAACGCGATGCGTGTTACGACCAGGCGACACCGCGTCCGACCTCGAGCTATCGGACGAGGGCTCGACGTCCGACGACGACGACTCCGCGAGCGACACTGAA
>CCBP010000118.1:65749-85576 GCA_000765035.1 Trametes cinnabarina | reverse complement strand
CGACTGGAACCCGTTCGCGTACGCGGGGTACCAGGAACACCTCGGGGCGCGGTGGATAGGGCGTCGGGGCCGGAGAGGCGCTGGGAGCGGGTGACGCGGAACTCCTGAGTCGCATGTGGTGTCGACGCTCGAGATCGGGATCACGAACGAGCTGTCGAGGCTGGAGATCGTGTATCGGTTGGGGAAGTACGTGTTCGGCTCGGGGAGGCTGGTGTTCGAGATGCTGGAGGGGCTCGAGCATTGCGCGTGGTATAATGAGACGGACGAGGCCGTGGCGGAGGTTATAGGTGGGTTCGCTGAACAACTCTCTTGGGCGGCCATTCTGAACATGCTGCATTTCTACTGTCAGAATGGGATTGGTACAAGGAGCAAGAGAAAGCGCGGGAAGCCACAGAGAGCGATTCAGAAGAAGATCGTTCTGGTGCAGAGCCGGAGTAAGGCCTAGTAGAATTGCTGACGTCGATGGCGAAGGAGTACAACCATAAAGGGACATCGTAGACGTGCAGCGCGTACACAGGATTCGTGACTGGCCTACGCTGGCAAACTGCTGTTCGGAGGCTGAATATGTAATCCCAGGGTCGTCTGTGATCTACACACTCTTGCCCGATAGACAATAATAAGTACAGCACCCAGGCAGTATACATACACTGCCACCTCATCGCATTTTCTTTTCGAGGCCGACCTCTAAGCGTGCGAGACGCCCTCCTTCGCAACCGCCTCCATCGCCTCGTCTAACACTTTCGCCGCGCGCTCGACGTCCTCAAAAGTGTTGTACAGCGCCACAGGCGCAATGCGGATGACGTCCGGCTTTCGCGAATCGCCCACGACGCCACGCACCTCGAGCTGCTCAAGCACCTTCGGCATGACCCCCCGGCCGAGCGGCAGGAAGGCGAGCGAGAGCTGCGCTCCGCGCTCCGCGGGGTTCGCCGGCGTGATGATCGTGAACTTGAGCTCCTCGCTGTCGCCGAAGAACGCCTCGGGCGGGGCGTAGTACTTGCTCTGCTTGAGGAGCGTCTCGAGGTAGCCCGTGAGGCGTAGCGAGCGCGCGCGGATGGCTTGCATGCCCCCTGCGGCGTCGAAGACCTGGAGCGAGCCGAGGAGGGCGACGATGGACAGGACCGAGGGGTTTGACTGCTGGAAGCCCTGTGCGCCGCGGATCGCCTTGAAGGTGGGCGGCATGTCGAAGCGAGTCGCGGGGTCGTGGCCCCACCAGCCGGCCTCCCTGAAGATTTGCACAATGAGCGGGTGTTCGTATGTATAAAGGACAGAGACACGTACCGGACCGGGAGGTCCGCATGACGATCGTGCACATATAGACCTGCGATACCGCCAGGGCCGGAGTTCAGGTACTTGTAACTGCACCACACCGCAAAGTCGACGTCCCAGTCGTGCAACGAGAGCGGGACATTGCCCACTGCGTGTGCGAGGTCCCAGCCACATACACAGCCCTGCATTGGACGCTGTGAGGGACCGTACGCAAGCAATTCGGGACTTCTCTTACCTCTGCCTTCGCAGCAGCAGTGATCTCTGGGATGGCGAACAGCTGGCCAGTGTAGAACTGAAGACCGGCGAAGAGAACAAGGGCGATGCTCGAGCCTTCGCGCTTGATCGTGTCAATGATGTCTTCCGTCCGGAGTGTGTGCTCGCCGGGGCGCGGCTTCAACTGAATGATAGCTTCGTCTGGGTTCATTCCCCGCGCGGCGACCTGCGTTGCCATCGCATACTGATTTACGTTTAGGAAAATCAGTATCCTGCATTGATACGGGTAGGAGATCGGTGAGCTGACCTGATCGGACGGGAAAGCCCTCGCTTCGCAAAGGATCTTGTATCGCCCAGCCGTAGGCTTGTAGAAGACGTTGAGCATCAAGTGGAGATTGGCGGTAAGCGTGCCCATGCACGCGACTTCAGATTCGCTCGCTCCTGATCAACTATTTGTATGAGGCGCCTGAATGCTTGAGAAGTTGAAGGGCATCGTGACACACCTACGAGCTTCGCGAGGTAGGGGTGCACCGTATCCGCGATCCACATCCAGCCGCGGCCATAGGGATGACCAAAATGC
Organism: Trametes cinnabarina; assembly: GCA_000765035.1. Taxonomy (NCBI): domain Eukaryota; kingdom Fungi; phylum Basidiomycota; class Agaricomycetes; order Polyporales; family Polyporaceae; genus Trametes; species Trametes cinnabarina. Next base: position 83,517 of record CCBP010000118.1, on the reverse strand, counting down.
CCTTCTACCGCCCTGCAATGCAAGGATAGCAGAATCCGTTCAGCATGACATCCGGCCAGGAACGACAGCCTGTCCTGCGCACTTTGTAGCCCAGACCTCGAGCTCCTCTTCGACGAGCTTCTTGGAGCGTTTAGCGAGCAGTCCAAGGGAATTTCCGCAGAGGTAGGTCACCGGCTGGTCGGCTGGGAATTCTCCAGCGTATCACAGCAGACGTGTGATGGCCGTCGCATGGGATGAGGGCATAACGATAGACAGCGCGTATGTGAGCGTGGTAGATACATCGCGCTCGAAGAGACGACGCACCAATCTCAGCCGGTACCGCGGTCGCGCTCATCTGGCGGAAGGTCGGGATGACAAACTCATCCCTGTACTTGAGAAGGGTGTCTTCCTTTCTAGAGATCTTGAACGGGGCGGTCATGGCTTCGGGCGGTGCGCTGGTGTAAAGTGGGAGGTGGAGGGCGCGGGATGAGTGACATGGTCAGGGTGCATTGGCAGATATATGCGCTCAGAATAGCAGTCCAAGGCGGGTCGCTTGGTGTAAGAGACGCTCCGTTGTGGGTACATCGATAGATGGGACGTGTATGATTTCTAAACACGCCGACGTAGACGGAGAGATGAAGGCCGGCGTAGCTGTCAAGCACACTCGGCGGACGCTGGACCCACAGCACCCGCCGGACTCGAGCCCCAGGATGCACCAGCCTCGTACGTTGCGGGGACGCGAAAATGTGGATTGTATACAAACAAACGAGGGGACTGACGACAGGCGTACGTACGTGCATGATCGCAGACTGCACCGAAACGAATTACAATTAAGCATGAATGGAACACAGTACAGAAAGTGGTATATTAGACGAAACATGTAGGGGCAGATACCTCGTGCAGTCGTCCAGAAGTGTCCTTTCGACACACCCATGAGCGCGCCAACAGCGCGCCATCGTCGTAAACAGAGCAGCCTCGTTGAGATCGTCCAGAAACGTGATAATGTGGATCTAGCCGGGGTTCACACAACATGCGATGCCGCGAGCATGCTCACTTGCTGCTGCTGCCGGTGTTGCGCAAGCCGAAATAGAGACCGAGAACGAGGGCCAGGATGGCGATGATGGTAAGGAAGAGACCGAAACAGATCCAGCGCTTGCGTCTGGCCGACCGTGCGTGCTCCACTGCTTTCTCCGTCTGCTGAAGACTGTGTAGACACACCGATCAGCGCAAGCCCAGAAACTGTCAAGGCGAGACGGTTACCCTGCTCGCGTGTCCGCTTCCACATTACCAGCCAATGTCTGTATTTGGTCAATGGCCTCATCTTGTTGGGCGACCAATACGGACATCTATAGGACAACCGATGTCAACACGGCATGCAGGTCGCAGTCGATTTCAGTGACCCACATCGTTGAACAGCTGGGCGAGCTCCTCCAGCGTGCGCTCAATCCTCTTGATATCATTGTGTCGGTCCTGGACTTCTCGGTACGCCATCCGTGATTCGCCATACCGCGTTGAGGAGGAGAGCTGCCACGATGTCGCGTAAGGATATAAAGCCTTGGAGGTAATGGAGCAACCTACGGCTTGAGTGAATATCTGGGCCCCAGCGCCCTCCGTGTCATTGACAACTGCTGCGACTTCTTCGGGTGACGCATCGGGTTTCACTAAAGGTGCACAAGTCTGAGCAGCCTAATCATATCTGGAATTATGAGCGCGCGCACCGATCCTGAACTGTCGCTCCACCCGCTGTCTGTACTTCTGTCTATAATCCCTCTCCACCTGCTGGTAGTTCTGCAGCACCTCGACGAACTTCTGACGCAGAAGTGCGGTCTAAAAAGGCCTTTGAGAATTACGGGTCTCACACTGAGCGGCAAGACATACCTGATTTTTGCGAATGACCTGGTCTTGGGCGCGGGTGACAGGATACGATGCCAGGGCTTGTATCCGCTCCTTGAGCTCGCTGCTAAGCTGGCGCGTCTGCCCGACGAGGTCGTCCAGGAGAGCTTCACTCTGACGGCTAGCGCCCTCATCGGTGCTGTTCAGCGTGCGAGAATGAAGGTCGGCAATGCGGGAAACATTGCTGCTAAATTGCCCGATGCCGTCTTGAATAGACGTAACCTATCAGCGCAATGACCAGAGGTGGTCAGCACGACATCCACTGGTACGCGGGAAGGAGTAGAGTGCGAACCTGATTGTAGAAGTTGGCCATAGGATCTGCGCCTCCATTGCCCTGCCCATTCTGCGGTGTTGTAGGGGACGCGTATCCTCCACCTACAATAGGCGTCATTTCATGAGCCTGCTCAGCCGGCTGTTGTTGCTGCTGTTGCTGCTGCTGGCGAGCCTGTGCTACCCCAAGAGCGGTCAGCCTCCGAAAACCTCGCGCGCGGACGCTGCGCGCATAGCAAACGCACCCTATGTTGCGCAAGTCTGTCGCGTTGCATGATTATACAAAAAGAGGGTATATCAAAGCAAGAAGTAGGTCTTGAAGGAACGAGACAGTAGGTGGAGGTGGAACGGTGCAGCTACTGGGTGTGGGCGCATCGAAGACCAGGAGAGGTCGCGTAGCGCTCCAGCTCGGCGCTCGCCATGCTCAGCGCTCAGGGCACGTGCTACCGACCGCCGCCGCGGCCACGGCGCTTCTGAGTCCTGCCTCAGACTCAGTACTCAGTACTCAGTACTCAGTGATAACTCAATGACGGGTCTGGCTGTCCGTGTCATCCTCTATCAAGGTCCTGCGAGTCCAAGTCCAGCGAAGACATTGACCGAGCATGCTCTGACCAACATCAAGTGCCTTTTCTCGGCCATGGGCCTCTGTCCTCACAAGACGAGCATGGCGGTGAGGCTGGATGTGTGCGCTAGACGACATTCATGAATCGCCTCAAATTTTTCCAAACTTCTGCCATGGGTACCATTACCTGTTAATTGCATCTTGGGACCTGTTTCAGGGTGCTTTTAGAATGTAGGAAGCGGCGCTCGTCAATCATTCCTTTCGAGACATCAGGATGGAAATCCCGCTTCGCTTGGGCAGTAAGCAGTCCGTTAATTTATGTCGCACGTACGTCTGTGGCAGATCAGTGGATGACTTCCCGTAAGCTCCTAAATCTAGAGTTGCTTCTAAATCGGAGTTATGCGATTCGGAGTTTCAATGAGAGCCACAAACAAGCGCCCGCCTCCAATTTGCTGACTCAGCAACCTCGAGCGCCCGCTCCTCCTTGCAAAGATGGAAATTTTGTGATTTGGCGCCTACACACCTGCCTGTTTTGCAGCCCCCCAGTTTCCGATTCTGAAGCGTGCAGAGCTCACTCTAAATCTAGAAGGGGGGGTCGGACCCCCCTTCTAGATCTTAAGGTTTAGAATCGGGCGCCTGCGCTGACTGACTTTGAATCTCACGTCGGATCTCAGTTTACCTGCCTGTTTTGGTGGGCGTCTAAATCTAGAACCTGCAACTCTAGATTTAGGAGCTTACGGGAAGTCATCCAGTAGCTCATCACTAAATTCTATCCTCATCAGACGTTGTACGTTTACAATTGCTAAATGGTACTAGCGAACTTCCATCACTCGGGGTCTGGACTGACCATCCTCTAACAAGGCGTTGGTGCGACACCCGGCATGTTATCGATTGTCAGTACGCTGGAGATTTTCAAAGCGTTGCGCGCTTCATAGACGGGTCGGTACGATGGAGGCTCATCGTCGAGAACGGTGTGTTATTCGTACGTGCCACACCAACGTCTCGAAGGTTGTTAGCCGTCAATCTCTATCTTTCGTTGGGTCTTCATCGATGGCAACGACCAACGCGTCCTAGTCGTACATGCGTGTCGCGGCGGCTTCTAGACGTCGTCACTACAGTAGAGGACCTGCGCTTCCTATCGACCGCGCTTTCTTCATAGGACGAGTAACGTTGAGTTTGCACATTGCTTGCGTGGCGAATCAAGCCTATTACATCCAGCTATACACAAGCTCTCCGCTCAAGCAAGTAAAAGTGCGGTCGTCTGGTTTATCAGCTCTGAGATCTGATATCTGAGCTCTCACCATGCTGGACTTGTTCTGGAAAGCTACCACAATATACTTCCGAATCGATCCATGACATAACCGTCATCCGTGCCTTAGCATAAATAGAGCCCGCATCCACGAGAGCCTACCAAAGCTCTAAACATCAGTTTCTCTCTTACAACACAGTATCGCACCAACCACACGCTCGCCCTACGAGTGATACACAACGTACAGTATGGTCGCAATCAAGACTGCGAAGCTTGGAGGTACTGCATCCGACGTTGTGGTAGGAAAGGTCGCCGTAAGTAGCGGTCTACCTTTGCTCTCCGTACAAAAACTGACAAGCTATATTGCTTTAGCATGGCTTGATGATGATGACGTCCGTTACGGCTTCCCGTCATATTGAGTATGCCACTTACTCATGCAGAGATTCTATGCAGGTGGAGAGACCCCAATGTACCTCTCCCCGATGAAGAGGCATTTGAGGCTATCAAGGCCGGTGTGGATGCAATGCCACACGGCGTCAAAATGTTCCTGAACAGCGGTATGTATCAACAACCCCCTCCACTCATTCATCATAGCAACCACAGTGTACTGGTTCAGGCGAATTCTACGGACCCAACGCGTCTACCGCTAACCTGGAGCTTCTCGCACGCTTTTACGAAAAGTACCCAGAGTACGTTGAACGCACGTTCCTCTCTGTGAAGGTACGCAAACCTGATCGTTATGCGTCGTTTCAACAAGCCTTCCCACACTGTTGCAGGGAGGAAACAAGGAGAACAGCCTGGTTCCCGATGCCTCGTAAGTGAACTGTTGCGCTCATGAACAGTAACGATTGCTGAGCCACATCTCTTCATAGACCAGAGAATCTGAGACGCAGCGTCGACAAGATCAATACCGTCCTGCGTGGGACGAAGCGTGTTGACTTGTTCGAATGTGCTCGCGTAGATGACAAAGTCCCAATCGAGGACACCATCAAGACACTTGTCCAGCTGAAGAAGGAAGGCAAGTTTGATCACATCGGCATGTCCGAATGCAGCGCAGCAACGCTCAGGAGGGCCAATGCCGTGAGTATATTTCAACAGAGCGTAACCTCTTCACACTGAGTACTGATGCTGCTTGTTAGGTGCATCCGATTGCCGCCGTGGAGATCGAAGTCAGCCTTTGGTCATACGAGGAAGAGACCAAGAAGGGTCTGTTCTCGACCATCTACGTGCTGTTGAATGCAGAAATACTGACTTGCGGGTAGTCATCGAAACGGCCAAAGAGCTTGGAATTGCGGTGATCGCATATTCGTCAGTAGCCTTTGCTTCATTATTCTACATTGCTAGATACTAAAGCATTCCTCTGCAGACCTCTAGGACGCGGCTTCCTTACAGGCTCAATCAAGAGCCCGGACAACCTGGCCCGTGAGTCTCCTAGATCACGCATTCTCGCTTCTACTCATAGAGGATATAGCGCAGGACATGCGGCGCCACTTCTCTCGCTTCCAAGAAGAGGTTCGTGCAGGCACATGTGTTGCTAGAACCTAATTAAACAAGATTGCTTCTGCAGAATTTCAAACACAACATGGCGATAGTGGAGGCCCTGAAGGTTGTTGCGGCCAAGAAAGGCATCACTCCTGCGCAGCTATGCATTGCCTGGGTGGCTTCTCGCGGCCCCCATATTATCCCCCTTCCTGGCTCCTCGTGAGTAACCTGTGTCAGCAGCTCGACGAGGTATATTAACATTTTGGGACAGATCTAAACAGCGGAACCTGGAGAATATCGCCGCGGGCAACATTGAGCTTACGGCCGCGGAGCTTGCTGAAATTGACGAAATCTTGGCTAGGCATACGGTCAAGGGTGGACGCTACCGGGATGACGTCGACCCCTCAGTTCTGCACTTGTGGGGATAATAGGGACCGTCAACGGAGATGGTTCCGAATGTGTGTTCCAGCTGCTTTGCCGACGTGCCCGTGGTATTCACGCTCTGCAGCCGTAGTGTCAATGAACATATAATAGACAGGGCTACTGTATGTCGTGGCCCCGACTCGGCCCCCTATAGTAGTACACAGTCCCATGATATAAGTTGACAATGCACGGCGTGTGAGGCCGTGAACGCGTGTGCCCCGGACACGCTGGCATGGCATCAAATGGTCTGCGTAGGTCCAGGATTCCAGGTTTTCGAGCTCCCAAGACGACCAGGAGTGTTTGCTGCATCCCGCGAGTTTTCTTACGCATGTCAGAGGTTATACATGTCATCGATTAGACTCGGTTCACTTAGCCAGCCCGGGGACCAGGGGAGATAGCCTGAGATGGCGCGCGCCTTGGTCAGCAACTTTACATGTTGGTTCTACATACTCCGCGGGTAGCTGAGTTCTCATCAGTGGACATCGTGGGTAACGGCGAGGAGTGCGCGTACGCGTCGCTCCGGCAGATGAAGAGTTCGCACTTGAATGACACTCACAGTCTGGTCTACTCGCGGAACGATGCCAGTTATGCGCTATCTACGATCCCTGGTACAGTCGACACCCTCTTAACCCATACCTATCGGGAAGACCCAATTTCTATGGGTTATCGGAGGTTATGGGCTACGGGAGACTCGGATATATAAGCGCCCGTCCGCGCGCTCTACCTTGTGTCCATAAGCGCTGGCACTTGTTACCACACTCAAGCTGACACGCATGTCATCTCTCAACTGGCTTTCAGCCAGAGGGCATCCTGAACATAGAAATAGTTACCAGGTCAATAGAGGGTCACGTAAAGCATGAACTTTGCCACCAGTGACCCTGCTTTCCCCCTTGAGTAGGTGCTCCCTATGGGTTTTGACCCGTCCATAGTCTATGGGTTATGGGTTACCGGAGGATTATGGGTTTTGCCCCCTTTCCCAACTTGGGGAGGCCAAAATTCTATGGGTTATCGGGGTTTATGGGTTATGGGAGGTATGGGTTAAGAGGGTGTCGACTGTAGTCCGATGACCCATATCAAACTCCGAAATCGACAACGCGGGAAGACCTTTCTTCGTATAGATTGTTATCCAGCCTGAGCAAGTCTCGGTCCCGAGTAGTAGTAATAGTAGTAGCTGATCTAATGACCATGACTGCCGTACTGAACGCTTATAGTTCTCAAGGCTACAGCGGCGCCGGCCCTATCGATCGCTCCTGAGCCATCATGACATACTCTAGCTGTTCTCAGAGAACCCGTTGGGCTGTTTGTATAAATAGGGCTCCAGTATCCCTCTGAGTCTCCACTCGTCGTTTCTCTCCCCTAGTGTACTGCCTTCTGCCCCTCAACAAACTTGAACTCACTTTCCAAGATGGTAGCTTTCAAGACGGCAAAGCTTGGAGGTACCGCATCCGACATCGTGGTCGGAAAAGTCGCTGTAAGTAACGATTCTATACCATGTCCACTCGTAGAGAGCCGTAGAGCCCTGACAAACTACCATATATTCAGCACGGCTTGATGATGATGACGTCGGTATATTCAGCATACTTCATACGCACTTACTCATGCAGGGGTATGTACATAGGTGGAGAGACCCTAATGTACCTCTCCCCGATGAAGAGGCGTTCGAGGCCATCAAGGCTGGTGTCGATGCCATGCCTCAAGGCGTGAAGATGTTCCTCAACAGTGGTATGTGCCAATGGCTTTGCCATCCGTTTGGAGCGCCGCGTTGTTGATTTCTCGCCACTACAGGTGAATTCTATGGACCCAACGGATCCACCGCTAACCTGGAGCTCCTCGCGCGGTTCTACGAGAAGTACCCGGAGTACGCTGAACGTACCTTCCTTTCAGTGAAGGTATGGATGTCAGATGAAGATCGTACTTGGCATCTTTGAGCTCACGCATTTCCAGGGAGGAGGCAAGGAGAACAGTTTCGTTCCCGACTCCTCGTAAGCGCGTCTACTTATCTTTCCTGGTCAACGATACCTGAGTTACGTCTCTTCGTAGACCCGAGAATCTTAGGCGAAGCGCCGACAAGATCAACGCTGTTCTGCGCGGAACTAAGCGTGTCGACTTGTTTGAGTGCGCCCGTGTAGCGAAGAACGTTCCAATTGAGGATGCCATCAGGACACTCGCACAACTGAAGAAGGAAGGCAAGTTCGACCACATCGGCATGTCCGAATGCAGCGCAGCAACGCTCAAGAGGGCCAATGCCGTGCGTATATGTCAACAGAGTCTGGCCTCTTCGTATTGAGTACTGATGCCGGTCGTTAGGTGCATCCAATTGCTGCAGTTGAAATTGAAGTCAGCCTTTGGTCATACGAGGAAGAGACCAAGAAGGGTCTGTCCTTGACCATCTACGTGCTGTTAGATGTAGGGTTACTGACTTGCGGGTAGTCATCGAAACAGCCAAGGAGCTCGGAATCGCGGTGATCGCTTACTCGTCAGTAACTTCCGCTCTCTACGCAGCCTACGCTACATTCCTGGCAACTAACGTGTCTTCTTTTAGACCTCTGGGACGTGGCTTCTTAACTGGTGCAATAAAGAGCCCGGATGATTTGCCGCGTAAGTTCTCCGGCCTTCCTTTCTCGCGCTAACTCAATGGGAATAAATATAGCCCAAGACATGCGACGTCACTTCTCTCGTTTTCAGGGCGAGGTTCGTACACGGCAGCATGTCTTTGCACCGTACTCAACAACATTGCCTCACTAGAACTTCAAACACAACTTGGCGATCGTGGAGGCCGTAAAAGCCATTGCGGCCAAGAAAGGCGTCACTCCTGCGCAACTGTGTATTGCCTGGGTGGCTTCTCGTGGCCCTCATGTCATTCCCCTGCCTGGCTCCTCGTGGGTCCTACATTAACGATATATCGCCTCCGACTGCTAACAATTTGGTATAGATCCAAGAAGAGAAACCTGGAGAATATCGCTGGAGGCAACATCGAGCTCACGGATGCTGATTTGGCTGAGATAGACGAGATTATATCCAAGTATCCTGTCAAGGGCGGACGCTACCGGGATGACGTCGACCCCCAAGTTCTGCATCTGTGGGGATGAATTGAAACGTCACACCGCGAAGGAAACTGGTGAAATTAGCAGACACCATGCTTGTATACTACCCGTCTATTTCCGCTGACACATATTTCAAATCTCGTTAGCCATAGTAGACGACTCAGGCTGTCTCTAAGATATCAGATGCACCCACCAGTCACAGCTGCCGGATCGATTCCTTGCCTTACGAACGGGGGTTACGCGTCTACAGTATCAAACCAGTCCACAAGGCGGAATGGACACCCGAGTCCTGCCAGTGGTCGTATTCCCAGGTCAAGCCAGCTACTCAACGGGCGCAGTCGCATCTGTGGCTAGAGGAAATGCTGTAGGTTTTCTTCCCATTGGCTCACTCTGCTTAACTGTGAGAAGAGCATGGCTAGGTGCACCCACTCGCTGCAGTGGATATCGAAGTCAGCCTCTGGTCTTATGAGGAAGAGATGACAAGGGTATGTGTACGCAGATCAGCGCGCGTGAGCTGCGCCATAGTAATCACTGACAACCGTACAGTGACCTGATGATTGAGACGGCGAAGAAGCTAGGGATCACTGTCATTGCCTACTCGTGAGTGTAATGTCGTTGAACTCTTAGCACCCACCTGATCAGGAGCCTGGACAATCTGCCTCGTGAGCCTTCTGGTTAGCATCCCCTAGTGCCCACTCGCCTGTATATGCTATAGCACAGGACTTGTGGCGTAGCTACACTCGTTTCGGAGGAGTTCGTAAGTTGCATTCGAATCAAGAAGATATCCGACATCCGTAGAACTTCAAGCACAACCTCGCCCTCGTTGATGCTGTGAAGGCCATTGCGGCGAAGGAAACGTTACGCCAGCCCAGCTAGCCATTGTTTGTATAGCGTCTCGTGGCCCCCATGTCATTCTCTGCCTGGGTCATCGCAAGTTCCCCTGCTGCCACGATCTCTCGTTTAAAAAGTGTATTGATATCGCTGAAGTTCCAAGAAGTGCAATCTGGATAACATTGCAGGAGGCAACATCGAGCTGACGGAGGCAGAGCTGGCGGAATTTAGCTCAAGGGTGGGCGCTACAAGAACGACGGCGACCCCGCCATTCTTTGATTGTTTAGATGAGGAACTGCGAGTGGTGCTACGGCTCGCATCATAGACCCAGCCCAGATGTATGCTGCGTGGAGGTTCTGTCATGTTGAGTATAAGACATACTTTGACTCACCGACTCACCGAGTGAGCTCTCTTGAAGCCCCGCCACTCATTCCGACGCATGTCCGACGTTTCTCAAGCAGGATCTGGGCACACCTGCGGATCAATAGGAACTGACCGATGGGTAGCAGTCCGTATGGTCATCGATATGCCCACGATGCGTATGATGACTGCTCGTCGTCAGTTTGTCGGAGGAAATGCGAGTGGATGACCATGGCTCGGGGACCCGGAGATGTGGAATGAAGCAATGGCCCGGTAGATATCGAGATCGGCGAGGAGGCATTATCTAATCTGGGCGATAGATTCGAATTCGTCCGCCGCCAAGAACGAAGGTATTGAAAACCTGATAAACAGACCCTCCGTTCCGAGTCATTGCCCCAGCTCTCCAGCCTAGTCATTGCAGACGTCTGCACGCCAAGCGACCTCTTGCAGACTACTTTCATCTTCTTCCCAACCTCTCGCTACTCGCCCCGCACTAGATAGAAAAGAGGACACCCAATAGGACGCAACATGTGTGGTATCGTGATTGCCCACGGAATAGACAATCCCGCGGCGGAGCGGCCCCGTCTCATCGCCTGCTCGAAGAAAATCCGCCATCGCGGTCCTGACTGGTCGGGATGCTACAGCGGCAAGCAGACCATCCTCGCGCACGAGCGTCTCGCGATCGTCGGTGTCGGTGAGTACAATGCACGTATAGGAGTCGATGGACGCGGGTCTGACTTCGTATACCAGACACCGGCGCGCAGCCCCTCGTTAGCACCGATGGCAAGATCATCCTCGCCGTCAACGGGGAGATCTACAACCACCACAAGCTGCGCGGGCAATTGAAGCACCAGTACAAGTTCAAGACTCACTCCGATTGCGAGGTCATCATCCCCCTGGTAGGTTCCCCCAGGCCGCCTGCGTTTGAACGCGTTTAACAACTCGAAATTATGCCGACAGTATCAGGAGATGGACAAGGACCTGTGCAACCTCCTCGATGGCATGTTCTCTTTCGTTCTCCTGGACGAATCTGTCACGCCCTCTCGCATCATTGCCGCACGCGACCCCATCGGTATCACTACGCTCTACCAGGGCTGGAGCTCACAACGCCCTGGCGCGACGTTCTTCGCGTCTGAGCTCAAGGCGCTCACCGACTTGTGCGACAAGATCATTTCCTTCCCTCCGGGGAACGTCTACGACAGCCGCGACCAGTCAACGACGCGGTACTATAACCCTTCCTGGTGGAACGGCGACCTCGAAGGCCCGGAGGCGGTCATCCCGACCAACCCTGCTGACCTCAAGCTTCTCCGCGAGTCCCTCGAGGAGGCCGTCAGGAAACGGTTGATGTCCGAGGTGCCGTATGGTGTCCTCCTGAGTGGCGGTCTTGATAGCAGCTTGATTGCTTCAATCGCCGCGCGCGAGACGGAAAAGGTTGCTCAGGCCCAGGCCGAGGCAAGAAAACGGAAACTCGCCGAGTCGAGGAGCGGGCCGCCTACTCCGGGCGAATTCGACGTAGACGAGACTGGTATGTCGTCCTCTGGGCTCACTAATGTGTCGTTTGGCATCGGCAGCTCACAGTGTTTGCAGTAACGATCACGTCCTGGCCTCAGCTGCACTCGTTTTCAATCGGCCTTGAGAACTCGCCAGACCTGTTGGCAGCGAGAAAGGCCGCGCATTTCCTGGGTACGGTTCACCACGAGTACACGTTCACTGTGCAAGAGGGTCTTGATGCGATTCCGGACGTCATCTACCACCTCGAAACGTTTGACGTCACGACGGTCCGTGCAAGTACGCCTATGTATCTCTTGAGCCGCAAGATCAAGGCCATGGGTGTCAAGATGGTCCTCAGTGGCGAGGGCAGTGACGAGATCTTTGGCGGTCAGTCCCTTCTAGAAAGTGTGGACGTCGAGTGTCTGACACGCCGACGCAGGTTACCTCTACTTCCATGCCGCGCCGGATCCCAAGTCCTTCCACCAGGAGTGTGTCAAGCGCGTAAAAAACCTGCACACGGCAGACTGCCTGCGTGCTAACAAGTGAGTGTGCTCCTATGATCCGCGGTGCGTGCGGTTTATGAAGCACCGACAGGTCAACAATGGCGTGGGGTCTGGAGGCGCGTGTTCCGTTCTTGGACAAGGCTTTCCTCGAGGTCGCCATGAACATTGATCCGAAAGAAAAGATGTTCAGCAAGGGCTCCGAGCAAGAATTCGACGCCGATGGCTGCCCGAGGATGGAGAAGGTGCGCTAACATTCGACCTACCGTGCGCTCCAGCGCTCATCCCCTCATCTCGACTTGCAGTACATCCTCCGCAAAGCGTTCGACTGTTCGCCCGACGGCAAGGTCTGTCCGCTTCCCCTGTATCTTTTAGCACCCAACTCGTCATCTCACCTGCTCCCTTCCTTGCATGTACGCAGCCTTATCTCCCCCGGTCTATCCTCTGGCGCCAGAAGGAGCAATTCTCCGACGGTGTTGGTTACTCCTGGATTGATGGGTCCGTTCCCTCCGCCTCACATGCTGCTCACCCGCGCGTACCTGATGTGCTCTCCCTCGTTCCAGCATGAAAGACCATGCCGCGTCCGTTGTCTCTGATGAGGCCTTCGCGAAGCGTGCCGAGCGCTGGCCCGACAACACGCCCGACACGAAGGAGGGCTACTTCATCCGCGACATCTTCGACAGTGCGTTATACTTCCTTTCGTTTTGCATCCAAGTGGAACAAACACTCATCTCACCGCTTTGACTCTTCGAAGGTCTGTTCCCCCCGGCGGCCGCTGAGACCGTTGTCAGGTTCGTATCTCTCCCTGCACATTCGCATCTATCTCGCAGGGGCTGATCACCATCTATATCTCCAGGTGGATACCGCGTGCGGACTGGGGCTGCTCCTCCGATCCTAGCGGCCGGAGCGTCAGCATACATCAGGCCGCGTATACCGCCCCGCCCAGTTGACGGCAAGCGTATGCGAACGAGCGAGGTCTGCTACAACCTACAGTACTTGCAATGCTGGGTAGAAAAAGGGGAAGCTATTGGAAGTTGTACCACTGATACATGTTGAATCTAGACCCATATATAGCTGATTGTCAGACAAATTGGCAAACGAATGTGTGGGAGCTTGTGAGAAACGAGGCCGAGGGCGTGCCGGCCATAGTGATAGAGGCGATGTGTCGACGAGAGCTGCAGTTCTAGTTCTGCGTGCGAGAGGGCCGGAGCGCAGCGCGAAAGCCAGGTTGAAGCCTGTTTTACTACTACTACTGGGGATGCTGAGACTGGGATCGAGCCTGTGCATGCATATTGCGTCTGCGGAGGGGATGTGCGTAAGTGAGCTGTGTAAGGAAAGTGTGGTTGCGATGGTGACGGCGGGGAGACGAGAGATGATACGAGGACGGGGCTAAGATGGACAGCACAATGAGGGTGAGTGCGTGGGCGGAGGAGAGGCAGATTAGCTGAAAGACGCATGCATGAATAAAGAAAATAAGGAGTGATACGGTATCATCAACTATGGGTACTCAGAGTAGACAATGAACAGTGGATGACAAGGTGGAGAGGGGCCGAGATGTGTAGTAACAGCATATATGGCAGCGCGATAGAAACATGGGCGCCGATGCGCGGACGGACGGAGAGAGATCATAGAGATGGAACAGAGTTGGTCGTAAAGTATTCCCGTATGGAAGCGTGAAAGGAAACGTAAAAGTACGTGAAACAGATGAGCAATGCGGGTGGGGGAATCATGGGCAGCGAATGGACGATAGATGACAGATGGAACAGGTAGGAACGGTGCAGTCAATGTCTATTGAATGAGACGGTTCAGGGAAGGGTCCTGAGTGACGATGTTGCGCATGAAGCCGATCCCAGAGTCTTCGGACGGTGCTGGCGAGCCGAGGTTCTTGGCTGTGGTCGTAGGCGTGGTCGTAACCCGCGTCGCTGCACTGGTCTGCGAGGTATTCCGGGGCCGTTTCGGCACCGGCGTTGTCGACGTCGCGCGCGTGCTGCTGTCCCAACCAGGCCGATCCCGCGTGATAGTGACCTTCATCGAGTGCCCTTCGTCCGAATGAGGGGTCACCTTTCGGTTCACGGGAGTCGCTTGTGTCCGCCGGCTCGCGGGGCGTGGCGCGTGCGGGACTTCTGTTGAGACGAGACGCGTGCCAAACTTGGCGTTAGCAGAGGACTCGCGTGCGTATGCAGTGGTCGCGCCTGGTATGGGACGGCGTGGGCCGTTCGCGGCGGGCATCTTGGGCTTCATAATCGGCTTCTGCAGGGTCACCTTGTCGGCGCCCCAGTACGAAAAGCTCATCTTGCTCTTCCTGTCCGAGTCATCGGACTCGCCGCCCTCGTCGTCGTCCTCGGGCATGGGCACGATGCGGGGCTGTACGCCCGAGTGTGCCTGCTGTCGTGACTTGACGACCCTGTCATCGCGGTACCCGTCAGCATTCTCATGATGCGGTGAGCTCAGAGGCAGAGTGACATACTCTTCCATGGCGACCACGCCCTCCCGAGGTTGCACGACATCCCCGATAGCCCACGTCTCGATCTGAACGGTTGGGGGCGTGAGAACTACCGATCGGATGTACCCAGCTAGAGCTTACCCTGATAAACTTGTACAAATTTCGGGGCTTAGTGTGTGTGCTCCTCCGGCCCGTTGTGGCATACTTCGCCTTGCCTTGCAACTCCGGTAGGGAGTTCACTCTCGAGTTGGTCGCAGATACGAGCGGCAGGGATGTCGTGCCCGTGCGCTGACACCGCAGCACGACGTCGTTGAACACGACGAGCCAGAGATCCTTCTTGCCACCGACGCCCCCGGTGCCTGCCTGCAGCACATCGCTTAGGCGCTTGAACGATGTCTTGCCCTTCACGTTCTTCGCGTTCTGCGAAGTTGGTGGAGGAGACAGTCTGGAGACGCCACCCGTGCTCGCACCGTTGGAACCCTCGGTGAGCGAGAGCGGGTTCACGCCAGCCAAAGGCCGCTCTTCTACAAGCACGCGACTCGGCTTCGGAACCATGAGCTGCTTGACCTTGTCTAAGCCCTCAATGCGCGCGAAGACGTCGCGCGTCTTGTCGCGCTCCTCCTTCTGGATCTTCTCGTCCTCGATCGAGCGCACAATCGTCTCGACCTCTGCGACCATCTGCAGCGTGCTTTCGTACTCAAAAGTGCTAGGGTCGGTGTGGTAGAGCAGGTTCTGGAACAGGAGCGGGTACTTGAGCAGCCGCTGGAACGGCTTCGAGAGCGAGATCGCGAGTCCCGTCTCGCCCTTCTCCGACGCCGTCACCTCGAGCTTTTGCAGGTACTGGCACACCTTAATCCACTGGTCCGCGTCTTGCTTCTTGGGCTTCTTGCTTGCGCTGGCGGTGGAGAGCGCGTTGTCGACCTGCTCTAAAGCACGCTCCAAGTGTAGGACGTAGGTCGCATACCCATGGAGAATATGCGCCTGCGAACGGTCAACATACGGATCATGGATGTCACCCTTGCTTAGGACTCACATTCGAGACGAAAACGTCCGCCAGGGACCTGACAAGAGGATATTGTTCCTCATATCTCTTCCGCAGCCCTTCACTTAGCCTGATATGACCATCAAGGATTCCCTCCTCGATAACCTCTAGGCATTTCCGCAAATCCTCTGGGAGTTGTGGAGGCGGAACGGCACCCGGGATGAGGACATCCGTCTTCGGGTTACTCTTCCTGAACTTCCTGAGCACCCGCGTAGTCCCTGTTCCCGTCGTCCGCATAGACGGCGCATGGTCGCGTTGACTATCAGCGATGAATGACTGGCGGCCCAACGACTGCGTCGACGCCGTCATCGTATTCGCTCTTGGCGGGGGCGGGAGGCTCTGGTGCGACCTCGACGGGAAGGGCACCGAGACGCCATATCTGCTAGGGCCTGACCGCGCCGCGGTCGTGCCGTAAGGCGAGCGCGGGTGGTTGTGTTTGGCCACGAGGGACATGGCAACCGTCTTCTGGCGCGAGGCCTGGAACGACGCGCCCATCCGGTCATCCGCCTCGTCTTCCTCAGCGGAGTCGACGGACTCGCCGTCAATGTTCGGGTGGTTGGTATTGTCATCTTTTCGGGGACCCTGCTGCTGTTGCGGCACTGGCGATTCGGAGCGTTCGCCAGTAGGGGACGCTAGGAAACGGGCGGCAATGGGAAGGTGCTCCAACGATTCTCTGGGGGTATCCGAGCGCGGGAAGTCGTCAAAGTCTAGAAGGGGCGTTGGTGATGATACAGGCGAGGACACGTATGGATGAAGGAGAGGCTCGATAAACGTCTCCTTCATTTTGAGCAGCTCATTCACGTATCTGGAGAAAGTTCAGCCAGATGCTGTTTGAAGAAGTGCAACAGGATACGAACCGTTCTTCGCTGGCTACGATCTCCCATAGGACCTCTTGTCGTGTCCGTTCTCGCTGGCCGAGGTTTGACACGAGATCCTCCTCTGCACCTTCACTCCATGATTGCACAGCAAGGATACGGCTGCCGGTGTTGCTCATAGACGAGTAAGGTGTTCCCGAACGCAACGACTGGTGCAAAGAGGCGGTCTCGCCGCCGTAGCTCTTGCCAGGAAACGGGGATGTCGCAGTCCGCGTGGAAGCGGCCTTATTTGACTTGAGGGTGGATGCGACATCGGTACGTGAAGACGCAGCCGTAGACGTGGATCCACGCGACTCCTTGCCATGAGCGGCGTGGAAACGCGATACGGTAGACTTGGCATTGACGGGAGGCGGTGTGGACGAATCTGCGCCAGGCAAATCGCGATCTGAAGGGGGGCCTGGTGTGGGAGGAGGGGATATGAAGGCGACTTTCTTGTGCGCGTCTGTGCCTGTACTGGTCCCGTTCGCGTTCTTGCGCGAGCTGCGGCCTGTGGAGTCGTGCTCGGAACGTGACGACTGAGAGGGCGTGTTGGCAGCGGATGAGACGGGAACGTTTTCCTTCGTGTCCGGGACGGGGAGAGGCTGATTGGCGGGGATGGGGGTGTTGTTCAAGGAGGAATCGGTGGACGACGACGAAGGTTCGTCGATGGGCGGGAGAGGGCGGGCGGAGATTTCTGGCAGGGGTTTGTAAGAATTTACAGAAGGGGTGGTAGACGTTGCACGAGGAGGCCAATCCGGGAGGGGCGGGAGCTGGGGTATCTTTTCCTTCTGCTGTATCGCGGCTTCCTTGTCTCTGTCTTTCTCTTTGCTGCCTGCGAGGCCGCGGTTGAGACGGTTGAGAAACGCCTTCATCGGCTCGAGAGAGACGGCTGGCGAGCGGGGACAGCCAGTTTAAAGAGTGCGGCGTCGACTGCGGCCGCGAGGAGGGTGAAGAGTGCGCGCAGAACGAGTGCCTGGTCCAGCACAGAGCAGAGGAAGGAGGAGAGAGAAGAGTAACCGACCGACAAGCTCACCAGGCGCACACACGAGCGTGACGCAGCGTGACAGCCATCACTCACGCTCTCTCCAGCAGACGGGCGCGCTTGCCCATGTCGTCACTGTGACTGTCACGATACATAAGATCCTCCTGCCCGTTGCCTCGTGGCTGAGCGCTCCCAGTCTCTGCGGCTTCTCCAGCAGCCAGCCTACTAGCACGATGAGCACTAGCCAGCTCCTCCTCCGGCCGGCTCACGAAACAAAGCACATCCCCGTCCTCGACTATCCCTTTCGCTCTCACCGTTTCCATCTCGCTCAGCTCAATAATGGCGCGACGAACGGCACCGCTC
>CCBP010000118.1:55463-65729 GCA_000765035.1 Trametes cinnabarina | reverse complement strand
CTCCCTCTATCTCGCCGACAATCTCAAGCTCAGGATGCCCCCATCAGCATCGACGGCCCTCTCGCCCGGTGGGAACTGTACAACTCACCGTCCGGCTCCCAGAGCGATAGAGCTTGGAAGCGGTATCGGCCTCTCCGCGTGCGTGTCCACCGCGGCTTCCCCGCTCGTACTGCCGCCGACCTTCGTTCTCTCCTCGTTCTTCGCCTTTCCGCCGGTCCGCTCTTATCCAGCCTCGCGCTCGCGTCCATGGGCTGGGATGTTATAGCCACAGACCTTCCGGACGTCGTCTCCTCCGTGCTCTCTCACAACATCGCTCGTAACCTACCTCAGCTTCCGCCTGACTCCGGTACCGTTCAAGTACGTGTTTTCGACTGGACCGTACCTCCTGACCACTGGGTGTGGGACGACCCTCGTGCCATTGGCTCGTCTCAGCCTGAGAAGCCGCACCCCGGCGTACAGCAAGGCACTATCCTAGGACCTCCTTTTGACCTGGTCATCACTTCCGATACCATCTATTCGGCAGAACTGGTCATGCCACTTTTGCGCGCTCTCCGCGGTATCTGCGATACATCACTCGCCATTTCCCCCGAATCCCGAAGCCCACCGGTCTATATCTGTCTCGAGCGCAGAGATCCCGCTCTTGTGGACTCCGCAATATCACAGGCCAAAGATGCGTACAACTTCAAGGTAGAGCGGATTCCTTACAAAAGGCTTGCCAAGGCCATGGGGAAGGCAGGTGCTCATTGGGCCAAGGCCGACTGGGAAGGTGTAGAAATCTGGAAGCTGTCTCTCCATTCATGATGCACCAGACATGTGTGGGTCTCGAGACCAAGGATATGCGGCATCGTTCTGTCTACTTGGGTATACTTGTATATGCATGTAAAATTTGCAAGTCATTGCTTCGTGTACTTCATGATATGATGCGATGTGGGCGGGACTGGCCTACATCCTTGCGGGCAAACCAAGGAAAGGCAAAAGACGAAGGGATCACGAGCTGTGCGAGATCGCATCAAACCACGTTCCAACGGCATTGATTGTCTACTTACGAAGACGTGAAGGCATCGCGAGGGTCTGCATCCGCATCCTCTCGTCTTGAAGTAACCAGCCGTAACGATCTGTCAAATCCATGCGCAGACTGAGATGGCTATCAGCCTACTAGCCCCTAATGTAAGTGAATAAGTGATAAAGTGATGCTCACAAGATCTCGCCAAGTCTCCTCCTCGTCGTTCTCGGTCTGCAGCTGATACACCTGCATGAACCCCTTGAACCTACCCCACACAGAACCGCGCTTTCATCAGTATTGAAACGAGCAGTGGTTTAGCCACGGACTCACGTCAAGCCACCATCCTCAGTGACGTCCATGAACTCTAAGATCTCCTCCTTCGTCGCCTCGTCGAACGGCGCGCCGTTCGTATCCCGCGCCCACGAGTCTAGGCCCTCCGACGTCAAGTACGCGCCTTCCGGTGGCTCAAGCAGGCCGCTGTGTACGGCCGGGGCTGCTTTCGGTGTGCAATATTTCGCGAAGATGTGCTTTAAGCATTGTTCTAGCTAGACGCAACCGGCGTGGATTCACTTCGTTGTTCCAACGGGGAGCATGACGTACAGGCGTACCTGTACAGATATGGCACCATCGTCGTCGAGCAGCTGCACGCCCGCCTCGGGCGGGTTCCGTCTGCCCTGCCTGGAGTCCGGCTCAGGCGTCTCGGGACGCGGCGACTGCGTGCGGAGCTCTTCGAGATCACGATGCACTCTCGACATTACAGTTTTATGCGCGCAAATCGATCGTCCGATGTATGGAGGCAAGCTCGGACACTAGGAGAGGGGTGGTGCGGTGAAGAGCAGGAGGTCGCGAGTGGCAAAACAGACTCTAGGCGCCCATACTCAATGGACGTCTTTTTTCCGGAAATGGTAGGCGGTTACTTACAGTCACGGCCAAAATGAACGCACCACTTGCCATTCCTGGCGAAACTCAGCCTGTAGCTTACCTGTATCTGGCTTGCTTCCAATACTAGTTATATATGCCAGTAGTGTGTCTTCTGTTGATTGCATATGCTGTGTTCCCATGGCTGGCCATTCAGATTTTGCATGGATATTGGCTAAAATTGCTGGACACCTTCAGTGACACATCAAAGGAATGACTATTCTGAAGGGTAAAAGGCTACAACAAGTCTATGAATCCCCACTAAGACCCTTCCTTGCCTTTACTGTCTTCACCCGTCCAGGCAAGGAACGGTAAAGTCCCTGAATAAATGACTTATCCATCCCGTACCATAACTTCTGCACGACCCTCCATAATTCTTCTGTGTTGCGCGGACGGGGCCGATATGTCTCGAGACGCTTCTTGATCTCAGCCCAAACATTTTCAATGATGTTGAGGTCAGGAGAAGAGGGAGGCCAGGGAAGAACGAGGAGGTTTTGATGTTCGAGCCACTCTTGAACGAGGCGAGCCGTGTGCTTCGGGTCGTTATCGTGCTGGAAGATGATGGTGCTTGGGCCAAGCCGATGGTCATGGAGTGTACCCAGGAGGGAGTCCTCGAGGATGTGACGGTACATCTTGGCGTCCATGGTGCCCTCAATCCGGTGGAGGCATCCGACCCCACGAGAGGTGATGCATCCCCAGACAGTGACTTTTCCTCCGCCTCCCGTAACACGAGGAATGATGTTCCGAGCGAAGTGAGCCTCGCCTTTTCTTCTTCGACACCATTGCCGTCCAGGGGTAGGGAAGAGCGAGAACTGGGACTCATCGGAGAAGACAACCAGCTGCCAGTGCTTAACCCCCCATCCCTCCACATCCTTCACCCAAACTCTCCGCTGCGCCAAACTTGACTTCTTGAGGAGTGGCTTCCGCCGTCGCACCCGTCCAGGCAGGCCGATCTCTGCTAACCGTCTGCGCACTGTTCGGGCACTGGCATGCGGAGTGAGCTGTCGTTGGGCATCGGTTGCGTTGAGCGCTCGGCCACGATCGATGGCGAGTACGAGTTCTCGGAGGTCTTGCTTAGAGAGAATGCGACCGGCCCTTGGGACGTATATCGTAGTCAAGCTTGCCTGATGAGCTGACCCGCTGTAACACTCGCCGGACTGTGCTGCGATCACAGTGGACGTGACGAGCAATGTCGCTTAAGGAGAGGGGTTCGCCATTGACAGGTTGGTAGAGGTCGAGTATCTTCTGACGCTTTGCAGTAGATAGGCGAGTCATAGTAGGAATAGATAGAGAAGAAAGAGTAGAATGAGAATGTGCAGAGAACTATGAACAGTGACTGAATGGGAGTGAATTAAGAAGCATTGAAGGGAGAAGAGCATGATGCGCTGGCAGGCGACCAAAATAAGCGCTCGCATTTCTCGCGCCCATTTCTGCCCAGCAACGCCTACAGACATATTAGATTGAAATGTTCTGGCAGGCAGCATATATTCATAGTACCCGTAGGAACAGGCGATGGTAGGGTATAAGGGATATTGATAAATAGGGGGGGTGGTGTGTTCATTTTGGCCGTGACTGTAACTTCCAAGTATCTGTGTGGGCGTCTATTGTACCTGGTCTTCGACGTCGACCGAGCCTCACACCTTGTTAACTCGTCTCGAGGTAACGATAAGGTAGCAGGTAGAACATCTGCATTCCCGTCTACATTCTGCTCAACAGCGCCAAGCTAAAGCTACATTTTCGTACAGCACCATTCCCAAGAGTTCAAGCAAAATATGCGCCTAACGAAGGCTCGAAATGAGCCACACTCGGACGCGCCAGGCCAGAGCCGCGGTCCTCTAGATTAGCAGCCTGCCGGCACAGTGCTATCATCGTTGTGGTTCGCCGCATTCACTCCCAAGCCGCGGCTTGCGAAGGCGTTCCAGAGGATGCACTTGTTCGCGCCGTTGTACCGGTTCTGGTCCGCCTGGATCCAAGCGTCGCGCGCAGAGGTGAAGGTCGGGTTGCACGGCTGCAGTGGGAGCGCGTCAACGAAAAGGTGGAAGAAGACTACGTTGCCCTCCGAGCCGGTAGCGTCGGTGCGCGCGGTGGTCGAGAAGCCGTGGGCCTGGACGAGCGCGGCGTACACATTGTGCAGGATGTTTGCCCAGACCTCGCCGATGTTGTGCACCTCGTTGAGCTGCTTCACGGAGGAGTACCGCAGCGGGTTCACAGTTGCGGAGGTGGAGTAGGGGTGCGTCCGGATGCCGGCGGGGTCATCAGTCACGTACTGGCCGAGCACGTAGTCGGGCACAGTGGCGTCCGTCTTCTCAACCCAGCTACGAAGATCTCGTCAATATTCACAATTGAGGAGCAGATGTAAAAAGGCACATACTCGGCAAATGCATCTGACCAGCCCTCGCCAAGACCGCCAGCCTCAGTGGTCTGGAGACACCGACCAGTACCACCGCCAGTCAAGCGGTTGGTCAGGCCGTGGGTGTTCTCGTGCGAGATGATGTCGTTCTCAAGAGCGCCGTCACGCTCCGGATTCGTCAAGTCCCAGAGGAACATGCGCATCTGACCGCTCTGGCCGTCGGGCGGGGTGGTGAAGTCCGCGTTGTCCGTGCCGCTCGAGTCCTGGACAGAGACGAGGACGCGGTCGTTGCCCTTGCCGCCCTTGCCGAAGTTGTTGTTCTGGAAGTTGAACGCGGACTCAGTGAAGCCATAGTGGTACGTGATGTCATGGATGGTGTTAACGATGTAGAACGCGTTCACACGTGCGGCGTTGACGTTCGCGGTGGTCGTCGGCTGCTGGTTGGGGTTGTTGGGGTAGTTGAAGACAAGACCAGAGCTTGATTGAGAGGTCGTGGAGCTCTGGCTCCCCTTGTAGGCGATCGCGTTATTGCCAGCGGTGGTGGTCGTCGTCGTCGTACCATCGCTGTGCCAGCCGTCAGGAGAAGAAGTGGTGTCTTGGGGATCGACCAGGGTCTGGAATCCTTGGGTAAGGATCTCCTTGAAGATGGGAAGCACGAGGTACTGCGGGCGGTAAATTGATGAGCAGTTGAAGTACCACGTTGATGCAAGAACCTACCGAAGCCTTGCTCACGAAGTCGGTGACCGACACAAGGTCTCCACTGTGAGCATCCACGAACGCCTCATACCATGTCCCAGCGGTGTCGTTGCGAACCTGAACGACGTAGGTAAGGGCGGCGGAGCCATCATCCTTGGCGAAGTATTCGATTGTGGGCTCCGGGAACTCCTCGGACTCAAAGGTACCCTTCAGGTGCTTCTCCGCCGCAGCGACCGCGTCCTCGACTTTGATGGATGGCGTGGCGGGTGCAGCCTTCTTGCTCGGTACTTTCACAAAGGAGTTGCCGAACGCGACGACCTTGTTGTCCTTGTTGACGGCGACGTTGGCGACGGCGTTAGCGAAGGGAATGCCATTCAGCTTCTGCTTGAGGTAGACGTGTCCGGCGGTCTCGCCCTCGAACGATGAGCGGACGTGGACGGCATCTGCGTCAATGCCCACGCGGGATTGCACAAAGGCGACCGCCGCGTCTTCGATCGACACATCGGAACGCTTGGAGAGAGGGTGGTCGATACCCTCCGCGAACGTCTGCCATTGTACGAATGATCAGGGGGTTCTACAGGACGAATGCGGTAATCCGCTTGCTTACCTCGTAGGTGGACTCGGGGTGGTAAACCTCGATCTTGAAGTCCGGGCTTATCTCACGCGTGCGATGGGTAGCGAACTTGCTGCTCGCTGGATACGGCACCGCGGTCACAGTGGTCGCGCAGAGCACCGCAAGGAGCACCGACGCAAAGATCCTCTTGAAAGCGAACATTTTGTGCGGATGAACGGACTGGGGGAGGGTCGGGTGTGAATGCGGTGGAATGCGCGGAGGGGAGCAGAAGACTGCAACCGGAGAGTCTGTCTGGAGCGAGAACGAGGTCGAAGTCGCCTGAAGAAGACGTGGAGAAAACACGCTGGTTTTATATGCACATCCACCGTTGGTGACATTCAATGTCGGACGGGATTGCATCACTTCCTGGTGAGATTGCAAGCATCGTGGCGGCGTGCTGAGAATGAGCCTCCGCGTGGTCGCGGCACACGCTGCTTGCCCAACATCCACCGGAATTGGCGACGAAGAGCAGGTGAGCATCGCAAGCACGAGGCCGAGAAGCGCGATAGGGCATCCCGAGAATGATTGCTTCTTGCATGCGATCGTAGGCAATGTTGCTTCTTCCGTGCCGCAGTAGCGCTACCAGTGATCCCCCGGATGTTCCCTAGCGAGAGTACGGATTTTCGGACGATATCAATTGTAGACTCTGAGCGATTTCACAAATCGCAGAACTCACTCAAGCATCATAGTTGTACGTCGTTCTTCTTGGCCATCAAACCAACGCATCCTTGTTCGTAGGGACTACGTTGTTAGCCGCCTACCTCACATCTCGACAAGGCGCTCGTAACCATCCTCTGAGGACGACAGCGAGCGTCAAGACCCATCGTCCATATGGTCGAGACCTTGGGCGTTGAGTAAGTACTGCCGGGAGCCATGATGCGCCTGGTGAGGATGTGGATGCCAAGATCATCGTCTCATCAGGCTCACGGTCGACGAAGCATGGGGGCGTGCGATAATCTCCCACCGTCCCATATATACTTGCTCGACCACGGTAACCGGATAAACAAGTCGCGACATCCGTGCATCTGCGAGCGCTACTCGTCAGTAAGCGGAGTGAGTGAGATTCCGAAGCAGCTATTAATTGAGAGGGTCTGGCTGTGCTCTATAGTGTTTCACAGGGCATATCGAAGCCTAGCGTATTAATGCATAAAACTATACATTAAATGCAACGCAGGACGCTATGCATTAAAATAATCAGCAACACCAGCTAAAAACGATCGACAATGATACGGACATACGAAGGCGGGAAGCTCAAGGTCCGGTACCGACCGTACAGCATGGAGAGCCGGACTGGGCAATGCATCAGCAACGCCAAGCCTTCGCCCACATGGCAGCTGCAGTGCAGCTCTTACAGAAGCACAGAAACGCATGCTACACCTTCTGAACATAGCACCCAGAGGTGATATGGAGATAAATATACCGTATCGCCGCGAAGGGTGAGTGCATCGGTGACTTGAAGCTCCCGTCGAAGAGTTCGATGCCTGTGCTAACGACTCACGAGACGTCGATGCTGCAGGATCACGCCTCAAGACGGAAGACGCTGTATTGCGTGATATAGCAAGTGCATGTTATACGCAGACGGATGCATGCCATATGGAAGACCGTGTCTCGATCGGACCAGGAGGGCGTTATACATGCCCCCGCTTGGTGCGCTCAAGGCATCCTTCGGCCTCGAGCTCGCGAAGCGCTGCGGCGGCCCATCCAGAGAAACCGTCCTTCTCGAATGCTTCTTTTAGTCGCCCTTCGGCTGCGGCCCAAGTCCACTGTTCGACCTCTTCTTGGGATAGTGGCGGAGGAGACAGGGCAGCTTCCGGCACAGGCTCGCTCAGAACTGTAGCGTCACCGTCCTCAGGCGCTGGTGGCCGGTGTATCCGAGCAGAAAGGCCAGGCATGCGGTCGAGGATAGCCATGCGCATCCTATCTGCAAATTCTTGTGTCTTCCGGGGAGACGTAAGATAGGACAAAACTGACACGTGTAAACAGACTCACCGTTTCCACACCCAGGTAACGCCTCACACCCCATACCGTCGTCGTGGCTCCCACGCCGACAAGAAGCGTAGCAATGCCAAAGGCCTTGGCGCAGTGAAGTGCACCGTTGAAGTTGTCCTCTTGGTGTGTCGTCCCAGCCGATGTTGAGCCCGGAACGTGGGATTGGGAAGGCGGAAGGAATGTTGATGTTGGATTCGCTATCGGTACTCCCATCGACGCAGACCGACGGGTAGGCGGGGGAGGAGCTTCAGCCAATGCTTTGCCCAATGTCGCAGCACGCTGTCGACGCAGCATCAAAATTGGAACGGTCATGGCCACCGTAGAGAACGCAAGCTGATTAAGACTCCTCAGCGCATGACATGACAAGATAAGCGACTGTGAACGTACAAGTGCAACGGGAACCCACTTGGGGACAGATTTCTTGTTGTCAGCCCCAAAGATCGCCCGATAACCACCTACTTCAGGCGCATCCAGGTTTTGCCTAGACTGATTTGACGAAGAGGGTGAGGCAGAGCCATGTGAGGTGGTTGCCGACATGGTCGGTCTGGGTTTGGGTGACAATGTGTAGCTCGGCGGCGGGCACTTGGTCCTGCGAGGAAAGAACCCACGCGGCGAGTGCGGGATATGCCTTTTTAGGTAGACGCATCACTCGGGCGTGAAGCGCTCATTGATCATCACCTGTAACAGAAAGTCTGCCCTCACTAATCATAAGACTTCGCACAACGACCTGACGAGATATCCAATGCGTATTACATGCAATGGATGAGAGCAGCGCCGGTCGAGCTACAATACGTGCATCGACAGTGCCGGTAGGCTCATGCCGCCGCTTTGTCCGATAGACATGCAACGCCAGAACTTTGACGTCGGACCGAGCTCCAGCGCGCAACCACCTGGGGGTAAATCCTCCGACACCGATGTCCTCGTTGACGTCTACTGAATGCAGAGAGCCATTTGCATCGGTCGGAACTCGAGCAGGTAAGGTTCAACCTACCGGTATCGTAGTTGTGCGGGAGGATGTGTCTACAGAAACGCACCATCAAGGCCCGGTCGAATCTGTCTATGGGATACCGCGGTGCATCTCACCGAGCTGAAGCTTGCTCTACCAAGTCTATGTGCGCGTGCAGTAACTGGGAGTCTATATCTAAGCTAGCTGACCGGCGATGCACTGCACCAACATCCGCCTGCCTCCCATTGTACAAAGCCCTCACAAGATGAAGACTGCTTTGGTCATCTCCTCTCTTGCACTTTCCGCCCTCGCCCAGCAAGCGAACATTGTCACCCCTGCAGCTGGTAGCGCGCTTACTGGCGGCAGCGTGGTCACCATCGCAGTCCACCAGGACGTGAGTCTCACCCGGAACGTGTGCGTTCGCTTATTGACTCGTGTCGGACAGGCAGCGGCAACCGACGACGTGCAAGTCGCCGCCATCCTCGGCTTCCGCTCCTGCGGCAGCGGTGGCTGCAGCGGTATCGACCCAAGTCAGGATGGCGTGGGCGATATCATCTTCGCGGGAGCGTTCAACCCTCAGCGAGACCCTACCCAGCCTCAAAAGGGCCTCTTCCAGGACTTCTCATGGTCTGTTCCGGACGATCTTCCCGGTCCGGGTCTACTTAGCCTTGTCCATCTGCAGGCCGTCGGAGTAAGCTCAACCGCGCTTTCCTAAGTCAACTGAACGTGCTGACATACCTTTTTCAGGCTGTGAAGATTCCTGAGCTGAGCGTGAGCAGCATTGAAGTGAACATCGCTTAGGCTGTCTAGGTGTGGGCGTCGACAATGTACTGCCCCCTGTACTAGGCATAGCAAGCGATAACCATTGGGGATTGCCAAAACCGGGCTTTGCTTTGAAGTAGGCTGTCCAAGGCAAGGGCTACTGTGCTGTTATAGCTGGATGGAATTGCTCACCGGTCATGAGCTCTAGTGATCAGAGTCTGTTCATTCGCCCTCAGCACGATGATGCGAAACTGACCAAAGACCAGTCGCGTCTCGCGATCGTCTTCTCTTATTCCCGCTCTTCAGGCTGAGATCAGCTACCAGTGTGAATACTTGTTCTTCGAACACCGCTGGATTCCACTCTGGCAGGTCTGCCCTCGCTCATGGATCGGATCTCCCTCTGCAGATTCGGAGCGCATCAATATAGAAATTGGAACTTCGAGCGAATGCGCATCTCCAAGCTCATATGTCCTATGTTTTTCGACCTATCAGGACGCTCAAAGCAGGCGTGGGTCGAACCTCGTCTTAGCTGGTGCCAGTGGTTGGGATTGAGGCAGACGGATTAATGCATATACAGTCACGGCCAAAATGAATGCACCACTTGCCATTCCTGGCGAAACTCAGCCTGTAGCTTACCTGTATCTGGCTTGCTTCCAATACTAGTTATATATGCCAGTAGTGTGTCTTCTGTTGATTGCATATGCTGTGTTCCCATGGCTGGCCATTCAGATTTTGCATGGATATTGGCTAAAATTGCTGGACACCTTCAGTGACACATCAAAGGAATGACTATTCTGAAGGGTAAAAGGCTACAACAAGTCTATGAATCCCCCACTAAGACCCTTCCTTGCCTTCACTGTCTTCACCCGTCCAGGCAAGGAACGGTAAAGTCCCTGAATAAATGACTTATCCATCCCGTACCATAACTTCTGCACGACCCTCCATAATTCTTCTGTGTTGCGCGGACGGGGCCGATATGTCTCGAGACG
>CCBP010000118.1:12979-43845 GCA_000765035.1 Trametes cinnabarina | reverse complement strand
AGTATCCCGCGTCGTCCCAGACGTGAAGCTTCTCGAGGAAGAGCTTCTGAAGATTCCGGGTGTTCAGGAAGTCGACATTCGCATCTCCTCCGAGGGCGCGCCAGAAGCCCTTGTTTCCGTCACACCCATTTCCGAGCTTGACTCGCACAAACTTGTGGCCATCCTCGTCGACCGCATACCAGGATACAGCATGCCTGACCCTCTCTACGTCTTCGAGAACCTGCTCGAGCGCAAAAAGGACGGCACGGTTGACTGGGAGTTCATGGAGTCGGAGATCAAGCGACGCAATGCGTCCAGCCTGTCTCCGCGTGCCTTGCTCGT
This sequence comes from Trametes cinnabarina, assembly GCA_000765035.1. Taxonomy (NCBI): domain Eukaryota; kingdom Fungi; phylum Basidiomycota; class Agaricomycetes; order Polyporales; family Polyporaceae; genus Trametes; species Trametes cinnabarina. The sequence continues at coordinate 43,524 of CCBP010000118.1, read as the reverse complement.
CCGCGACATCGTCGCGGAACTGCTCGACAAGGATCCTGGCACGATCGCCGGCGACAGCGACTTCTTCCTCATCGGCGGCAACTCTCTCCTGCTCGGTCGTCTCGCTCACCATATCCGGAAGGATATGGGTGTGACATTGAAAGTTTCGGATATCTTCACTAGCAGCACGATCAACGGCATAGCCGACCTCATCGAGCAGGAGGCCTCTGGTGAGACTGTCGCAGGACGTCGCGGTACGGCGTCCGAGAAGTCTGCCATCCATCGATGCAGTATCAGCTCCACTGCGAGCACGGTGAGTAACGCTTTTTGTGTGGATTGGAGTAGTGTGCTCATCATATTCACAGCTTGTCGAATCCGACAAGGGCCGGCCATCGACGCATCCCTTGGCACTTATCGTGCAGGCGCTGCCTATAATCATCTTCCATCCTATGAAGACTGCTTTCACTTGGACTGCGTTGCTCTATATTCTCTCTCGGTTCAGCGGCTTCGTCAGCATCAGCTACTGGGAACGAGTCGGCGCCCTATTGACCGCGATCATCTCCGCCCGTCTCCTCGCCCGTATCGTGTGTCCCATTGCCGCGATCATCTTCAAGTGGCTCGTCATTGGACGCTACAAGCCCGGCACGTACCGCTTCTGGAGTAACTATCACCTCCGGTGGTGGATTACAAACCAATTCATACGCATCGCTGGTCGAGGGATCTTTGCGTCCCATCCCAAGTTGGAGTTCCTCTACTTCCGCCTTATGGGTGCGCACATCGGCAAGGACGTGAAGATCGACAAGTCTGCGCGACTTGCCGAGTTCGACCTTCTCTACTTCGAGGACGGTTGCCGCATCGACCGGGCACTGGTGCGCGGTTTCTGCGTCGAACGCGACGGCTTCTTCCGCCTCGATCCGGTCGTTATAGGCAGGAATGCCGCTGTGAACACTTACACCAACATCAGCCCAGGAGCCATCATCCCCGACGGCGCCGTTTACGGGCCTCATTCCTCCTCCTTCGACGAGCCGTCACCGGACGACTACAACCAGTTGAACAGGACGGAGGTTCCTGAACCCCACTGGATCATGAAGGTCTTCGTTGCTACCCCAATCATCTTCGTCGTGTGGTTCATCTCCTACATCCCCTGGTTCGCCGCTCTCGCCGGTCTGCTCTCGCAGACCATTGGCTCCGACGGCCTCACCAACCTCCAAGCGATCATCCGTTGGTATGCGTCACCTACTCGTATCGGCTGGCACACGCTCGCTCGTCTCTGCCGAGAGATGCTTCCGTCTCTCATTCAGGTCGTCCTTGGCATCATGGTCAAGCGCACCCTCGGTTTCCACCGGGAGATGCCTGTCTCTGAGATGTCGCAGTGGACGCTCACCCGCAGGTACATTTACAACTCCATCCTCGACCAGAAGACGATCAAGTCCGCATTCGATCTTGTGGGTTCGCACTACGAGGTGACGTCCATGATCTTCCGTGGTATGGGCGCAAAGGTCGGCAAGCGCGTATACTGGCCTGGTTCCAGCATCTACTGTCCCGACCCCGAGCTCCTCGAGATCGGCGACAATGTCGTCTTTGGTTCGCGCTCCGAGGTCTTCACCACTGACTCCATCGGTTCGGAGAAGGTTGTCATCGGCTCCGGGTCCATGATCGCAGATCGCTGCGTGCTCATGCCCGGCGCGAAGGTCGGTCGCAAGGTTGTCATGGGCTCAGGTGCACTCGGGAAGCGTCGCGGAGAGTACGGGGACGGCTCCGTGTGGATGGGCAACGACCGCGGTGAGGCCGTCTGCTTCGGCAAGCCGAACAAGGAAACCACGGACGAGATCCAGTCAACGCCTTTCGGCCGCGCTTTCTACGACCGTCAAGCATCGTACTGGGTGTACCCCTACTGGCTGCTTCTCATCATCTACTTCCTCGTCAGCGGTTTCAGTGCGGCGTACTGGGCGATGGGCCCCGTCGCTGTTACGCAGATCGTCAACGGCATTCGTGTGCTCAACCCCGGCCTCAACTTGTTCAATGGCAGCGCCTCGGAGCTTTTCATCCTCTTCGGTCTCGTCGCGGCATGCTTCATCTGCGTCCTGAGCTTCATGTCCTTCCTCATGCTCCTCTGGGTCATCGGCACCAAGTGGCTCATAATCGGACGCCGGCGCGAGGGCCGCTACGACTGGGACCAGAGTTCGTACTGCCAGCGATGGCAGCTGCATCTCACTGTCGCGCGGCCACTCCACCGCGGCTTCGACAACGGCGGCATCCTCGGCGGCATCTCTGGATCAGCGTACTTTGCGTGGTACCTTCGCGCGATGGGCGCGAAAATTGGCAAGGATTGCGCGATCTTTGCTGGCGGTAAGGTCGGCCTCATGACGGAGCCCGATCTCGTCGAGATGGGCGACCGTGTCGCGATCGACGACTGCTCCGTCGTTGCTCACATCAACTCTCGCGGCAACTTCGCGCTCAACAAGCTCCGTATCGGATCTTCGTACGTACCCTCTCGCGATCCGTTCACTCACTTGACGCTTACCGTTCATCGTCATAGGTCTGCCATGCGCGCCGGGTCACGACTGCTATCTGGCGCATCCATGGACGAGCATTCAATGCTTTGCGAACACACGCTCCTCACGTCCGGTGAGACAGCGATGTCAGGCGCAGCTTACGCGGGCTGGCCCGCGCGCCAGCTCGACGACGTGTTCTTTTTGGAGCGCGTTCCATCGGAAGTGTCGCGTCAAGGAGCACAACCGCTTGCGCGCAGCTACAGCCGCATCGAGCATATTCGTCGGTCAATGACGCAGCATAGCGTTGCATCGCAGGACACGACGGACGCGGGGAGCGCGACAAACGATACTGAGAAGATGTCGTCGAAGGCGGAGCTCCTAGTATAGATTGCAAAATCGCACATCCGGATTGAGCGTCGGATCGTTCATTGTGTATCATTTATCTTCGTCGGGTCATTTCATTTAGAATATCAACCACCTTGTAGCTATAGCTTTAGACATGTGCCGCAATGAAAAAATCGTCATACTTCTCCATCGCGATGTGTCGCATTGCTGGCGGATAGGTCCTTCCAATCAAAGCATATAGGCAGAGATATTCCTACATTGTATGAGCTACAGGACAAAATTCTCGTAATGCTGCACATCACTTGCGAAGGTCGGCAAAGCGAGCTTTGTATCGCTCGGTAACGTAGCCCTGCGCAAGCGCCACCGTCAGCAATGGTACTACCTCAGTGTGCATGACAAGGCTGCTCACTTCATCGAAGGTAGCCTTGAAGCTCTCCCTTTCGAGCAGGTCATGGAAGTACTTCCCGATCCGGGCGAACCGTCCGTTCCCGGAGGTCAGTGTCTCCAGGACCCGAGGACCTTCCCCCCGAGGATAGCCACCGAGGTCGCTTTTGAGAGCGATGCGAGCCCGCCCCAAGAATGGGGTGATCGCAATATCTGCAAGGGAGTACGGGCCAATAGCGTAGCCCTCCTCGGGGAGGAGGCCCTGAAGAAATTCTACTGCCTCGTAGAAGTCGTGTACAGGGCCTTTGCCCTGTAGGAGCGCTTGCCATCTGGGCACAAACTTGGTCGAGACGGCGTCGACGAAGAATCGCGCCTTGGCTCTGAGGACGGGGTCGGCGGGGAGGATGCCGGAGTTCGGGTAGAGGTCCGCGATGAACTCAACCAAGATCAGGGATTCGGCGAGCTTGACAGACTCTGGCGAGGGCTGGTCGGGAGGGACGTCTGGGCCTCCGTAGGCGATGGCGGGGACCTACAGTACATCAGAATGAATCGACTGCAACTCAGCTATGTCTCGTACATACGGACCTTGCTGGCAGGGTTGACCTTGGGCGCATACCATTCCGGTTTGTTCTGGAGGTCGATCTGGTACTGGATGTGCTTCGCCTTAGCTTCGTGCAGCGCTATCTCGACCTGTACAAAAATGATAGTACCAAGTATCGGTAAGTCATGTAAACGGACAAGTAGCTACCCTTTGAGCATATGGGCAAATCTGTCGGATAGTGGAGGTGGGCAATCCCTCCAAAAAAAGTGTACCAGCGTCTATTAGATGTAGACCAGCGCTAGTCACAATCACAATCATATCAGCCGGCCGCTGCGTTATCTTGTCGGCCAGATGAGATCCAAGTGAGATGAACGCGATCGAGCAAGGAGCGCGATCACCTCGCTTCGCACCTCCACCTCGTCTGGAGTGGTATCTGCTCTTAACCAGCCGCATACATTCCATGTGTATGTCGGAATGGGTGCGCATATGCACGGGAGGTACCTTGTTTCTTAGATTTTCTTGAACATTCTGACGCCGTGCAGGTGAACGACACTTTTTGGGGTTCCATGTGTGTACCCGGGCCTGCTCATATGTCTTCGAGGCCGTCCGAGCACTGCGCGCTTACTGCCGTCGCGCTGCTTACCTAATCATGTCGGTCAGGTCTCTCGCTCACAATGTGTCGCGCATGTATGCGCTTCCGCTCACTCGTGTGCTCCCAAATTCTGGGAACATCTTAATATCATACATAATAAATAGATTGGTTGGAACAGATTTGTTCCTACAGTCCTCAATGCAGAAGTCCGAAGCTTCGTATAGAGCTGGGAGAAAATCGGGTCCAGACAATTTGCTTGAAAGGACAATTGACACGTGTTTTCATTGTTTTTAGGACTAGAAACGCGTACGTCGAAGCTGGATCTCCCTCGCTATGCCCGTACCACTTCTGAGATGGACTTCAGCCACCACCGCGCCGCGGTCAAGCGTTGTCGATTGACTGCTGACTGGCCTGATTAGCGGAGCTCCAAAACCACACTCTTATCTGCACAAAGATGAAGATAGCGGGAGGGCGCTCTGGATAGACGAGAATAAACGCTGGTACGCGCGCTTAGTAATTTTGGCAGGGCGTTGCCCACCTCCACGGATAGTTGGTGGTCAGAAAGCCCGTACTCCGATATAACGGGTAAGGTGGGTTTACCTTGGCGGTGTACAGAACGATTCTCTCCGGCATTGTGGCAAAGTGGGAAGGAGTGCTTCACATACCTCACCGTGGAGCGCTTTATATGCCTTGTCGGCAGGGGGTGAGAAGGTTTACTAGTTTGAAACTGCGTCGTATGGGCGGTGGATGGTGTCATCGAGATGGCTGATAAAGCAGCAGTTCACATGTTCCCATTGTGTCGAGTGTTAAATATAAAGACAAGCTACGGTGACCTACCCGGACCCAAGGGTTGCCAGACGGAATGCGGTGAGCACGTATATATATCCGGGCCCAAGGCCTACCAGCTCAGGGCTAGCTGGCAGGTGGAATATATTATGCCGCATTAAATTACCAGCGTTCCAAGGACCCCCAAGATGAAGCGCGACTTCGTGTCTCCGAAAGTGCCCGACACATTACCCGTTATCTTCCGACGGTGGACGTTGGCGGATGCTGGCGGACGTTGACCTTGCCAGTCCCGGGCGTATAACCAGGTCGTTTACTTTCCTCGCACCGCGGCGGTAGCATCAATGGCCACAGCAAGGCGAACATGATGTCGCTGAGCACCCTCTCCCTCGCCAGTGATTTCGCCCGCGCTGAAGCAACCATCAAGACTCAGATCTCAACGCTCACGCTCGACTCAGCTTGAGCACACAGCCGAGACGAACGCAGAATGGGTACCACCGCCTCGAAGAGTGTTGCGACGTGTGTGATATGGCGGACATCTCGTCCATGACAATACCAATGTGAGTGGGCGGCACAACGAACGTCAAGGGCGCTTGTAGTCGCTTCAAGCAGACGCCGAACACTACGCGTGAACCACGACCCCGACGGTGTATATTCCGACTATCCCACAAACTTCTCTGTTTGTGTCTTCTCTCGTGTTACGATGAAGGCGGAGTCTCCGGAGAGCAGCGGAAGCGTTATTACTCCCACTCAAACCTTGCGCGATAGGTTGTCAGCCTTTCGGTTCAACGCAGAGTCTACGCCCTCTCTCCGGCAATCACCTCGTAACCACGTTCGGACGGTGGTAAAAGCAGAGGAAGAGGACTCCGAACTCCCTGTTGTCCTGATTACCAGCGTTCCTAGAAAACGTTCTGCCAGCATTGCTACAGCGGGCTCGGATGCCAAGAAGGCAAGGTCGCGTAGTCGCCCGTCTGGCAAGGCGTCAAAAGCTAAGCCGGCGGTCGCATCTCCGGAACAATATGCCCATCTGAACGCTCTGAATGACTATCTGGGACAAGAGCCGGACATGCTGGACGGTGAGGAATGTGATCAGCTTACTCGCTATGCTCTGTTCTGACTGACTGCGCATATGATATGACATTCACTTTCAGTCCTATTTTGCGGTATCAAGTATGTTCGATTCTTGTATGAAAGCTTCATCCAATGGCATGAACTTGACAGTGATTCAGTCCAGGTCAAAAGTCTGCTACAGTAGGCCACCACTTTGCGCACCCTACCAATCATTTCTGGAAGTGCCTGCACGGAGCACGTCAGTGATTTCGCAACTCGTTCATTGCTCCGTGACCAAGTTCTTGCATCCCTTCTAGAGTTGACAGATCGCCTTCTGCCTGCATCGGAAGACTACACGTTGCCGGACTCTTATTATCTTGGCCTGGTATGAACGCTATGAAGTCGGCCTTTCAGCTGACCAACCTGATTGCCCAAACAGACGAACCTGGTGGAGCGACCGAGTGCACAGGTTCGCGTTGCCATATTGCCTGGACATTCAAGACCTTGCTAACTCATTGTCCATCTGTGCAGGCAGCTGAACTTGCTAATTCTGAGTTCACTGCAGGTGTGCCCGCATTGCTGCACAAGATCGTTAGGAAGCGGCCTCGGGTCGTGTGTTTCGTTGGAAAGGCTATCTGGGAGAGCTTCATCAAGGCAGCTGCACCTTCCATATTAGCCAATGAAGAGCTTGTTTCCGCAGACGTCGATCCATACGAGGTGTCAGTGAAGACAGAAGTAGTCACCGCTCAGGATCACATGAAAGGGACATCCGTTGCGCTTATGCAAACTGAGAAGAAGGCCGTTCGGAGATCGACATCGAAGAGGAAAGCGACGGTAAAGACGAGAACATTTGAGTTTGGCCTACAGCCTTACAAGATAGTGCATTCGGACAGTATGTCTTCGGGTAGCTTGGTCAACGGCTCACGAATCTGACGTCCTCACAGCCGACGCACGTGTGAAAGAGACCCTTTTCTGCGCGGTCGTGAGCACTTCTGGCCTCGTCGCTGGCTATCAGGTATGAGCTTCGGCAGGCGGGAAGGGAATCTGGATACGCTCTGCTGACTTGTTTCGGCTGCTGCCCAGCTCCCGGAGAAGATCCAGCAGTTCTCTCTCATCAAGCAATGTCTGGAGAAGTTGAAAAGTGGTGACCTGGACACGTCCGCGATGAGCGTCATACCCGTCTCTGAGAGTCGGCGTGCATGATTCGTTCGATATCTATTTCATTCTGCATGCAGTGTAGCTTTGCGTAATGAGCGGACTTACCATAGCCGCACTTCGCCGGGGGTGGCATCTTCAACCCTCGCGACGGCACGCATGCTCTCGCGTAGGTACCTACAACACACTTTCTTGGTCTCATGCTCCGTACTCCGAGTCATCAGAATACGCCCTTCAGGGGTTGTTCGTGCAGTCAGCGTTCGGGGATTCAATATCGGCGGGCGCTAACCGTCTAGGTACACCTTAATTGCAGATGATGCTTGGCCTGCACATCAACGCACCTCCGTAGACACCATGGCGGCAGCAGATACAGCAAGCAGTTCTCAGGTACCGCCGGCCTCTGGCGTTAGAGAGGAGGCCCAGCTCGCGTTTCCCTCGCCGTTTACGTTCATTGCCAATAACCCCGTTCCGCTCGTCGAGTTCCGCCTTCGGCGCTTCGCGCGCGAGATACTCGCCAAGCCGCGCTGGTGGGAGAAGGTGTTCGACGAGGACATCGTCACACGCTGGAAACGCGAATTTGCTGAGCATGATCGCGCGACGGTTGAGAACTACTGGGGCGGCGAGAAACGGCTCGAAGAGGGCAACGGGGAGAAGCAGTGGCCGCGCGACCCAATCACCGAGGCGCAGTTGCAATACCTATTCGACGAACTTCGATATATGGCAAATCAACGGGATGAGTCGACCGGAATATCCGTAAGTCAACTCAACCAGTCGGAGTGCATTCTTTGATATGTCACGCAGCCGACTACAATACCTATGGTATACGAGTCTCCTGCCCTCATCTCGCAGGAATTGAAGGGTGCCATCAAATCTCTCGCAGAGAAGCTCCAGGACGTCCCGGATTATGAGAAGGATTGGCACCCTGGGTCCAACAAGCAAGTTCTCGATCTTGTCCACCCCTCGCTTTTCTGTCTCCGCATCGACCGCTCGTTCATCCACTATCCACTTTCTCGGCACAATGACCAATTCCAGCAGCTCACGCTAGAGGAATACTACAGGAAGCGACCCGACATTGAGCGCCAAGCGACTCAGACATGGCAGCGCGACCGCATGGACTCTCTGATGCCCTTCGACTTCACCGTATCGAAGGCGTATCAGTGGCTTCCGACCGATTTCGCAGTGTCCGAAGATGGGCGTGTGACGCCGTTGAGCTACATCAACAATCTCAATCCTGCGGACCATCCTGAAGCGTATCTCACAATCCCGTCGATCCTGGAACGCTTCATCCCTATGTTTGAGCGCGTGGCCTCGGATGAACTGAGCCCTCGGCCGGAGTGCCCGTTCCCTATCGAACCCGACGCATGGTACTGTGATGTGTACGACGAGTGCCCAGACTTAGACGGCGACGAGCTAGACGAATGGTACCGCATTCACCGCTGGCCGTTCCTGCCCGAGATAAACCCCTTCCAACCTCCAAAGCCTAACAGTCGCGTGGACTTCAGCCTCAACGGTCGTACGTTGCAAGTCATCGTCAAGATGGCGAACATCGTCCTTACGCCGGAGAACCCCACCTATCCCGGCGGGTCCTGGCACGTCGAGGGCATGGCGAACGAGAGGGTCATCGCGACAGGGCTCTACTACTACGACAGCGACAACATCTCCGAGTCCCGTTTACTCTTCCGCGCCGCCGTCGGGGACGGCGAATGCAACAGCGGAACGATGCTGACGTACGACCAGTACGATTACAGAGGGTATCTTGTCGTCTATGGCGTCACGAATGACGTACAGCTGAACCAGCAGCTTGGGCATATCGTCGCCCTGGAGGACAAATGCATCGTGTTTCCCAACATATACCAGCACCGCGTCGCGCCCTTCGAGCTCACGGATCACTCGTGCCCTGGACACAGGAAGATCCTGGCATTCTTCCTCGTCGACCCCCTGAACCCGATCCATTCGACCACCGTGGTCCCACCGCAGAACGCTCAATGGTACAAAGATGCCATCTACAGCTGTAGGGCCTTCCAACAGCTGCCTGTTGAGCTTGTGGATGTCATTCTGGGCTATGTATTGGAAGGCACTATCACCTTGGAGCAGGCGAAAGCGGATCGCGAGGAGCTCATGAAGGAAAGGGCGCAATTCCTCGTCAACCATAACGAAGAACTATTTGAAGCGCCATTTTCTATGTGCGAGCACTGATATAATGACATGGGATGTTATAGAGATGGGCATATCATGTACTCATTTGTTATTCGCGCTCCTCTGGAAAAGATGGAACAGGCTCCAAGTGGTTCCCGGAGAGTCTATGGACCTTGACAACATTATACGCTCTAGTGATACATTTTCGTCGGACAAGGATGACGCCAACACTATGTTACAACGGTCCATGTACAGCACGCAAAGCAGGTACGAGAGAAAAGCTACTCCTCCATGGCATCGTCGCTCTCCTCCTCACTCTCACTCTCTTCGCCCTCGGCGACATCGATGGGGTCGAGATCGATGTCGTGATCCGCGCCCAGATACGAATCGCAGATGGCATAGAGCTTGAGAGCATGCTGGCCCTGGGGCAGGGAGAATTCGAGGCGGACGTTGAGGCTGCGATGTACGGTGACCTTCTTGATGGCAAGAAGCTGCCTGGACTTCGGCTCGCCGATGACGACCCACCAGTTGGCCAGCTTCTTCTTGGGGTAGAAGGGAGCGACCACAACTTCTTCATCCTCTCCGCCCTCCATATCCTCGTCTGCATCCTTCGAGAGGGAAACCTGGATGTTGATGGGAGAGCCAGCAGTGTACTCGCCCTTGGCAAGCTGGTAGTTGACGTCCAGGGTTGGATACGAGTTGACGAATGTAGCCACATCGCGCCTACAATGCGGTCAGCTATGAACTATTACTGATGTAGTACAGACACTTACATCTGTCGGGCGTCCATCTGCAAGAGCTCATTGCGCTTGTCGTCCTCCATCTCCATGATGTCATAGACCGTCTCGACACCAGCATCCTTGCAGCGTTTGATGACCTGATGACGGAGTGAGTACGACTTTGGCGTGAAATGCGAACCCACGACTTACATCTGGCTCGAAGTGGGGAATCTGCTTCAAGGGGGAATCGGTCTCCCAGCACGCCTGCACGCACATCTGCGACAAGTCCATTGCTCCAAGGGCGTTGAGCCACGCGTTTGACGACATGACGTCCACGCATGCGGACAGCAGAGTAAGGACCTTGTCCAGAACAAGGACCTGATCGGCGGCAAGGTCGGGTGGAAGCTGTAAACGAGAGAAGTGTGCCTGCAGCAACAAGAACGTCTTGAAGTGAGGCGCTTCGAAGTCGGCCTTCTCGAGCTTGACTGGCACACGGTCGTAGATGCGGCGCAGGAGTACATCCTCGTGACGACGAATAGGGATAGACTCGAACTCCGCAGACGAGGAGACAACTTCGAGCAGGCCCTTGAGCTTGGTGCGCTCCTTCAGTGACAGAGTGTACACCTCGACCGTGACGTCTGTGATGATACGGCGTGATTAGCGGTTCATTCAGTGCATGAAATTTGCTGGACTTACATGAGATGTTGTAGTACGCCGCAATCATACCAAGGTTCAACGGCGTCACATCCATCTCGTCCTCTGTAGTGCTCGTCAGACGTGTCACTTTAGGTTGCCAATACGAGTCAGACTGACCGATGGCGATACACTTCGAGTTCACGAGGTCGTTGAGGGTGTTCTCCACCAATTCGGACAGGTGATCCGATAGATGTTGGTGGCTGACGTTGTGGACGTTGTAGTAGTTCGGGTTCTGGGTCATGCGACGGTAGAAGTACGTCCAGGTCAAGATATCCTATCACGACATATTGAGTGCGGATTCGGCCCAGAATAGCTGTGTCAACTCACCATGGCATCTTGCTTGTTCTCGATCGTCTTGACCGCAATTTCCGCCAGGAAATAGTCGTGAAGCATATGCGTTGGCAGGTGGGATTCAATAGGAAGACCCTCAGCAAGGAACTTTTTGTAGAAGTCTTTGCGGGTTTGCTGGCACATGAGCACAGCACGACTCTTGTCGTCCTCCAAAGGACGGCAAGCCCGGCCCATCATCTGAAGCACGTCCATGACAGGGTAGTCAACGTATCTGTGCTCCTTGCCCTCATAATACTGGACACCCATGATGATGACCATGTAACTGGACACGGGCAGACTCCAAGCAGTATCCTAGACCGATATCAGAACGCGCCGCACTCGCACGAGAAGTAAACACGACGTACCTTGGAAGCAATGAGCACTTGGATGGCGCCATGCTGGAACAGTCGCTCGACGATACGCTTGTCTTGCTTGCTGAGCGCCTCGTGGTAATAACCAATGCCGTGCCTCAAGGTCTCCTTCAAGCCCGCGTCGGAGATATGTTCAAGATGAGGCTCAAGGTCGGCCTCCTCGACATGAAGGAAGCGCGTCGGGTTGTCGTCCGCTCCGCAATGTGTGATGATGTCGTCGGCGGTAAGTCGACATTGACGACGCGAGGGCACGAAGATGATGACGGGCTTGTGCGGAGAATACTCGCAGATGGCAAGGTATGCCGGCTTCGACATCGCGATCATGAGCGACGGGAAATGAGGGATCTGGAAGCTCTGGATGTGGATATCCATATCCAACGGCCGAGCACTGGAACATAATCAGCTGCACTGTTCATTAGAATATGAAACGAACATGTTGATACATACCTGGGCGGGAAGTTAAAGATTGCATGCGAAGGCGCACCCATCCACTCTCCCAGATCGCGAGCATTAGCTAGAGAGACACCGCACGCGACGATGCGAGTCTTGATCTCGGTTTGTGCAGAGACGTAACGCGTGCGCGAGATGACAACCTCGTAAGTCGGGCCGACCTCACCTCCCACGAGCTGGACTTCATCAGCAATAAGCAGCCCGATGGTTTGGACGTTCTTCCGCTGACGCCATCTGCGAGAAAGGACATCCCACTAGACGCAGAGGTCAGCCAACCTCGTTACAAAACACAAGAGAACACGTACCTGAGTAGGGGTACAAATTATGAGATCGCCCTTCTCAAGCAACCGCAAATCCGCGCTCGTCTCCCCGGTGAGGCTGACGATCTCCTTGCCACCCTGGAGGTTACCGAACTTCTTGCGCCATTCCTCAACACGGAGGTCGACCATCTCCTGGTACGGCTCAATGCATACGGCCCTCTTGTGCTCGCGCTTGCTCCAGAGGCGGAGAAGAGCAAATTCGGCACAGATCGTCTTGCCACTGCCCGTAGGTGCGCCGATGAAGACGTTGTCGTCGGTAGTGTACAGAGCCTGGAAGACCTGGGTCTGAATCTTGTTGAAGGTCTGGATCGTGGACGAGTAGATGCTCTCGAACTCCTTGTTGTGCAAAGCAGAAAGAGGAAGCGGCTGCAAGTCCAGAAGGGGAGTCGGCGGAGGGAACTTCTCGGGAAGAATGAGGTGCTTGAAGGAGATAGGAAGGCGCGTCTCGGCATGGAGCCAGCGGTCGGAGACAATGGAAATGTAGTAGTTGGGAGGGACGGGCTCGAACATCGGTACCGTGAGGGTCACATAGTGCTCATCTTCGGCATATCTCTGGCGGAGGATGAAGGTATCGTGGAACAGTATAATCTCGCCGTCGACGTCCTCGACGAGAATCCAGAACGATTCCGTGCCGCCATGAATCTTCTCATCCCATCGAAAGTCGGGAATGATCGTCAAGTCGATGCGGAGCAGTGTACGGGTGATAGGCTGAACCTGAGCTTGCAACCTGTTGGACGTCAGTAAGAGGCAGTCAATGACTGTTATAAGATCGACTCACTGAAGCTTGGGGAAGCTGTGGACGAGACGATGCACAAGTCGCCCAGCATTCGGGATACCGATGAGCTCGCCGATCTCAGGCGGGGTCTGTAAGGAATGTCAGAAATCGAGAAGGGCAAACTAGCATCGCCGCATAACTCACCAGGTCGAAGTAGCGGTACCAGGGCTGTGTCAAATAAGTCAATTGTGTTACACAAGCACATTGGGGTGCCACTTACGAATTGCTTGCCCTCAGCCTTCCTGATGATCTCAGCCGGCACGCCCTTGAACTGACGCAAAGGCGTCATCGAGCCCCACCTACAAATCGAATACATGAGCTGGCCTCCTTCAGTTCTACGAGTTGCGATCGCTTACATTCTCCGCTCGACCATCTTGCAGAGGTCTAGCGCAGTCTTGGCGGGTACGGCCCACCCACGCTTCAAGCAGATTTCGAAGATCGCTCGAATGATACTGAAGACCGCGACTCGATCAGTACACAAATCAGGCTTCTAGGAGGACACACTCACCGGCCGGCGGACTGCTGGACATATACCATGTCGGCCACGAGTGCGAAACCTTATGCGGCCCAGTCAGAGCATATACATCGTACACTTGAAGAGCATACCTTCGAGCTTCAATTGTGAGATATAGGCTTGAAGGAGAACGTTGATCTTCGCAGCGGGTTCCTCAACGGACTCCTTGACGGGAATGGGAACACGCTCAAGAAGCTTGCTGAGCTCAAGTTTTTCCTGCATGATACGTCAGAATCTATTATGCCAAATAGATACGACGATGAACTCACATCCTGCCGCACGGGGATGAGCTTGAACTCGTTTGAGAGCGCAAATATACGGAACAACTCAATCGACGACATAGTCGGACGGAGGTGTTGGTTGTACGTCGCCATCGAGCTGTAGGTGACGTAGTAGTGCGAGGCAATACGACCAAGTTCTGTGCTGTGGAAGCGGCCAGTCGAACGTTCATACTTGATGAGATGGCACTTCTCGAGCAGCGCAGCGGCGGTATGAACGATGTCGGCGCGCTTCTGGACAAGGGTCGGATCGCCCTCGAGGTAGTCGATGCCGACACTGTAGAGGACGGGGTCCTTGAGCATCCGAACGTACAGGTAGGTGTACCCGAGCCACTGCACGGCTTCGTCGCGGTTCCGAATGGTACCGAGTACGATCTCGGCGTTAAGGTTGTCCGTAAGCTTCGAGACGAACTGGGACTCGATCGGGAGCTGCTGGTTCATCAGACTGAGGTAGTACTGGAGCTCGGAGTGGTTGGTAATGATGATACCCTCGCCGAACGTGTCGTACTGCGGACGACCGGCACGACCGAGCATCTGAAGGACGTCTTGAGGGGACAGCTCAACCCAGCGACCCTTTTCCGGATTATAGATCTGGGTGCCCTTGATGATAACGGTATGAGCGGGAAGGTTGACACCCCACGCGAGCGTGGCAGTGCAAACGAGGACTTGCAGGTGGCCGTCCGCGAACAGCTCCTCAACGAGCCCACGATCTTCTCTCGACATGCCAGCATGGTGGATACCGAAACCGAACTGGAGGAGATCCTTGAGGTTCGGGTCCTTGACGTTGTTGGTTTCCTCCAGCAGGATCTCGCGAGTCGCACCCTCAGGCTTGACAAACTGCGTGATTGTCTCCTTCTCGATCGCCATGTCGCGGATGAACTTCGCCGTCTTGGCAGTCTCCTTCCGCGAGTGAACGAAGACCAGGGTCTGGTTCTTGCCCGCCTGGTCCAACACCTTCTCATAGCAAACCTCGTTCATGACCTGGTAGCGCTTAATAGCCTTCTTCTCGGTGATGCCAATGAATTGCTGCTGGAGAGCGCAAGGACGGTATGACGCATCAAAGTAGAAGAGGCCCTTGTTTACGTCGACGCGGAGGAAAGTTGCCACGTCCTCGTAGTTCGGCAGGGTCGCCGACAGACCGACAAGGCGCACATACTCATTCGTCTGCTCCATGCGACGGATCGTCCGAGCGATGACCGACTCGAGGACTGGGCCACGGTCATCATGCAACAAGTGAATCTCGTCGATGATGATGAGACGTACGAGGTTCGTGTAGCTGGTATCCGTGCTCTTCCGCGTGATGACGTCCCACTTCTCCGGCGTCGTGACGATGATCTGCGTTTCCGAGATTTGTTGCTTCGTCATTTGAGCGTCACCGGTGAGCTCGCCAACCTTCACGCCATACACTGCCAGCCGAGAGCTGAAGTTGCCAACCATTTCCTGTACGAGGGCCTTCATGGGGGCGATATATACGATCTTGAAGGCGTCAAGATCAAATTGCCCGGTCGCCTCATCTCGGTATTTACCAAGCTCGTTCAAGATTGTGAGCATGGCGACGTTGGTCTGAAATGAATATAAGTCCTGAGGAGCGGAACAAAAGCTCTAAAGATAGGCTCACCTTGCCAGCACCGGTGGGGGCGCAGAGCAAGATAGGTTCATCAGTGCCGAACGCGACAGGATAGAGCTTGCTCTGGATGCGGTTGAGGTTGCGGTAGCCCTTGAAGCCTTGCCGCGCCCACTCCGGCAAAGACTCGATGAGAACGAGCTCCGAGTCATGCGTCGGCTTCGACTTCGGTGCGGGAACGTGAATCTCCTCGTAGCCCTTCTTCGCACGCTTGAACGAGCCCTCGGGAAGCTTACACTTCTTGTTGGACATGAGGTGACCGCCTTGGCTGAATGCCATGCTCTCGAGGTCTACAGTAGCTTTCGGCTGCACGGTCGAGCCGGGAGCGAGCGTGGCCGTCTTCGGGACCGCATCGACCTTAGTCTTAGCGTCCACATCCATAGCATCCTGACCTCCCTTCGCCTTCCTGTCGCCAGCCAACTCCCGCAGAATCCAACCGACGCCCTTCTCCCGCATGGCCACTTCGACATTCACCCGTTCGTCGGCATCGCTACGCATGAGCTTCGTACACCACACGATGACATCGCGGTTCTTGACGAATTTGCGGATGAGCGGGAAGTGTTGATAGTCAAACAGCTCCATGAGTTGATTCTCGCAGTCGCGGACGCTGGACTCGGAGCCAAGGATAGAGAGCACGGTTGAAGCTTTGTCGGCGGCAGTGACGGGGTCGGGATAGACTTCTGAGATCTGACGCTGAACCCAGAAGGCATCGATGGAATGCGGAGAAACGATGTCTTTGTCGGCCTGCGCCTTGCCCTGCTGCGCTGCTGAAGACCCAGCGATGACGAGTTCGTCCTCGCCCTCCAGCGACTCTGGTAATGGCTCTGCGCCTTCTTGCGCTTCTTCCTCCTCTTCGTCAGACTCTTCGCCAACCTCGAAACCCTCGTCTTCTTCCTCCTCTTCTTCTTCCTCGTCGAATACAACTGCGACGCCCATTTCATCGTCGATCTCTGCTTCCTTCTTTTCCTGGTCGGGATCTACGACCTGCTCGTCCTCGACGCCATAGTCGGTGATCTTCTTCGAGAGGTTGATAAGCTGCGAGAATTGCTCGTTGGAGATGGGGCCCAAGATTTCCTCAACCTCCTTCTTCTTGTCGAAGTCCTTGAGGTTCTCATTCTTCAGCGCCTCTAACACCATGTCAGCTGCACTGCGAACGACATCTTGCGCCTGGTCACCCAGTGCTTGGTGTACGCTTGCGAGAATAAGCTCGTAGACTTCACGCGTCTCCGCCGTTCGCGGGCGGTAAGTGAGACCTTCCACGTCTTCAGTCGCCTCGATGATGTCGGTATACGCGTAGCCAGTCACGTCGGCCGTCTTCCGCTTTGAGGGCTTCTCCGCGCCCTCTTGCTTCTCTGCGGCCTTCTTCTTCTTCTTTTCTATGTCCTTGGGCACCTCGCGCTGAACGCGCGAGCCCATCTCCTTGGGGTCGATACGACCAACGAGAGACTGAGGGGCGCCATCCGGTTCCTTGTCGCGACGCGGAAGAGCCGAACGGTCCGCAGTCAGAACAAGAGAAGAGATAGCAGAGTAGTTGTAGCCAGACAAGTCCCGTTTGCCCGACATAATGGAAAGAGGAGTGAGGGAAAGGGAATGGAGGTCGTCGAGAGCGTCCTCGACGTCGTGGACGGCGTTGAAGGATGCAGCAACAGAGGTGCGACCGTCTAAACTTGGTCGGCAATTTCCGATTACTCAGCGCTTACCCACCAAGTTGTAAGTAGGCGCACGTAGATTATCCCAGTCCACTTGCAGCATTCATCTTATAGTTGCTCCAGTGCACACTGCACGTAGCACATCCTATCCAGCAATAACAACACATGCGTGAGGCTTTTTTTGTTCATTTGACTCGCAGGCTCAAGTGCGGTGCCTTATCCACCGCTATCACTCCAGAAAAAATCGTATTGATATAGTAAGTAGAGCGGCCATACTGACTGAATAGCAACCCTCACACATGGCCCCTACTCCTCGCGAACCATCGCATTCTCCTTGTGAGTACTTACCACGAGCTTCATCATCGCGAGAGCGGCTGAGACTTGTAAGCCAACGGAGACGGAACAGAGACGCGCAAGTCGCTGGTCACAATCCCCGTCCTGCGGAACCTATCCATGCGGCGGACCGTTGTCACCTTCATCTCCTCCTGTGCAATGGCCACCTGTTTAGCGGGATGACACTGGAAGTAAACATGTAGATTGCTCACTTCGTTCCAGGTCTTCGACATGCTTGGACGCGCCGCGATGTCCTCGTAATATCTCTGAAGTCGTGCAAACCGAGGGGAATGGAGGGCCTCGACCCCTGCCTGTGCGACCTCCGGAGTGAAATTCCCTAGCCCGGTCTCCAACATCAGGCGCAGACGAGCGAGAATCGGGATGAAAGCTGCGTCGGCAATGGACCACTCCCCAGCCACGAATCCTGTCGGGGGCAGCATCGCCTGGAACTCCTCGAGGAGTCCGAGAATACTCTCGAGCGGTTCGCCGAGGAAGAGGAACCCTAGCAGCCCTTTGGGGAGCTTTGCGTCCACGGACGTGTTCCATAGACGTATGCGCGCACGCAACACAGGATCCGTAGGAAGAAGGTTGGCGTCGGGGAAAAGATCCGCGAGGAACTCGAGGATCACAAGAGACTCCGGGATCTTGACTGCCTCGGCGGAGGGCGCCTCGTCCGGGCGCAGCTCGCGTCCGCCGTAGACGAGGAGTGGCACCTGTTACAGAATCATGTGAGCCATTCGACGACCGCTATGTGGCCTGACTAACTGACCTTGCCACCTGCAGGATTGACCTTTTCTTCATACCATCCCTCCTTATTCATCAGGTCGATCCATATGGTGTCGTACCGTGCACCCGCTTCCTCCAAAGCCAAACGAACCTACATCCAAGCTTCAGCACCTATCCGAGTACCATAACGCAAGGGATTATGTACCCTATGCGGGAACGGCGAATCCTGTCCCAGTGATTTAGTCAGTATGGGCACAATGTAGGTCGTGGTAGCCGGCATCAGAACGTACTATGGCTGAGTACAGTGTGATTCTCTTCACTTCAGACATTGTCGATATTGTTAGGTTGAAGCGTGCTGGAAGATGGCGGACGTGAGCTCAAGAGCTCACTTATATATGCGTTCACAGCACGTCCCTAGCAAACGGCAGAGAGCCTTCGTATGCGCTCGGCACTAACAAATGCCACGGAGCCATACCTGAAGCGCGGCACCAAAGGATACGCGGCACGATACGCAGCCTACAACGTTACTGCCCACCGCGATCAACGCGGACTATTGAACGCGGCTATAGGCGCGTCTCCTACATATCGATTGCGGGACGCCTACTACTAAAACGCCGCCGAGGTCCTCCATCAGATCCCCGCAGCTACCTACGATCCATAATCACTCCCGTACAGACTGGTAATGCCCGTGTCGACATGCTCTGAGCTGAATCATCCTACCTCAGATCGAGCGTACTATCCACCGCAGCGAAACATGCTGTATTTGTACGCGTAGTTTATCCTCTATCGGCAGAGGTGCATTGACGCACTGCAGAGGCTTTGAGCTTTTCAATTGGTGCAACCTCGAGCCAACAGGCATAGGTACGCGTGTATATGTCTCAAATGGTGGATTGGTTCGCGCTGAAGCTCGTTCATGTCGTTAGGCTCACAGGCAGCGCCGACTCATTCTGAGAAGTCCCCTAATGTCAGTGGGGGTATTTGAGTGAGACTAGCGACATTCTCGGCTTACAGAATCCCGAGCACCCCCTGGCTTATCCCACCATCTACTTCTGAGGTACAGGCACCTCGAAGGTGGGTTCGTGAGCTTCTACAGTACCGTTACCATGTTGAACATCTCAACTTTACCCCGGAAGTCCGAGCAAGTCCGTGTGGTGTCATCAAAGGTTAGGCCAGACCTCGTGGGATGTGGTGGTCCACGCGTGATTGGGTCCTGTAGCCTGTTTGTCTTGTCAGAGATGACGGACGTGACTCTTGGACTTGACGCCCGTGCATGGCCTGCGGCGCCGAGGCTGCTAAATTATAATACGCACACAGCTGTGCTTTGCTGACGGCTGTGATCAAAGATGCTGCCATCTTTGTGGCGCGCGCCGGTATCACACATTCGCGCATTCCGCGCAACAGATTTCTGAGTCCAACCGGTCCTCTGCTGACATTGGGCTTCCTACTACACTGTGTGGCAACAGAGATGAGGTCTCATGCCATTCTGACGCAGTCAAGCTCAAACTGTGCAGTAGGTGCTGCGATCAGTCAAGCCCTGGTCAGAGCAAGTACTCAGCGTGAGTAGGTTGGTACTCGATATGTTCAGCTGCAGTTGCAAACTCACGCCAGCCAAGGTTTCTTAGGGTCGCCTCCCCCCGGCGTTGTGATTCGATGCTGCAATATACCGAGAATGTACGGTAAAACATCCGAAGAGGTAGGCCTTGATCTTCGCACAACCTCTCGCTGATCCAGGTCGTCTGCCCGTGCCGATGCAGAAGATTGCCCGGACGGTTCTCAAGAGCGTTCGAGCGATCACACCTGCCTACTTGCCCGAGAAAAGTGCATTGCCTCACGCTGTCACCACTGCTTGCGTACGTAAACCTCTCTCACTCCATTCCTTGCATCGCAGTAGGTCGGACGTCCAGGTCCCGAATACGCGTATATGCCAATCACTACATATTGCGATGCGTGGGAGGGTCCGGTGTTCCGTCAGACGCACGACGATGTCACATACCATTAGCGTGCGGCTTCGACGCCCGCAATGAGCGTGGGCGATGCCGGACCTGCCTCCTAATGAAAGCGAAGACCGAGTTGCACCGGATCCGCCAACCAGCGTTGACTCCCAAGGGCTGTCCGATGTCCATTGGCCCTGGTGCCCTGCGTCTGCGCTTCCGGATCCGCCTAACATGCCTCGCTGGGTCCCAGCATCATACTGCTTAGAACAAAGGAAGCGTTCCATCCCATCCCAGTGCAGCTTCGCTCCCGTCAATGCTGATGCTGCACGAGGGAACCAATATTAAGGGCGCCCTTGCTTGGTAAAGGCGGCAGCCATTCTCGAGCCCCTCGCCTGACAAACCGCACCGTCAACACCACCAGCTGCCGCGAGCTACCACCCACAATGTGTTCCCCCAGGCTTTGCTGCATCAGCTTGCTTTGTTTTCTGCTAAAGCACGCCGCTGCCGCCCTCCTCACAGATCAAGCTCATGCCGCACAAAAGATTTATGACTTCATCGTCATTGGAGGTTAGTCCTTGCCCGTGTTGTCGTAGCAGATGTCATCCTCACTGTCATCCCTTGACACACAAAAGGTGGAACGGCGGGATCTGTCATCGCTAACCGGCTGTCCGAGAACCCCGGCGTCAGAGTACTCCTCATTGAGGCCGGCGTAAAGTCGGTATTTGCCAAGCATTCGCTTGCCATCACACGAGCGATTAACCTTTTCCGCTGGTGGCAGTAACGCTCAGGGCCCGCACGTCAACGAGCTCCAAGTTCCTTACTTTGTGTCCTCCATAGACCCGTCGTTCGACTGGAATTATACCACCGTTCCGCAAAGCGCGCTGCAGAATCAGACGATACCCTACCCTAGAGGTCATGTCCTTGGCGGCAGCAGCTCCACTAGTACGTGCGTTCTAGCTTGGTGCGATGCACATGACGCTGAACGTGTGTTCCAGACTTCATGTTCTATACCCGAGGGTCATCGGACGAGTTTGATAGACTAGCGCGCGTCACCGGCGACGAGGGCTGGTCGTGGAGGAACATATTTTCGTACATCCTGAAGGTGGTCGCCCATCGTGTGAACCTTTCCGATGCGCGCATGTGCTCATTTTTTCTCCACAGACGGAGATGCTATCCCCACCTGCAGATGGACACAACACGACAGGACAGGTAAACCCGAGCGTGCATGGCCACGCTGGTCCGCTCCTCACGAGTCTCCCCGGGAACGCGACCGTACTCGACTCGAGAGTCATAGAGACGACATCACAACTGTCCGAATTCCCCTTCAATCTGGACATGAACTCCGGCAATCCTCTGGGTGTCGGTGGGTATCACCTCGCGTTCTCCTTAATGGGCGGGCATTTCTGACCCGAATTTGCAGGCTGGCTGCAGTCTACCATTGGCCATGGAATGCGTAGCAGTGCAGCTACGGCATTTCTTACGGATGTTGTACTCGGCCGCGAGAACCTTGACGTCCTGATTGGTACAAGGGTCACGCGCCTCATCCGAACCGAGCAGTTCCTCTCCACGCCAACGTTCTTAGGCGTGGAGCTCGCCCAGAGCGCCTCAGGTACAGAGTCCCCTTTTCCTACGAAAACGCACGACTCATCAGTCGGCACAGGCCCCCGCATTTCACTCACGGCGAGAAAGGAAGTCATTCTGTCCGCGGGTAGGTTCAAATTCTCGAGTCTTGCTGTTGCATCCCGTTGACAACTGCACAGGATCGATTGGCACCGCCCAGATTCTCATGCTCTCGGGAATCGGTGACCGACAAGAGCTCTCCGCGCACAAGATCAACACGCTGGTAGACCTCCCCGATGTCGGGAAAAACATGCAAGACCACCCCTGGGTGCCCCTACAATGGATGGTCAACAGCAACGACACGCTCGATTCGATCAACAGGAATCCGGAGCTGATGAGCCAGTTTGTCGCACTGTACAACGCGACGAAGCAGGGCCCCATTGCGAACAACCCTGGCGGGAACCAGATCGGATGGTTCCGCCTCCCCGACGACTCGCCCATCCTCAAGCAGTTCGGCGACCCTACAGCCGGCCCCTTGTCTCCGCACTTCGAGCTTACTTTCGGGGTATGTCCGTGCGTTTGGGAGACCTCGCCGGACCTGTACTAACGCTCACGACGTACAGAACTCGTTTTTGTCCTTCAACCAGCCGGAGCCTGATACAGGCAACTTCATGAGCATGTGTGTCGCGCTCGTGGCGCCTACATCCAGTGAGCCTCGATCATCGGGCAGCTCTGGGCCAGTAGCGCTGATTTCGCGCTAGGGGGCTCCGTAACGCTAGCGTCGGCATCGGCATTCGACGCGCCCCTCATCGACCCGGCGTTTATGCAGACCCAGTCCGACCTAGCCATCCTCACAGAAGCAGTCAAAGCCGCGCACCGCTTCGCCGCCGCGCCAGCGTGGAAGGACTTCATCATTGCCCCATTCAAGGATGCCGCGCAGACGACGTCGGACGACGACATCCACGCCTACATCCGCCGGATGGTCTCGACGTTCCGGCACCCGATGGGGACCGCGATGATGTCCGGCCCACTCGACAGCAAGGGCGTCGTCAATCCAGACCTGCGCGTCAAGAAAGTCAACGGGCTCCGGGTAGTGGACGCCTCGATCTTTGTGAGTGCCGCCGACATAATCCCACGCGCGGGCACATGTATAATGTACCCGTGGGGTACAATTACTGATGACACTGCTTTCCAGCCACACATCTTTGGTGCTCATCTCCAGGCCCCAGTATACGCCATCGCGGAGCGGGCAGCAGATCTGATCAAGGAGGCGCACGGCATCCCGCTGTCGCATTGACAGTGAGAGGGTAAGCGGACACTTCGTGTCACCGGGATGGCAGCCGTGGGTGAGCGGTCTCGCGCAGTCATTTGTAAATAGTTGTAGACAACTTCTTGACCCACATGTACTCATAGTCATGGGTGCTTTGGACGGTCGGCTGGATGCGCCTCAACTCGAGGTATTGAAAGAGTTTGGGTCGGACTTGGAACATTGGTGACGTTATGTAACGTGTAGCGTGTGGAGTCATCTCGCTCAACTGCGATTATAGCCTCGTCCGTGCAGGGCGCAGCATCGGAAAGATGAGGCTAAAGTGGGTCTACCCTACCGATCCCGGTCGGACGCATGGCAAGCGGCCTGCAGGCAGCGTATACCACATTCGTTGGGAAACACGTGTGCGGAAGACCATCCAAATAGGACCGTGCCTTGAACGCCTTTCGGCATCGGGAACCATCCATGGAAAGAACGCGCGCAGAAGACCCGAGCGGGGCGGACGACAGTCCCCATTCTGCGGGTGGCTGGGTAGCCTTTATGATGGAGCGTCGTCGACGCCGAGAAACTGCCTGAACGACACCGACATGCCCTTCATTTTTGCACCAATGCTGACTACGCCCCTGCTGAAGGTGCCTCTCCTCGCCGCCCACGCAGTATACACCTACCGTGGCATGACACCTCCCCGGCGCCCTCCGCTTCCGGACGAACAGAAGCGTTTCGCCATACCGGATTACATGACACGGACCACCACCCTGCAGATGGCCGTGACCGCGGTCGCAAAGGTGCGCGCAAGCCAGATCGTCCCTTCCCACATAGCTCTCGCAGACGACTGACAAGCTTGCGAACCCAGTGGGCGTTATGCGGCGTCGCCATCGCCGAGGCGGCCGTCATACTCGCGCTCTACGCGCCTTCTCCCGCATCGACCCGCGTGCTCGACATCCTTCTGCCCAACACGCCCGCAACACACGCCGCTTCCATAGGTCTCACGTCGATGAGCGCAGCGGCATGTCTGCTGGGCATCACGGGCGGCGCCGTCCGCGTCTGGTGCCATCGCACGCTGGGAAAGTTCTTCACCTGGCAGATGGCCGTGCAGAGCGACCACCAGCTCGTCACCACCGGGCCATACGCCATCGTCCGCCACCCCAGTTACACGGGCTGGGTGCTCATGTTCGCCGGCAACTTCGCCCTGCTCCTCAGCAAGGGCTCTTACTTCGTGGAGGCGGGATGCTGGAGGACACGCACGGGGCAGGTTGTTGCCTCCGCGATTTTGGCGTACCTGGCGTCAGTAACCGTTTCGCTTCTCAGCCGTATGGCCAAGGAGGATGCGGTGCTGCGCAGGGAATTCGGATCGCAGTGGGAGGAATGGGCGAAGAGGACTCCGTACCGCTTGATTCCTTACGTGTACTGATGGCTGCCGTTTTCTCTGTTTGTGAACTTGGACGCATCGATAGATTGAGAGCCCTGACACGCAACGATGTTCTTTGCATCACCTGCCGCTCACTGCCTGTGCCCCATATGGTAGAATGCCCTCTCAAGCCACCACAATTTCCTTGTCCTGGGATCGTTTTGTATCCTGCGAGGCATTGTCATCGTCGAACACTTCTTCAGATCCGTCTATGATGGCCTCTTCCACAAAGGTCTCCTCTGCCGGGAACACGAGTGACAAGAACGAATACACCGTCAGCGAGACGAAGAACTATACAATAAGTGGGAATATAGAAGAGTCAGCAGGAATCACGAGCATCGGGTGGGAGAGTGCACGCACCCCGAAGAGCCATGCGAAGTCGAAGACCTTCACCGCACCGCCGACGCGCACAGAGGGATTGACAGATGAGATGAGCCCGGGCATGTTGGGCGGGACTGCGACCAGCATCGTGACCACGGCTCTCCAGTTCTATCGTGCCAAGGGCCAGTCCCATATTAGATAAGGCGTATCAGAAGACGTATGTGTGAAGGCTCACGAATCCACACGTATAGCGGTACCGGCCGTAAGGCCTATACATGGACGGTACGTCCACACGACCACGATGGACAATCCAGTACTGCTCCGCGGTCAGCGGACGAACCCTGAGCTGCAGAGTGCACTCACATCCGCCACCATGACCCCCGCGAACGGTCCAAGAAAGACGGTGTACCCGTTCATGAACGCAAGAAAGCCTTGGGCACCGGTAACGATCTCCCATGGGACAAACGCCCACGGGCCGACGATGGCGGAGATTACCTGCCCGCGACGGATGTTGATGTACTTCGGGAAGAGCACCGTCAAGTCGTTCGCAGCGGACAGGGTATTGGCGGATATGTTTGTGCCGAGCGTGGCGAGGGCGAAGGTGAATGCCGCGAAGAACGCGGCCGGACGGTTCTCCCAATGGTCGATGAGGGTGAGAGGATTCCAAAGCACGGAGCCGTACAGCACTACCCCTGCCGATGTGACGGCTATGCCGATGAACCCGACGAGGGTGAAGGCGGCCGGGATCACGAGAAGCTGCACGTACTGCCTGCGCAGGAGATATGTTCTCAAAGACATCATTGAGGATCTATCAGAACAGAACCTACGCTCTCTCGTTCTTCGCATAGCGCTGCGACGGATCCTCAGTTTTGATTGATGGAAAACAGGCACGAAGCAGTATACTCACAGTGAAATCAGGAATGTTGACCGCGAGCGTGGAATAGATACCCAGAGCACTGTTCAAGCCACTGAGCCAAGCATACGAAAATGCACTCCCCGATAGCTTGGAATGCTGCACGAAGAGGCCTTTGCTCGCCGGGACCTTGACAAACGCCCAGATGAGGATGGCAAACCAAGCCGGTGGGACAATGACAGCTTTGAATAAGAAAAACCACCGTATCTTCTGGGGCGAGACAAACATGAGAGGCATCTGCAGATATAGAATCCGATGATCATTGTCGCTTCCGATGACTACCAAGGCTGCATGACCTACCAGGATTAGCCAGTACAGAAAATAGCACATCATTCCTGAGTAGTGAGCACATGTGAGATCTAAACCTTCATCAACGATGCTGCGCAACTCACCAGAAGTTTCAATATGGGCACCTGCGGGCAAATGGTTAGGCATCCTTGCAATAGACGGCCAGATGGCCTTTAACATCTTGTTTCATCTGTCAGCGACCACCGTCTCGCTCCATTGAGGTCTCCACCAACTCGGCACACACCTGATAAACGCACTGAGAGCCCGTGTATGCCTGGATGCCCAACCAGAACATAGAAAGCACCATCCGACTGATCACGCTGAAGTAGCTGCAGTAGAATCCGAACGAGGACCGGTTCAACACAGGAAAACTGACATGCAGCCGCGCCCCGACCGTCCCGTTCAGCACCATGACGGTCGCGATGATGACGTGCCCGAGCGCGATGGCTGGAAGGGCTTGTCTCCTGGCAAACAGTCCCATGCGCAGATCAGCGAGAGCGCGATAGCGCAGCAGTCGTCCCACAGAAGACCAACCACGAAAGTCCGATGGCGAGCATGCTCGACGCGAGCTGCCACACCGCCGCGTTCCAGGCGTCCGATATCCAGTACGCGACGTAGTTGAATGTCGACCACGTCCTCTACAATCGCACCACTCTGCATCAGCGCCATCATCCCAGACGTACCAAATTGGAGCCTTCACCTTCTGGGGCGGAACGGGATCCATGTCCTTGTTCGACCACCGGCTGCCCCCGCGGCCGTCGGTCGGCGCGAACGTCGACGGCTCCGGCTCCAGAGCCCAAGCTGAAGGATTCATCCAGGCAGCGACGCGCTTGTGTAGGGTCATGGTCGGTTGGTTGGACGCGCGGACACCTCCAGCGGTGCGCTTACACGCCGTGCTCCATAGAAGACGCGTATGTATAGGTTACACGCTCGCGCCCATGCACGCAAGAAATGCTTGGGCCTTCCTCGCATGCCAGCGGCTGCGGGGCCGCAACTCCAGCACGTATTCGCCGGTGAGTCGGAATGAGGACCGAGGCGGCCTAACCTTGCCCACTGCGTGGGCACGACGGACGCTCGAGGTGCATTCATCAGAAGTTCATGGCAGAACTGCGCTGGGGGAGGTCTGTGAAGGATTCGGACAGACTAACGTTCTCAGCGCGAGGGACGACCTGCGATGAGGGTCATCGCGGGATGAGGTAAAGAGCGTGGGA
Source organism: Trametes cinnabarina (assembly GCA_000765035.1). Classification (NCBI taxonomy): domain Eukaryota; kingdom Fungi; phylum Basidiomycota; class Agaricomycetes; order Polyporales; family Polyporaceae; genus Trametes; species Trametes cinnabarina. The sequence goes on along the minus strand of CCBP010000118.1, from coordinate 16,377 downwards.
ACGGGTGTTGCCCGTCTTTAGCCACAAATAATGGGAACCGTCTCTCTACTCTCGAATATATCACTCACTCACTCACTCACTAGTACTGTATCGCAGTAGTAAGTAGCCTGAGTCTCCCAGAGTACTGTTCAGTGTTCATGATCATAGCGTACAACAACGGTTGACACATACACACGAGCCAACATAGACGTTCATTCAAACCATGTTTCGCGGTCCTACAACTCCTCGCGCGCACGCGCCTCAGTCGACGTCGACCGGGTTCCAAGTGATAGCGCCCTCCTTGCCCTTGTCAAGCACATCGATGCGCGCCATGTCCTCTGCGCTGATCTCGAAGTCAAACACGTCCGCGTTCGCGATGACGCGCTCTGGGTTTGCGGACTTTGGCAGCGGTGCGAACCTGCAGGGCCGCCCTCTTTAGTGCCGACGCCTATCTCACTCGGATGGGATTTCCGCGTCCCGGTCCTCTCGCGCGCATCGCGGAGGTAGCCAGGATGAAGGGTCAAAGGACGACGAGGGGGTACGTACCCGCGCTGCAGAGACCAACGCACAAGGACCTGCGCCGGAGTCTTGTTGTACTGTGAAAGACCCATAGTCAGCACCAACACCGGCACCAGGGAGCAGCCCAAGCCAGCTCGGACGTTACTTGCCTTCTTCGCGGTCTCAGTGATAGCAGGGATGTCCCACTGTCCGCGCATGAGCGGCGCGTACGCCTCGACGACGATGTCGTGCTTCCTGCAGTAGTCGACGATCTCCTTCTGCTGGCACAGGGGTTGGACCTGCGCGCCGCGCCCGGGGTCAGTCACGTTGTGCCCTCCCGGGCCGTCTTCCTCAAGCGCACCTCGATCTGGTTTATGGCCGGCATCTCGAGCCCCGCCTCGCGGATCTCCTCCAGGTGCTTCACGCCGCTGTAGTTTAGGAAATGCGCGATCATCACTCAGGAGGGCAGCGAGAGAAGAGGAGTGTGCGTGTGCGCGTACTAGTTCGAGACCCCGATAGCCTTGGTCTTGCCCTGTTTCTTCGCCTCGAGGAGGGCGCGCCACGTCTCCAGCCGGCGCGGCTTGTCCGACATGGCGCTGTGGATGAGGAAGTAGTCGACATAGTCTGTGCGCGCGATGTGAACACCTGAAGTTCTCAGTCGGGCTGCAGGTACACGCCACATTACCGAAGCCCAGCGTCTTGAGAGAGTTGTCAACCGCAGCGAGAGCGAGATCGTATCCATGTTCGTCATTGGCAAGCTTCGTCGCTTAAGGGGGGTCAGGTGTTTCCTGGATGCACACAGGCGAGACCGTATACATACTGATGAAGACCTGGTCGCGCGGGATGCCGCTCTCACGTACGGCTTCCCCGACCTGCGCTTCGTTCCCGTACATGCGCGCAGTGTCAATGTGCCTAAAGACGTCCCGCGTCATCCCCGTGAACTCCCATAAGATGAGGACGCATGCATACCGGTAACCGTGCTTCAACGCTGCGAGGACGGCAGGCTTGCAGTCATCATTCATGTACACGCCGAGGCCCAGCAGGGGCAGCTCGTAACCTGCGACGATCCAAGAGTGCCTTCAGTAACGCCATGGCCTGCGCCCCATTCGAAGAGCGACTGTGTCAGACGACACGTACCCGACGACAGACGGACGGTAGATTGGATAGACAGTTTCGACGTCATTATTGCTGGCGCTGGATGTCAGGATCGCGTATCCAAGGGTTATATAAGTGGGACTGGTCGCCCTCGTAATCGCTGTCTTGCGCCGGCAATTGTGTGCTGCGGGCGGCGGTGGCGGTAGCGGCGGCACGCAGAGCATATATAGGAACGCTAAGCGTCGTCCGCGCAAGAACATCGAGCTATCAAACCCTGTCCCCTTTCGGCACTGGTTTGTTCGAACGTATGAGACTCATGGGCCGAGCTTCCGCAGCAGAGAGTCGGGAGAGCTTGGACTTTACGCCGGCTGACTCAGGGAACCTAGCGACACCGCCTTCGAGCTGCACCTGCTCAATCCCGCGCAAACCCACATTGCATGACCCTCGGAGCTTCTCTCGATATATGAAGGCGAAGAGTACATACCCACGCGCCGAACGCTCGATGGCAGGTTCAGGGGAGAGATCCCGGCAGTTGGAGACGACAGCGGCAGAGACCAGCAATCCGGGTACGAGAAGTATTGGGCGTCGCAGAGGTGGCTTCGCGCCGGCGCTGCACGGATCGCAATCGGAGCTTGGTATTGATATTCCTCAGCGATGAGAATCGTGATTCACCAAGAGAACCCCGCACTGCGGTTGCAAAGCCGGGAGGAGTGGTTATTGCGATGGCGAACGCCACGAAGCCCGGTGCGTTGATGAAGTCCGTCATCTTCGTGCGATCCAGGGCGAACATGCGCGTACCCGGGAAAGGATGCAGGGAGTGATAGAGCATGTGTGCAGCACCGCCCATCGAAGACAGATCGGCCGCCGCTCTACGCCGCCCAGACAGTGCGTGGCAGCACTTTTCCGTGTGCGTGCGACTTCGCCACTCAAGCTCAATATCAGCTGCAGGCTCCCGGTCGAAGGGGGATGTGCAGCTGCATGCGAATGCTGCACAGATGTGTCGACGTTGAGCGAACGAGGTGGATGATTTTATAGACTCCAGTTCTCAATCATGCAGTATATCATGGCTGGAAACCATAGCGTCTCGGTCGCGCGTGCAGGAAGGACACGTACGCGAGCGAGACTGGGACTCTGAGCTCCTAGAGGCGGCGTCAACGTTTGCGATGGCGACCCGATAAGGTGTTTCTCTTGCCTTACGGGGTGATTTGAAAACAGACCGTCCTAGGTTCAGGCTCAGTGCTGAGTCTGCTCTGGCCATGGCGTGACTGCGTACATCTTCAGGAGCCTGTCCCGCTCGGCCTTCCGGCGACGACCCTAGGGCTCCCTATTACGGGGGACACGGTGCGGATTCGACGGCTTCTTGATGCATCCGCGCACTCGCAGCTGGCCTCCTCACCCACGCACGGGTCCTAACTCATGTAGCCACCTCTCATGGCCGAGCGCGCTGCGCTAGCTGCAGAGAACGCTCGGAGACTAGAGCTGAACATCAGAAGCAGCCCCTGACTTCTCGAGAGAGATTAGAGAGTCCTCGCCGCCTGGATCCGATCCCCAAGAACTGCTTCACCTCAGTCTTTCGCCCAGTCCCGGTCTCGCACTCGCCATCATTCGCACTCAGCAGCGGTACTCTGCGCGCGCGTCCTCGTGCCGAGCGAGCGTACGTGCTCCCGAGGCCGAACCCACATCCGAGTCGCGCCTAGGCCAGAGCTGCTGACCAGCTGGGCAGCTGCTTCTTCAGACATCGATCTGCCCATCACCGGCACCATGCGTCGCCTGCGCTCTCTCCTCTCTAAATCGCCGTTCAAACGCTCTCGCTCCCACGCCAACCG
>CCBP010000117.1:210213-223699 GCA_000765035.1 Trametes cinnabarina | reverse complement strand
CTCTTTGTCCGGGACTATTGCAAGTCCTGTACCACCTGCGCGCGTTCCAAAGCTCCCCGACACCTTCCCTATGGCACTCTCAAGCAACTCCCTATCCCCGAACGCCCGTGGAACTCCATATCCATGGATCTCATCAAGCAGCTCCCCCAACTCCGGTGGCTATTCCGCGATACTCGTCGTCGTCGACCGGCTCACCAAACAAGGGATCTTCATCCCGACGCACGACACCCTCACGGCATCGGAGCTGGCGGACTTGTTCGTCATGCATGTGTTCTCCAAGCACGGAGTTCCCTCGCATGTCACCTCCGATCGGGGTTCGGAGTTCGTGTCCCATTTCTTCCGCTCACTCGGGAAAGCCCTCGATATGCGTCTACATTTCACCTCCGGATATCATCCGGAGGGCGACGGACAAACCGAGAGAGTCAACCAGACTCTGGAGCAGTACCTCCGGGTCTACACCAACTACCAGCAGGACAACTGGTCCCAACTCCTGCTCGACCTCCTCACCGGAGTCCGACTCGTCGTCGGACTCCGGGGCCTTCCGTTTCTTGGCCTGCGCCCTCTCCTCCTCTCTCTTCCTTGCCGCCTCCTCCTGCTGCCGCTTGTGCTCCGCCTCCTCCGGGACCTTCTTCTTCAGCTGTTCGAGCTGCTGCTCGAGTTGCTTGACGGCGTCGGCGGCGGACATATCGGGGTAGTGACGGGGTTGCGGGGTTGTATGGTGGTATGGGGGAAAAAGCGAAAACCTGGCCAAGTCCAACTCCTGCTGCCTATATACTAAAATTTCGGACCTGCCCTGAAGTCCGTTCTCCGCTAATCCCGTTCTAGGATCCTTTGATATTCTTTCTATGTTTTACTTACTCCGATGGCCCTCAAGGGTTCGGGCCTAGAGGGGAGGCACTGTTACATCCCGTGCTGCAACCCCGAGGTCCGATCCCGGAGTTACAACTCCGGGTCCCCGACTCCGTTGCTCCGTTAACCCCGTACTCCGGTACTTCCGGACTTCCTCATTTCCAATACTTACCCAGGTCTTAGATTGCGCCACTTGCCTCATGTTCCCTCCTATTGTCTCTTCACTTACCTTTCGGACTCCGTCCTCCGCCTTCCTATTCCGTTTCACTCTATTGTCAACTTTAACAATAAGCCTACAACGTATTTATACTGGGCTTGGGATGTACTAGATACTCAGTTCGGATATCTCGTATTCCTACGCTCACAACTCCGTCTGCTCGTCCCTTGTCTGATCCAACTCCGTACGTCCGGACGCAACTCCGGCTACAACTCAGTCCCCTTGTCTCGTCTCTGTTCTAGTCTCATCCTCTACTCCGAAGATCTGAGTCCCGTCTCCGTACCCCCATCATCCTCTTCTCCAAAGATCTATTTCGTCTTATCCGAAATAGAGGACAGTAGTCGTGTACCCGTGCGTTGCTAATAGCTTCGCGAAAGTCCTCACAGGTGTACCCCCCGGACTCCGGACTTAACCCCGGTCCGTACTCCGACATCTCCGTTCCCCCTCTCCGGAACTCCGGAACTCCGGGTACGCACGGTCGTAAAGGATGCCTTGAAGAAGCAGTACAAGATGACAGACTTAGGCGCTGTCAAGCGTTTTCTTGGTCTTCGAATATCTCGCGACCGCACCATACGTCGCATAGAGATAGACCAGGAAGAGTACATCCAGTCCATTATCAAACACTTCGACATGGCTGACTGCAAACCGGCTCGCACTCCTCTCCCTGCTGGTGATGTCTTGGAATCGTCTAAGCAGCCTGAACCGGCTTCCGATTCATTTCGTCAACGCTACCAGAGTCTGATCGGCAGTCTTCTCTATGCAGCTCTTGGTACGCGTCCTGACATCGACTTCGCGGTCAACAAGTTGTCTAAGTACAACTCAAACCCATCTGAAGCGCATTGGCATTATGCCAAGTATGTCCTACGCTACCTTCAAGGGACTAAGCAGCTTCGCTTGCGCTATGATGGAGCGTCCAATGACGGTCTGCTGTCTTACTCTGACTCTGACTGGGCTGAGGACCGTGACGACCGCAAGTCAATCACTGGCTTCGTTTTCTTGATGGCAGGTGGTGCTATTTCATGGGCATCGAGGCGTCAGCATACTATCTCCCTTTCCTCGACTGAAGCGGAGTATAAAGCTGCCTCAGACACTTGTCGTCAGATCTCGTGGCTCAGAACATTCGGTGATGAACTCGGGGACGACATGTCTCGTCCTACACCAATGTGTTTGGACAACCAGGGATCTGTTTTCTTTGGAGTCAACCCCGTGGTCGACTGTCGTACAAAGCACATAGACGTCCGACACCATTACATCCGCGAGCAGATTGAGCTCGGGAAGGTTGAGGTCTTCTTTGTTGCTACTGAGGATCAACTTGCCGACCCTCTCACCAAGAATGTCCCGTTCTCTATTGTTGAACGTTTCAGGGATGGGGTTGGTTTGGTCGATCCGACAGCTTGAACGAGTGGGATGTCGGAACTTTCGGAGGAGTATCCCGGTGCGCTAATCATCCGGTCAGCATCCGGTCATCATCGCGATGCCCTTGAGCCCATCGAGTCGAATCTGGATCTTATCTAGGCGTCTAGATGCTCAAAGCGGTGATTAGATGGCATCATGACGAGGCATCGGACATCCCGATGGCTGCTCATTGATCGCGACCACTCTCCTCTCACCTTGACCTCTTGGACCCCTCTCGACTGATCTGTATATACCCTGGCAGCGACGCTGAGCGTACGACAGGCTCTCTGGATTTCTGTGAGTTTGGCAGGGGTTTGCCATACCGCGCCCTCCAGCGTAATGACTGAGTCGACGTTGCGATATATCTTCAGATTATATTGACCCCTTACAACCTACGGTATCGATCGACTTCTCGTCCTTTGAATTGCCGCAACTCCTCTAAATCGACATCCGCCTTGACATCATGCGGAGGGGCAGGACAACCGGGGAAGAAAAGGAACACTGTGTTGTGTGTGGCAATGAATTCCACAAGAATGGACTTCCTCGGCATCTGGCTGCATGCAGAGCTCGAGCTGCTGCCGCCCGCGATGCGGAGCGGCTCGCCGCTGACAGTACGTTGTGTTCTATGGTTGCTCATTTATACAGCCTACCCATCTTGATTGACGTTCTCCTTTCACAGTTCGACTGCAGCAAGCCCAGGAGCATGCAGCATCTGGGCACTCAAGCTTTCCAGGCCCAGCTCCATTCCTCACCCTGCATCAATCTGCGCCAGGCGCAGCTCCGACTCCATCCACTGTGGGGAGCAGTGCCTCGCATATAGGCCGCACTGCCCCGCAAGGAACGAGAGACCCCGGTGAGCAAGGTCGTTGGTCCTGCCTGCATATAAACTGACCAGCGGTTGTTGATAGACCCCATGGCTCCGTCGACAACAGCAGGTGCCCATGCACCCGTATACCTAGGGGAACGTATGTTCTTTCCTCCGTAATTCGGCACGGTACATCCAACTAACTGCTTTTCCATACCCAACGCCGGTTTTCACGGCTTAGATCGCGCTCGTGCGGATGATTTCATCAACCAGTACCCAGCAGATTCACCGTCACCGTCGCCACCTCCCCTCAATCAGCCTCCCCTCGAGCAACACGAGCTAGGTGACATCAAGATCGAGTATCATCCGCGCAGTGGTCGTCCCCCACAGGTCAAACCATTTGAGGAGTTCATGCGGCAGAATGCTTTGGCAAGCGCAAGCGCAGCCCGTCATGAGCCCTGGGCGCCAGGTTTCCGTACCCGTATTGAATTTGAGTTCGCTGACTTCGTGCGTGAGGTGTCACTCGATGATGGTTCCGTAACTACGTTATTGCGTATCGTTGGGAAGATCGTGGCGGATCCCTCCCAATTTAAGCTGTCATCAGCTAACGATGTCAAGGCGAGTTGGGCGGCGGCGGCCGAGAGATACCCTTCTGTCCGTAGGCATTTGTTTGCACCGTACCTGCAACGTCGCTGAATGTATGTCAGTATACGGTACGAGAACTGAGCATCCCGTATCGCAATACCACGCGAGTATACACGTTCTACGGTCGCCCGCTATGGGATTGGGCATTGACTCTGGTTCGCGACCGCATCCTTGCACCGCACTTCGCTTGGAATGCGATACGGCTGTTCAAATGGAATGGCGTATGCTGGGTACGATTCATAACTGAGCCCTACACAGCAAATGCGTGGTGGCGGATTGAGGTGGGGAGTTTTGCCATGTGCGTCCGCGTGGGAGTCTGTTAATCCTTTCGGATGACTACAGAGTCTGCTACCGCCGAACGGAGTGCCCTTGTGCTTCATTCTGTATTCTGACAAGACACATCTCTCTTCCTTTGGTTCACAGAAGGGCTATCCCATTATGGCTCGCCTGGCAAACCTCCCTTCTGCAATCCGAAACAGCAATGGTTTTGGAGGCGGTCAAGTTGTGGGATTCCTTCCGGTTGTAAGCACTCCATCTCTCCTACTGCAGGCTACCTTTAACCAATCATCAGGTTGAGGATGAGAATGAGGAAGGCAAACCCAGCTTCACTGCTCATAAGCGAGTCGTTTGGCATGAGTGCTTTTGGATCATACTTGAATTCCTCGCCAAGGTAGGCAAACTTGGCGAGCTGTATAAGTGTGGCGACGACATATTGCGGCTCCTCTTTCCGATCATCCTAATACTTGCAGCAGACTATGAGGAGCAGTACGTGTCAGGATGAACTTACAGCGTCCCTATGGCACTGAAGCTTCTTTTCCATTGTTCTAGAGCGGTCATGGCTCTCATACGAGGTCTCCAGGGGGTGGCGCCATGTCCAGTTTGCCTTGTCCCTGCAGAGGAGCAGAGTGTCCTCGGAATGGAGCCCCTGTACCCTCTGCGGGATGCGGAAACAAGCCAGCGGCTGGTCACTGAGACTGCCAATACAACCAATGTAGCACGAGAGGCGGTCCTGCAGCCCCTCGGACTTCGTCCGATTCAAGTACGCCTGTTTCTGAACTCTGAAGCTGCCACGACATCTCTGACTATTTCTAGAATGTGTTCTGGAAAATCCCGTACTGCGATGTGTATAGCGCGCTATCCTTCGACAGGCTTCACGCCTATCATTCAGGCCTGTTCCGTCACCATCTATTCGACAAATTTCAGAAGACTGTGACAGATATGGGCCGAGCAACCATCGTCCAGGTCAATAAGCAGTAAGCCAGTGGTGACCGGTTATGTTCATAGATTGAGACTGACGGAATTGGGCAGGTTTGACTTGGTTCCTCGATGGCGCAACTTGGATCACTTTGCCGAAGTGGCCAAGGTAACGTTCGCAGATGGCGGAAAATATGAGGCCATATCCAAGGTAGGTTCAAATGATCTGATATGGCAACAGTGTACAGTCTGATCATCGTGCAATAAGGTCCTGGTGCCTGCCACCTATAACATCATGTCCCAGCATCCCGATACGAGAGGGTATCGACTTCTTAGGTGTATCAGGAAGTACAACATCCTCGACATTCACGCCGGACTACGGGTCTATACGGATGAACGGAAGGAGAGCCATTGCCGCGCCCTCCTCGAATACTCTGATGTCCTTCCAGTGAGTGAATTCGTAGCTTGGCTAATATACCTCAGCAACTGAATCTACGGTGTTCTCAGGACTATCAGGAGGTACACCCAGAGAAGAACTGGAATTTTCTGAAGGCCCATACTCATCAACACGTACCAATGGATATCATGGAGAAGGGGATTACGGCGAACTACAACACGAAGATCTTTGAGAAGCTCCACCAACCCGTGAAGGCTGCATACCAGAACCGCACCAACTTCAAGAATATCGAGAAGCAGGTGAGTTGTGTTCAGCTCGTTTGCGAAACGATCGGAGGGCTGAGGGACAATTGGCACGGCGGCTCGTACGGATAGCTTGCGCGCATTGATCATGAGGCACTTGTTGCAGACCATATTCGGGCCCACATTCAATTCCTCGACGATGAACTCAAGGGCAATCCTGAAGACGAGGATGAAGTGCCGACCTACCGTTTTCACCATATCTACCTGGGCGCACGTGCGAAAGCAACATTCAGCGCCGTCGAGGCGGCGGGTACCATCTTTCCAGCATTCCGTGCACGACTTCAGGAATACCTCCCATACATTGTGCCTATCGAAGCCTTCCCTGCCGGGCACTGGATCATCCAGTTGCATCCAAACGATACGGTATGTTAGGACTGATATTTCCGGGTCATCCCGCTGGGCGCCGGTACCGACTGACGTGGAAACACGATTACAGATCACAGTATGCAGCTACTTGAAGGTTGACTACGAGTCAAAGGACACATGGGAGATCCAAACGGACCGACTGCGTTGCAATCCTCGGTTCTTCGGTGCTCCGCGATATGACTGCGTCATCTTCAAAATGGATGAACACGACTACCGCTTTGCACAACTCAAGCTTCTCTTCGTCTTTACATGGCAAGGTGTCCGATACCCGATGGCATTTGTGGAGCCGTACGAAATTATAGCAGGACGTCGGTCAGAAGTCGATTGCGACTTCGGTCTCTGTCGAGTGCGGTCGAGACTGAACGCTGCGGGCGAGAGAGAGAGACGGCGTTCATACCCACACGGTCAATCGTTCGCGGCGCTCTGATCCTGGCAGACCATGACATTTCACATGATTTCTTAGTCGTTGATATGGTTGATACTGACATGTTTTTGCGGTTACAGGAGTACGTACCTGTATGGAACACTTAGTGGGACGACGGTGGTAATATTAATATGTGGGCACAATCGGACGGGCTGTCTGGCTGGCTGCTGGAACTGGACCTCATCATTTATTATCACCTAGCACTCAGGCGGGGCCGTACTAATCGTAGTCATGTTGTTGATGGCGCACTAGACGTACAAAAAGGACAAGGACTCTGAAGAGCTGTCTTACGACCTGCACTTCTGGCTCGGCGCAGAGACAAGCCAGGACAAGGCCGGTACGGCTGCCTACAAGACAGTAGAGCTCGATGACCGTGAGCATCGACCACAGACATCACTTTGACTCGACTAACCAGCCTCCAAAGATCTGGGCGGCAAACCAGTGCAGTACTGCGAAGTCCAAGGCTACAAATCCCCGCGCTTCTTCTCCTACTTTCCCCACTTCATCTGCCTGCGCGGCGGCGTCACCTCCGGCTTCCACCACGTCTCGTCCCCGCCCGCGAACAACACCCGCCGCCTGTACCGCATCAGCGCGATCCAAGTGCCCGGACACGCTGCCCCGCACCTGCAGATCCGCGAGGTTCCCGCCAACAGGTCGAGCGTCGCGCAAGGGGACGTCTATGTGCTCGACATGGGCGGCCGTGTGTGGCAGTTTAACATGCGCGGGAGCAAGGGCAAGGTACGCTTGAAGGCAGCGGAATTCGTACAGAGCTTGGTCAGCGAGCGCGAAGGGCAGTGCGAGCCGACAGTGTACGGTCAGTTCGCAGCCTGCGTTCACACCTTGAACAACCAACTGAGCCCTCACTGCAGACGGAGGTGGAGACGGGGCAGGCGTCTTCCTGTCAGAGCTCGGTCTCGACGGCGTGCCTTGGGCCAACGAACCCACCGCCCGGTCAGAAACCACACTCTTCCATCTATCCGACGCAACCGGCGACGTGACCTTCGAGCGCAAAGGACGATCCCTCTGTGCTCAAAACTCTGCCAAAGCCCGCCTCATGTCCACGCTCCCCTTAATCCAACCTCTCCTGCCGTGCCTAGGGGCTTCGCAGAGATTGTACATGTAAGTCTAACTAGTCCTCACTGTATCACACCGCACACCGCAAATCAAACTGATCATCTACTACGCGTTAACACAAAAGCCTGTCCCCAGATATACGTCTTCCTGAACAAGTCATCGATGCGACCTCTACAGCCAGTGTCATGTCTTCATGGCTGACCTGTGGGACACACCCATCGCAGACCCTGCGCCCCCTTCTGACGCCTCTTCCTCGAGCTTCCTCCAGCCCTCACTGAGACAATGCAACGCCGCAGCTTGTCGGTAGTATCAATGGACTCGGCTCGTTGTGCGCATTCAGCAAGCCCGCGAACGGAAGCCGCCGAGAAGAAGGTACGCAGGGAAGAGGAGGAGGAAGAGCGCAAGGCGCGAGAGGCAGAGGGCCGTCCACGGTACACGCATCTATCTGCAATACCTCTCTCACGATGCAGGTCTTGTTCGCCTTCGTGGGAGCTTGAAATGCTACAGCAGGACCCGAATGGCCGAACCCTTGACCCTTAGACTCGATCTACTGCATCTGCCCAGCCATCAAGAAACAGTGAATTGTCAATGCACACCCCATCGGCATGGCCGAATAGAGCCCAAGGTGTGGCTGTCACCTGCGATGAGAAGAACACTTCATTTACATGTGTAAGCCCCGTGTATATGAACCTTAACCATCTATGTGTTGTGGATTACGAGATTCCTTGCTAGTTTGACTCTCTCGCTTCAATTATAGGCTCCCATCCTCCTTTGGGGTACTTCATGCACTCCCGTAAGAGATAGAGTGAGGCACAACAGTCACCCAAAGCGTCAACAGCAAGGCGTGTTATGCCAGTTAGAGGTGCGCATAGTTTGCAGAATGTGTGTCTTCTGACACTTTATTATGTCACCTCAGCGGCAAATGCGAAGGCTTCTCACAGGTCGCTGTTCGTCCCCCCTGTCTGCACAGCAGTTTAGTGGAGATAACGAGCGTCAGCAGATGATGCCTACTGCTCAATGCATTGCATGGCCAGAAGAATACGTACACGACCCTGACAAGGTTCATAGCTTGGCCGTATCTGTGCGACTGGCCACAGGGTTGCCGAGCGTCCTTATAGGTCGAGTCTTCGCAACTGAGGAGTCACCACTACGCACCTTCACCTTCCTCACCATCCACTCGGTTGCTCAACCATTACAAGTCTCTGTCTACGCGTAAGTTGGTCGCATTACGCTAGAATGTGATGTGCTAACTACCGGGCTCGCACAGCACTATGTACCAACGGACTGGTCATGCCCAACGCATCCGAGTCGTCAGCGGATGAGCATATCGATATCGACAATGTCGGCTCTTCCGACGATGAGGACGGAAGCGCAGGGCCGATGTCATTCGCAGATCAGCCTGGACGACGGCTGAACAACTCCCAGCAACCTGCGACAAACGAGGCTCTTCTAATGGTACGTTACCTTCGTCAACGACGTTCTGCATCGATCGGACTTACATTGCATTTGTAGGGTTACCGGGAAAGCCAGCTCCAGCTCCGTGCTCAAGAGTCAGAGCTGGAGGAGCTGCGTGCGAAGACCCGTGTTCTCGAGAAGAATGTGCGGCGGCGCCAGTCCGCTCGTTCCAACGAACCTCCTCCCGATTTGCAAATGTATACCACGGATATTCGGAACGCCGCCGTGACATTCGCCCTGACAGTCCGGCCATGGGTGGCCCCGAAGACGATGTCTTTCACTGCCCGACCACCAGTCTTGGACACGAACGACTCAGCCACGCGCTATCCGGACACTGCTGACAAAGCTATCCTTGAGCAAGCTCTGCTTGAGGTTCGGGCTGCCGAGCTGTATGATGTATTTCCGCCGTCTCTTGTGGAGCACGTCTCTAATCAGTGGGTGCAGAAGCAGGTGCGCATCCCAGTCCTCACTGGCATGATTGATGTCTTGGATCTGACTCATCTCTTTGTAGTTCAGAGAGCAGGTCGGTCTCGCAAAGTCACATCTGATCGTGGCTGTCAAGCACAATCGCCTTGGAATCTACGAGGGCCTCACCGGATTGCCGACAACCATCAAAGGATTCGACGACTTTACGGCCATTCGCAGGGATCCCGCTTGCCAGAAGTGGGCAGACGCAGATAAGATGGAGCCGCGCATTCTATTCCGGGGCGACAAAGTGTACGACCCGGGATACTTGTTCCGCAACGAGGCCATTTGGAGGGTATGTCCATAGCGCCATCAGAATCTCAGGGGCCTGATTTCATCTCTTGCAGACCATGCGGGTTCTAGTCTATGGCAAAGGCGCGCTCGCACCTGGGCACAAACTGAAGTCTAACACTAACGGCGAGCGTCGGGGGCTGACGAAGCCCACCTTCGGATTGATCGCCTTTGCTTGCGTCTTGGTGAGCCTGTCTCTCTTCGTTGAAGTCACTGAATTGATGCGTATCTCTGCCTTGCAGACGCGGTTCTTTATCTCGGGTGACAGTATCTTCGAGCCCGAAGGCCATGAATCGCGCATCGACTATCAGGCCTACTTCGACTACCTCATGCAAGTGCTCGTTGACATGCAGGACCGGCCGCGAATCAAGTCGACAATCGAATGGCTCACTCGGCACACTTTTGGCTCTGGGAAGGAATCTGGCAACACTGCGAGCACTGGACAAGAGGGCCCTCCTCCTCGGATGCTGAATGACCCATCCGCATGGGACCGTCTCGATGATCCGTTCACTGATGACGAGGGATCTGACGGGAATATCTCTGCACCTGTGGAAGGTATGATGCTATTGCACCCTAGCTATGCACGTGTGAGATTGCGCATTCTGACTCCACATTGTACTCTCCAGTGCCCAACGCCGTCATCCTGTCATCGGCTACCATGCCGTCGGCCTCCTCTGATCTGCCTAACAATGGCCGCATGTGCGACCGGTATCCTGTCGAACTGTACAGCGTGCCATCTGGGTTTGGACTCTCGAATGCAGAAAGCTTTCTGTCAGGTGACAGCGTCGATCACGACCCACTGTCCGGCGCATTCCCTCCCCCGCCTGGGATCCAGCATCGTTCTATCTCCCAGCCCAGTTCCGCACAGTGTGTCGCACATCCCGTTCTGGCTGCACGCCCGGTGCCTCCTCCCTCGCCTGCCATCCTCCTGGCCGCCCCCATCCCGCATGATGTCCCTGATGGTCATGCTGAGCCTCCAAATGCAGCAAGTTCGCACCCCTCTCAGGTGGCGCCATCTTCACTCCTGATGCCACCACCATCTCAACGTCGTTCTGTATCCCAACCCAGCTCTGCACGACGTGTAGTGTCGCCCGTAACGGCAGCTCACTTGGCCGCTGCCATGATCCCTGCTGCTCGTCACACCGGGATGCCTCCCCTCCAGCAAGTGGTGCTTTACTCTGAGGGACCGGGTCAGCTGCCGACCTCCGTTCAATGCGCAGTCTCTTCAGAGGTTCCTGCTTCTCTTGGCCCTGGCCATGCTGGAGTCCAGGGAAACCTTGCCTCACTCGACGACTTGGAGTACGGCTCTGCCTACTCTGATGCAGCGCTTGCCAATGAACTTCACCCGGTTGCTCTTGGGCTGCGCGATCTGAGCCTCGATGATATCGCTCCGATGGTGCAAGCATCAGCGTCTCACGAGGACTCCTACATAACATCGCAGCGTCCTTTGCAGGGTAGCAGCGTCCCACGTGCACTGCCTGGTGCGCCTACACCGATTGCTACTACCGGCATGGGCTTAGTCATGGAGGACTGCAGCGGCGATGCTGTAGAAGGTATGTGGCCGGGTTTTCCATGCTTCTGTGATATAATGGCTCATGACCTTATCCATTGGACAGGCGAGCCCATGCGGGGTCGCCGGAAGTCGCGCGGCCGACCTCGAGGAAAGGCAGCACTGGCAGCTGAGCCTCAGGTCCGGGTCGATTCGACGGAGACCTTGGCGGATGCTCCTGATATCGGCCGTAACAGACGCACAACGCGCGCCACTCGTAGCAGCAAGAGCTTGAATCAGTGAACATTGAAGGATACATGGACATGATTGTGCTTGGCACCCCGCCATAATGGACCGGACTCGTTCCTCTCTCATATTGTCGCCTTCCCTGGACCCGCTGTGCTGTTATGTTGCAAAATTCTCTCACATATGCTATCCTCCATCCTCCTTTGTAGATGCAGCCTACCAGATCCCCACTTTCGAATGTACGCTTTGTGTCGATGTGATGTCGCTGTTCCTTGGAAATATATGGTCACGTGATGGTTCCCAGGCTCGGTGCGACGCAAAGTCCGCAACTCTCTCTCTCCACGACTCAACTTCAACATCCATCTCCAATGTCGACTCGACTCATCCCCTGGTCCAGGACCATGCCCCTTGTCCTCGAACCCCCTGTTTCCTTCTGATAGACACCTTTCAATTGCCTCACCTCGGTTTCTCTGGTCAATGCAGGAAATGGCAAGTCGACATGTTCGATTCAGACGACACGTCACGACCAAGGGGTCGTAAATTGGGGTGGATTGGCCAACTTTCCAGGTTTGTTACTACATTGTGGGGATCACTGCAGCGTTCTGACGACTTGGACGTCTGAACAGCAGGTTTGTATGAGAGCGCAACGAGTTGTGTGCTCGTCGGGGCCCCTTAGGTGAGTCTCGTGCTGGCATTCCTTCCAGACTTCAATAACAAACGTGTAGCACTTGTTCGTTACAACTCGCTGGACGCCGTCGCTCTTTCAGAGCTCTGCAAATAATGCCAATTCCGGAATGGTCGGTCGCATGCAACACTCCGTTGACACTCCCCCTTCCCTCCGCATCATCTTGTAGAGCGTCGACCTTCCCTCTCTCGCTCATCACCACCGTCTGCCCCGGCCGTCCTCCCACCGCGCACATGCCCTGTCTCTCCACGCAGTCCTCAGCCTGTCAGCATTCTCCTCGCACTCATTCTCGATTTTGACAATTGTGCCTACGGCTCGTGCCCTTGCTACATCACATTACTCCTGCGCTCGGAACCCCTCCCCCTCATGCTTTCTAGCTCCATATGCGCTCTCAAACTCGGCCCCACTCTGCATTCTCTTCTGACATCGCGCCCCTCTCTTCTCTCCTTCCTGCATGCCGTCTGCTCATGCACGCCTTCGTCTACTCACTCCTTGTCGTTATGCCCTCGCCGGTCACGTCTTTAGATCCTTGCCCATACGTATTCCTCTGCTGCAATCCTTGCTCTCCTGCTTCCTGCGTCTGTTGGCTTCGAAGACCACGCCTTCCTCCTCCCTTGTCCAACAACTCTCATCCTTCTTCTCCCTTGTTCTATGTTTCTGTAGCCCTGATTCTGTGTTGCTATGCCATATGCTACTATGTAGTTGACGTGCAATGTCTGAATCATATAGATATGATAAGCAATGTCATCAGCCTGTAATGTGTCACTGTAGGCTGCAAATTATAGACATGTATGCATCCTAATAATCCCGCTGTGTGTTCTGCAAATCAGGATCTACTGAACTGCAACCTGATACACTAAACTACAACTTGATACACTGAACTACAACCTGATGCACTGAATGTGACTGGATACACGACATGGTATCCCGATGGTGGGTCAATAAATCACGATCATCACATGACTCTCCCGTCGGCGAGCAAGCGCCTTCTGTTGCCATCGGGATGGATTCGGAGTGCAAGCCGATGCATCGCAGATGACCGACTGCCATCTGGCGATTGCGATGCATCAGGATGCATCCCGATCCCGCCGGGAAAGTTCCGACAGAGTGTTGAACTTCCGGGTTTGTGTACTGGCCATACCAGATCCGGATGTGCACAATGGCTGTGTTACACAGCATGGACTTTC